>CAJHNH020000466.1:27500-270123 GCA_905116865.2 Candidula unifasciata
AGCTCTTTCATCAACAATCTCTCTCTCTCTCTCTCTCTCTCTCTCTCTCTCTCTCTCTCTCTCTCTCTCTCTTGTTGCACCCCACCAGAACATCATACAAGCGATAATCACTCGGTGACACAAAGTGCCACCATACAGATGAGGATCACCCGTGGAGAGGTCTTCGAAACTCCTTTCAGCCGTTAGGCCTTATCTATGGCCTGGCTATATTCAGAGGCCACTGGAAAAAGCCTGGGTGGGGCTTCAAATAACGAAAAATTGCTTCCAACATGGGGACGACTAACTTGATTATTGTCAACATTCATTTGAGGGTTTCTTTTATCGTTCTCGCCTCCTTCCTGACTGGTGAATCTCTACTCGTTGTCTTTCAAGGTGTGTCCAGTATAACGACATCTACTTTGTCTTAGACAGTTGCTACCAGTCATTGCCCAGACATTTCTCTTATTTCTTGTTCCGGTAGTAGGCGAGATCTTTACACCCTAGCTCATCCTAAAGGAGTTAATGATCGCTCACAACATGCCTGTGGGTTTTTTCCCTCCAAAACGTACCTCAGCTGCCAGATCAGCTCAACCTAAACTGGGTACAGGTCAATGTTCTGTAAAGTAAAGGCAGCTTGTGTGCTGTTGACACATCGCCCATTGAGTCTCCATTTGTCTATAAAAATATAGGCCCTGCCAGTGGCTCTAGAACCTAGGTGGATAGGGCACTCGAGAGCTCCCTTGGACATTTTTAGGAGTGGGTAGTGTGATTGCAATATCTTGAAATATCTTAAAACGACATCCTAAGCAAGTCACTTCAACACCCACCCCACCCTCTATTTCCTCCCTCTTTTTTTAGGTCACTGGAATAAAAGGGTTAATTACTCACTCGACAGTGGTGTTAAAACCAGAACCATTGTCACCGTTGCTCTTTAACTGTACTTGAAGAAGGAGGGGGGAAAAAGGGGGGGGGGGGCAATTCCCGTCTAGACGTTTCAGGCATGAAAGTATGTGAAATTATCAAATTTAATTAGGTCTACAGATATGAAACAAAACTTGTTTTTGTTAAAGTAACCAACTGTATAGCGAGAGGCACACCTATAACCTGGAACTGTGCCGATGAAAACGGGACATAGGGTTATCCTAGGGCAGAGGTTCTCAAACTGGGTGCCGCGAGCGTATGCCAAGGGTGCCGCCGCAGTAATCAAGAATTTTTCCAAATCTGCTTGAGCAAAGTTTCTGGGTCAAGTGATTTGAGGGTAAAGTTAGCTTAACTTCCCATAAACATAAAGGAAATAATGAAAATTTCCCCCAGTCTGTTTCATTCATCGCATTCCAGACAACTAAACTTTAAATATGCAGTGTCCCTCCTCCCCCCCCCCCCTTCTTTTCCTAAGTATTCAAACCTCTTTAAGGGCAAGTGTGCCCCATGTCCTGCTATCACACATCTGTATCTTAGCAGAAGCCGACCTTGACAAATTTGAACCATCTGTAATTTCCAATGGAAAATGTCCTTAGGGACTTCAATCCACAAAATGCGACGTTCTTTCTTCATATCCTACCGCATATGACGTCGCAGGACAGTCCAACATTTTAGAGGGTGGTAAGACTGGTTTTCCCGGCCTTAACCCCAGCCCACCTACGTCACAGGAGAGAATGCAGACTAGGTCCCACGACTGCATGCAGATTATCTACCACCCCCTGAAATATTAGACTCTCCCATGACCTGTGGATTTCCCCTGTACGGTGTAGGATATTTAAAAAGCACCAAATGTGACCCAGCCACCTGAGCCCTTGGAGACTGAGCATTGAGAAAACCGTTGTGATACCTACCCACTCTTTCCACTACCTGTATTTATGATACTATCTTAGCACTTAATGCCAAGTATTTTTTGTTTAGGCATCGCATGTGAAAGCCATATAGCTGTTTCTCATTGCACGAATAAGTCGTGTATGTATTTGCGAGCGTGCGGACGTGCGAGCGTGTGTGTGTGTGTTTGTGTGTGTGTGTGCGTGCGCGCATGCACTTGTTCAGAAATCTACAACGTAACGAATCTAAATATTGTTTACACTGACATTTATTTGTATCTGTTTATTATTTCGTTTCTTGCATTCTGTCAGTGGAACACAGGTAAGAGTTTTGGAAATGTTGTATTTATTCAGTTGCGCAAGTAAAAAAAAAAAACCCTTGGCTGTTGGAAATCGAAAAGAGTAGCCTAACTGCGCTGCCCGGGCAAAATTTGAAGTTAAAAATCTACCCAAAGTATTTCAGGATTCTCGCCGATGTAACAGAGCCTGTGCACTGTGCAGAGCTTCGTCGGACTTAGACTTGAGTTAGAAGAAGGACGGAGCACTTATGGGTTACTACCCGTGTGCCATGATGTGGTCGGTTGTTTTAACTTCAGACTTTAGTTGTGTGTAATGCACTGGGTAACACCATCATTAAAAAGGTTGTTGCGTATCCCTTACAGGACGTTGCAGAACCAACCCTAACAGCCCCTGGCTGTTGTGTGGTTTCTCTAGGCAAATTTACGTCCAGTAGTTTGCCATTGCTTTCTGGACGGTCGGCTTTCTTGATACCACTGTCGAAACCAACACAAGGCGCATTGCCCGCAGCTGGGATCGAACCCGGCATCCCGGCATTACGAAGCAAAGCGTTCGCATTGACTTAGCCACAGAGCCGACAACACCATCATAGATAACCTATTCTCTCATAAACAACCACAATAGGACACACTGAATTGCATTCATCACATGTTATTACTCTACACTTTCTATTGCGATTTGATTGTTCTAAAAAGTCAGTAATAATTACAATATGGACATTTACTCACAAAGATAACAGATTAGCCACCTCACAAGAAGTTTACACATTGTTTGTTATTGCCGTGATAGAGGTTAGAAAGTTGGGGCGGGAGGCTAACATCTACGAATTCCTTATTTGGTGCAATTCAGCAACGCGATTGACACCTAATTTGTTTGAATCAGTGGCAAGTGATGTACCTCTAAACAACCCCTATTTTTTTAATCTAGCCTAAATGGTGATGATGATGATGATGATGGTGATGGTGATGGTGATGGTGATGATGATGATGATGGTGATGACGATAAGATCAAGTACACACACTACTGTAATACACACACACACACACACACACACACACACACACTCACTCACTCACACTTACATGTAAGTTGATAGTCTAAGAATTTGATTATTATATAATTATTATTTAATTTGTTTCCCTTCTTGGTAAAAGTCAACTTCTGCCATCTTGTTAGTTTTCAGTTTATGTTTTTCCGTTGTAAAATAATATGGTAAATTAAATTTAGATTACATTAAGATGGTTTCTTCGGTTAATAATTTCCTTTCTTTTTCTTCTTTCTCTTGCGAAAATTGTTTGATTTTATCAACAAGGTAACCTAAATGCAGAACATAACCTCGATGTTTGCATTTTGCTTTCCCCTTGTCACGTCTTTGGCTCATCGGGCAAATACTGCTAAATTTGTATAGACCAGTCGGCGCCCTATGGGCGATATGATCAACGTCATTCGGCTGCCTTTACTTTCCAGGACACATTACCTGATAGCCAGATTAGACAAGGTCGACCTGAAAGCTAAGGTCAATTTTGACCCCCATAAAATCCGCTTCGATGTGGACTGAAACTTTGACCTTTTGACCGGCATGAGAGCTTTCTACGGCGGCTTCCACTGCTGAGATAAGTAAAATTTAAAACCGGATGAAAGTGTCGGCACGAGAACATGCTTTAAAAACTGACAACACTGCAGGCTGGGTTACGACATCAACCGAGGCATAACTCTACTTAAAAGTTAATTTCAAGTTTCAGCTAAAAGTCGATCGATCAGTTTGTTTCCCCGGGTTATTACCTAATGGTTTCCCCGTATCATCCAGGGATTAACATTTTCAGTGTGTAAGGCAGACGTCTAGACTTGATGAATTCACAATCTACATAAAGCCCCGAGGTCGCTACTGTTTTAAAATACTCCGGTTGATCTTAGATGACTTTTAAATATAATATTTAGGTAAAGGTTAGAGGATTGGGCACTCTTCCGAATACCGGCCCCATATTATTCAAAGACAAAAGATCCCATTCAGGGCCTCAAGAGGTCGTTGTTAGGGACTTGAGAGGTCATGTAGTTAAAAATATAGAACAGAAACACTACAAACTATGCTTTCTTTTATTATATAATTTCGTTTGAACGAAATTACCGAGTCTTCGCTAGTATAGTTGATAAGCAGTCTGCTTGTTACGCCGGTGATCGGGGTTCGATTCTCCGGCAAAAACATTTTTCTTTTTTTTTTCTTCAAAAGGGTGGTTTGCACGTTGTGTTGTGGTTAACAACTAGGCTGCGGATTGACTTCATTGCAGTAGGTTTTGTCTCAGTCTTTCTCTGCAGAACAGCTAATTGTCCGACGAGCGTGTCACACAAAGCACGACCTCCCCAGCTGCGGTGACTACCCTATGGATCTCTTTAGAAATTTCACTCGTGAACTAAACACTGTCGCTGTGAAACGAGCCTACGACTTTCAGAGCTCGAGGCAAACGGTTTGACCACTCCGCTACGGGGAACCCAACATATAAGTTTATAAAAAGTGGAAGTTAAATATATCAAGCTGACTATTTTATTCAATTTAAAGATGAAACAATTTAGAATAAATAAAACCCTAGAGGTCCTGTTCACGTTTCCAGTCCTATTTACACACTCTCTGACCTTTCATTGATGCTTTCTGGGACTCCTCTACATCAGATGGGTGTCACTGTTTCCGGTGGTATGTATGGCGACCGACCCTTATTCTGCAAATGGCGCTAACCTCCACCAACCCCAATCCCCCCCCCCCCCCCCAAGCGCAGTCTCAATCTACGTCGCACGAGAGCGTGCCGCGTACGGCCCCGACTCGTGGTTTCAGAGTGGTAGGCCCTAGTTGGTCCTAAACCAGACCCGTGCAGTAGCGGGTTCTAAAAAAGGAGTGAAACATTTTACATTGTCTCCTGACACAAAAGTCAACAAGCCTTCACTTTGGCAGCGTTAGTATATCTGAAGATCTCACCAAACGACAGGACTAACAAACTCCAAAAGAAGCAATTATTCGTTAGCCATGAGTGAAAACGCAATGTTGAATGCTACTACTGACGGCATCACGAGAAACAGGCAATGCGAGTAACACGAAACGCGGGAAGCTTTTCAAAGATGTGTTCAGCATCACGCCGGCCGCCTTTACTTCCCAGGACTGCACCTGGTACCCACTTGGTCGACCCGGAAGCCACGGTCATTTTTAAAGAAAGCTTCGTTCCATCAGGACCCGAACCTAAGATTTTACGAACGGCAGTCGAGCGTCTAGTCGCTACACCACGGCGACTCCCACATATCTACACTCGTTTCATTAAACTGTAATCATTGAGGTTAATTTTTGATGCAATTATTATCACTATAATATTTTTACTGTTTCAGGGAAACTTCTTCATTGCAATTGCATCAAGGTTTTTCTTCCTGGAGTTGTTTTGTTGTGTTCCAGTCGTGTTGACTGTAAGTGCTTCCATTGTTGTGTTCCAGTGGTGTTGACTGTAAGTGCTGCCCTTGTTGTGTTCCAGTCGTGTTGACAGTAATTGCTTCCATTGTTGTGTTCCAGTGGTGTTCACTGGAAGTGCTTCCATTGTTGTGTTCCAGTGGTGTTGACTATAAGTGCTTCCACAGCTTTAGTCGCTGATAATTGATGGCTTGGTATTTGAAGGTGTGTGGCAATAAAATAATGGGTGGAAGACATTTGAATGAACACTTCCTTTGAAGTCGGAGTACATTTGCTTGTTAGGCAAGAAAACGAAAGACTGCACACGTCTGTTAAACTGATGAGCACGCAAAACTCAAGTTATGGAATAAAGCCAAAATCTATATGTGGACGAACAAGCAGGACAAACAAGCAAAAAGATAACTTCCAACAGCGGTTACAAATAAATTTATTATAAATACCATGCAGTTTTAGGGGGGGAAAAACTGTTCAGTATTATACTTGTCTCTTTTCAGAAACACTACTTAAATCTTGACCATATATGCTGTCTCTGTTCAGAAACACTACAAAATCTTGACCTTATATATGTGTCTCTCTTAAGAAACACTACACAATTTTGACCTTATATAATTGTCTTTATTCAGAAACACTACAAAATCTTGACCTTAAATACTTGTCTCTCTTAAGAAACACTACACAATTTTGACCTTATATAATTGTCTCTGTTCAGAAACACTATTTAAATCTTGACCTTATATACTTGTCTTTGTTAAGAAAAACTACAAAATAGTACCCTTAAGTGCTGGTCTCTATTGATAAATGCTGAAGAATTTTGACCTTAAATACTGTTTTCTATGCACAGATGCTATAAAATCTTGACTTTATGTAATGCTTTCCCTCCTCTTGAACATTAACAAATCTTGGCTTTAAATACTGACCTCTATTTATAAACATTACACTCCAAATAGTTGTGTTTTTTGTGTCTTGAACATTACAACATTTTGACCTAAAACTCTTCATTAAAATATTACACAGAACATTGGGAAAATCATGATCATCAATGAATGCTCAAACCAGACACACACAAAAACAGATTTAACCTACAAAGTCTGAGAATATATAAGCTCCTGGCACAGTAATTTGGGTAAATAATGAGAGTATTCATTTGATTTGTTTTTTTAAACAGATTCTGTGGCCTCCGGTGTTACAAAACATTTTCTTCCCAACTTTCCTCAACTGCTGGTTGGCCTTAATGTCTTTAAGAAACCTTTTGGTAAGTTTTTATTAAGAAACATGCAGAATGAAAGTAATGGTAATTTGCTTGCTAGCATGCCATCTTAAAGCTGCACAATGTTGATAATTATATATCACTGTATTGGGCGAAAGTCCCATTGTGGAGGGGGCAGGGAAGGAGGGAGTGGGGTTGTGAATTCACTGCCCCCCGGTAATCATGTCGTAAAACTAGACAAATCAGGGGTGTTTCCTTTGAGGTCCTATTGCATCTGCCTGAGAGGCAAGGAACCAAGAATCTGCAAATAAATAAGCCAGATCTGTAAAGTAGATGTGCATGCAAAACTCAGGTTCTTTAACAATACTAAAGTCCAGAAGTGGACAAACAACCATAACTTTTCCCTGGAGTTTACAGCTGGTGAAAACTAAGAAGAAGAAGAAGAAAAAGAATAAGAAAAGAAAAAGAAAAAGAAACAAGAAAAAAAGAAGAAGAAGAAAAAAAAATAAGGAGAGGGAGGAGGAGAAGAAGAATAAAAAGAATTATATACAAATAAGAGTTAGCTCTGAAGCTCATATACAGGTGTTACTATATATTGTAATCATAAAAAAAAATCACATAGAAATAAAACAATTTTGGTGCAGAGCTGTAGAGGATGAGCTTCAAGCCATCTGAATAGAATCAATAGGTTTATTATAGCCACAGGAATCAGAAGTATAGCATGACCACAGAATGTAGAAGTAGAAGAGTGGGATAAATGTATCTTCTTCTTCTTCTTCTTCTTTGCGTTCACCGGCTGTAAACTCTGGCGGCAAGTTTTGGTTGTTCATCCACTTCTGGACTGCAGTCCTGTTCCAGAACCGTTTTACAGATCTGATTCATTTGTATGCAAACTGCTGGTTCCTTGCCTTCCAGGTAAATTACTCCAACTTTGAAGGAAGCTCCCAATTTGTCGACTCTTATGACACACTTTTGGGTAGACAGTGGGTCAATTCTTGTTTTCCCTTGAACAGTGCCCTAGAACCCAAACGGGGAGGACTAATGTATAGGTCAGGAGGTTTGTTGTGCATCTTCTTTTAGTTAGTTAGTTAGTTAGTTATTCCTCTTGTGCCAAAGATGGAGCATAGGGCAGAGGTCATAGCTTTCCACGTCTGTCGGTTCGTTGCCACTTGATGTAGGTCTTGAGTGCGACTGAGACCTATGGTTGAGCTCTCCCTTGTGATGGTTCTACGGAGAGTTTCTTTTGGTCTTCCCTGTTTTCTTTTACCCTCTGGTGACCATATGAAGGCTTGGTGGGGAAGTCTCTGTATGTCCATTCTGAGTACGTGACCGATGTAATTCCAGCGACGCATTCTAATAAAATCAGACACATATTTTTGTTTTGTTTCCTGTCTTATAGATGTGTTGGACCTAAAGTCCGACCAGTGAACATTCAATAGCTTTCGGAGGCATCTATTCTCGAAAGCGACTAGTTTCTTATCGATTGATACTGATGATTTCCAACTCTCACAACCATAAGTTAGCACTGGGATCACACAGGAATTGAAGACCTTAAGTTTCGTGTTGTTGCTGAGTGATCTTGACTTCCAAATGTTTGACAGTTTGTTAAAGGCACTTGATGCTAACGCGATTCGAGTCGTTATTTCTGATGTTGTATCTCCCGCAGAGGTTATCTTACTCCCTAAGTATGTGAAGCTGGTGATTTTTTCAAGAAAAATATCCTTTAGTTTGATGTCTTTCGACTCGTTGGTAAGATCGATGATTTTCGTTTTTGGCTGCGTTGACCTGAAGGCCGATTTGGCTTGAAATATTCTGGAGGCGGTCCATTTTTTCCTGAGCTTCTAGATGTGTTGTGCTCAGGAGTGCTAGGTCGTCAGCAAAGTCAAGATCTTCGAGAACTTTGTCGACCCATTTGATGCCTAGATGTGTGTCCTGTGTGCATTTGCGCATGACCCAATCGAGTGCTATTCCGAAAAGCATCGGTGACAAGACACATCCTTGTTTCACGCCTGTTTCTACTGGGAACCAATCAGAGTTACCAGATTCCGTTCTAACAAGGCAGCGGGAATCGGTGTAGAAGGCCTTTATAATATTGACATATTTATCTTGGAAACCATAGATTGTGAGTAGCTTCCAGAGTGTAGGGCGGTGTATGCTGTCAAAGGCCTTCTGAAAATCAACAAAGTTGATGATGAGTTGGGATTGAAACTCTACTGACTCTTCTACGATGGTCCTGAGTGTGAATATATGGTCGATGAATGACCGATTCGGTCTGAATCCTGCTTGTTCTTCTCGGAGTCTTGCATCTATTGGCTTTTTCAGTCTCTGCATTAGCTTTAAAGCTAGAAATCTGTTTCTGTAACAGTGGATGTTTTACGATGGCGGCTTGTTAGGCTACCGATCAACGGACTGGAGACAAGCTTGAAGGAAAACATCCCTCCATCTTGAAACCGGAACCGGATCTTCTTTTAGACAAGAACATTTAAAATACAATGATAAACTGAAACTTTAACAAGTTTGTACAAATCATTGCATAGAAAATTAAAAGATTGACACGTGATAGCAAGTACTGGAGCTTTTTTTATTCTTTATGTTCCAGTTCTTCTGCGTTCAACATTTATATGGTGACTGTTACGTTTTTTGTGTGCGGTTGTTGTGGTTTAGAGCTGGGATGCGTATTTCAGCCCGACCAACACAGCCTTAACTAATCACCTTTTATGACAAACTTGCTAAGAGGCAGTGGGGCCTTTTCTTGTTTTTTCCTCCTAGTAGGACCCCAACACCCACACAGGGAGCTTACTTACTTCTAAAACATGTGACCAGGAACCAGCAAAATAATTGTATTAATTATTTCAAAAGCAGTATGTAAGGCAAGTAAAATAAAACTGAAGGTCAAACAGGCTATAGTTTCAGATATTTGGATGAATGAAGTTTAACACCACCAGGACCACACAACAAGTGATAAACACCCACTGACACAACGTGCCGATATTCGGATAAGGATCACCCAGGAACAGGTCCCTGAAACCCTGTTCAACTTCTAGGGTATGTTTGGGGCTCCCGACAACAGTCGGGGTTGGTCTCTAACTGACTGACTTTCTACCTCACCAGGACATCAGACACTCTCCCCCAGAGGCCATTACCTTGTAGTGATGGGGTAGCTTGAGAGCCTCAATGATCTAATGAGCTATGCCGGCGGGAACGTATGTTCCTGGTAGGGTCACCCAAGCCGGATAGGTCATTGGTGAGGGGCCAGACTAAAGATGGCCTCCCGGTCCTCCAGGCTCGAGGGTTGGGCGCAGTGTTGACAGCTCTGCCCTGAAAAAAATTTACAGCGTTACTGAAACTTCAAGAGGAAATAAGTGCTCTAAACGTCCGGTGGTCTTGGGACAGAGGCCCTCTGTCAGCATGAACAGCATCTTTGACATGGAAAACTGCACTGAAGATTGCACAGGACAGGAAAGCATGGAAAGTCCTCTCTGAAGCCTCATGTGCCACTAGGCATAACGAGAACTGATGAGGACATCAGACAAGCGATAAACACCCGATGACACAAAGTGCCACCATGTGGATGAGGATCACCCGTGGAGAGGTCCCAGAAACCGCGTTCAGCCATCAGACCATATTTATGGCTGGGCTATATTGCGGCCCCTGGCAAGAGCCAGGGTGGGGCTTCAAAATAGAGACAAATTGCATCTCTCAAGGAGAAGACGAGATTAATAAAGTGTGTCTTTAAACCAACAACTACTAAAATATGTCTCATACTTGGGGCGGAGCTACTGTTAATGTTAGACACATACTTACAGTGAGTGTCAGTAGTCCAGTAAAGGAACATATGTTTGTATGTTTCAATTTACTACTACTATCTGACCTAACAGAATCATATGTTATCATAACATTGCTTCATGTCATAAATGTATATTTCACACATATATCCACACAGAATGACTTTCATTTGGCCAAGCAGCGGTTCCAGACGATGTCGGTGACACTTTCTCAACAATCCTGGTTTCTCATTGCCTCCCTTTGTTGCTTAGTATTCACCACGTGAGTTGTTGCTAAAGTACAAAACACTTTTTAAAAATCAGCCAGTAGATTAATTTGTTGCATCTATAATTTGTGGGCGTGCTGTCTCCCCATTAAAGGTTGGCTAAATATCCCAAATGCAGTCCTTGGCAAATATTACAATGATGACGCTAACATCTTTCCCATGATTAAGTCAATTATCGAACTGTAAATATTCACACACATGGCAGAAACTAAATACTGAACAATGTTTACATTTCCTTACACTCACTCTACCTTTTTCCTACATTACCCATCCTCTTGTGGGATACAATTTTTTAGTTATTTTGAAGCCCCACCCTGGCTTTTGACGGGGGCTTGAAATATGACCTAACAGGTGAACAGGGTTTCCGGGACCTCTCCACGGGTGATCCTCATCCGCATGGTGGCAATCCGTGTAACCGGGTGTTTATGGCTTGTGTGATATCCTTGTAGGGTACTTACCTACATTCAAATATGTATCTCTCTACGTTTTACACGGTAATGCACTCAATAATACTTAGAGCACTGTATTGTGTTGCTGAAATAGAATATAAGATTTTAAATATACTTAAATGTATATCATTAGTAATTACATATTCCAAATGTCCTGAGAAGTAAGGTCAACTAACGTGTCACATCTTCCACCAAGAGCCATTTGCTTAAAAATAAAAACAATATGGAGAAAAACGATAATCTTAATGCCTTTGAAGATGCAAAAATTGTCTTCTTTCAAAGAGAAGAAATAGATTTTTGTACACTTATAAGGTATTGTGTACAGCTGTATTTTTGCATCAACACATGATGTGCACACATTAAACAGTTGTTAACACTTTGCATGAAATATAGACCATATTGCACATTTTAAAAATGAGAAGATTTTACTAGTATTCATCATACCAAATTATGCGTTGCATGAGTCATTTGTATAGTTGCATATCAAACACAGTGCATTGTCAAAGACTAAAAAAAAGAGTTCATTAAACTGATCCTCTCTCATTTAAGGGGTCACTACACGGAATTTTTTTTTTTTTTAAATTTATGACAAAAATATAACTTTTACAATGTGCTCTTTTTTGTAAAGTTCGACATTCGTAGAATATATTTTACACAAGATTTATGTCATTTATAAACAATTTAGCATTGAAAAGTTAATAATTAAGACACCATCCCATGCGCTTTTTTGAGACAATTTTTTTTAAAAAAGTTTTCTCAGTTCCATATTTCTGTTTTGTTGTGTGTGTAAAATCCTAAAATCTCAGTTAATATAAATACTAGAAACATGCAATTTTGTGTAAATACTCCTTAAACTATATTATAGGTTCAGATATACTTAAAAGTAGATTTTAGAAAGTTTAAAAAAAATTTAATTTAGTTATCATCTTATGATGCTATATTTGTTTACCTTTTCAGCAAACCTACATTTTAAAGTTCTGAGAAAATATTTAAAAACATTTTAAAAGTAAATAAACTATAACTGTACCTCAACACAGAATTAAATTTCATGATTCCACCATCTATTTTTGTTTGTTATATTTGTTTTCGAAATTTTAGGATTCTAAGCACATGATGTTTTTTCCCCCAAAATGGTGGCTATTGCCATGGCAACTATGATTTTTGTAAACTTAAAGTATGCTAATGTATTAACATATATCCCAACAAATGACTATTATAGAATAATTGGTCTAACACTTGTGTGTGTGTGTATTTCAATGTTTTTTGATAGACATATTATAAATAACTTACATATATGATAATTGTCTAAACGAAAACATGAGTTGACAGAATTGTTTCATTTCCAGGATTTGTGGAATTCAGCACATACAACGTGGTAGTGCAGAAAGACCATTGAATCTGTTTGAGTCTGTGTACTTTGTGGTGGTGACCCTGTCAACCGTGGGCTACGGAGACATTTCACCTGACATATGGCTGGGTCAGCTGTACATGATCATTATGATTTGTATTGCCTTTTCCTACATCCCTAGACAGGTGAGAGATGCTGTATATATTATGATATACCGGGCAAGGGGGAACTTACTCTACATGAGTTGGACAGGTATTCGGCCATGCTAAAAGGTTAAACTTTTATGTCATTTTTACCCTTTTGCACGTGAAACACTAAAAAAAAAATTAATCGCATTTTTGTGAGAATTCTATTTTTAAATCCTGTTTTTAAAAAAAAGGTTAAGTGTGTCTCATGGTAGTGGGAAACAAATGACAAGTAAGGTACTAATGCAGTCTGGAAGAATAGATGAATAATAGACAGAAGTAATACATCAACAGTTTACCTACTACAATTATGGATAATGAAAAGTCTCTGATTCTGACCAGATTAAGTGACTTTGAAGTTAAGCCTGGCAAAATACCTCTCCCTCTCTCTCTCTCTCCCTCTCTCTCTCTCTCTCTCTCTCTCTCTCTCTCTCTCTCTCTCTCTCTCTCTCTCTCTCTCTCTCTCTCTCTCTCTCTCTCTCTCATCTTCGAGGTAGGTGAAGATAGAAATCACTATGATCAGCTTTGAATAGTAGCTATCAGTTGAGGCACCTGGTGTGTCTGCTGTATGGAGGACAGTGAATGGATGGGAGACCTTAGTGTGCACTGACATCAATTGTGATGATATACCGTAAAATGAAAGCACGAGCAAAGTCATATAACTCTCTATTTCTTTCTGGCATATGATATTTAATAAAGTTTTCTTTGCTTATATATTTATTTGTTACTTTATTGTTCAAGCACGTGACATAAATATTTATGTTTCTTTTGCCTAATATTTCTTTAAATAATTCTCACACAGCTCCATTA
This sequence comes from Candidula unifasciata, assembly GCA_905116865.2. Classification (NCBI taxonomy): domain Eukaryota; kingdom Metazoa; phylum Mollusca; class Gastropoda; order Stylommatophora; family Geomitridae; genus Candidula; species Candidula unifasciata. The sequence continues at coordinate 41,077 of CAJHNH020000466.1, forward strand.
TATATTTCTGTTTATATGCTCCTTATTTTCAATTAATTTCCATCGTTGGGTTTGAAGAAAGTTCTAGTTAACTCCTACATCTGTCATTACTTTATTTTCATATTCTTCTGCATTCACCCTTCAAATAGTATTGTGGTCTATAGCTTGGCTGCAATATCTATGCCTTTCTGTCCAACACCTCCAATTTTAGCAAACTCCCACTTAGTCAGCTTTTAGGACATGCTTGTTTAAGGAGTAGGGAATCTGTTCTGCCCCCTCCCACTCCCACCCAAATGGGATCTCAGAACACGCAAGGAGAAGCACCTGAGATTATTGTTGACCTTTGTGACAATAATATTCTCAACATTCTTCTGCAAACTACACCATCACTGCCTCCAGTTTTCTCATCATTTAATTATTCATTGTTTAACACTTTTAGGTGTATAGGGCATATAGGGCTAGACCTATATTTTTATAGACCAATCGGCACAAGACGGGTGATGTGGTCAGCATCACGCCAGCCGCCTGTACTTCCCAGGACTGCACCCAGTACCCACTCAAGGTTGGGTCGACCTGGGAGCCAAGGTCATTTTTGAAATTGTCCGGCTCCGCCAGGGAGCGAACCCGCAATCTTCCGACCCGCGGTGAGCGTTTAGCCGCTCGGCCACGGTGACTCCCGTTTACACTTGAGTATATATATATATATATATATATATATATCTTTTCTATTTTTAATTTGTGTATTAAGTGTTAAATTTGTCTATTTATTGCTGTGTGTACTTTGTTCTGTTAACGTTAAACACCCACGATGTTATTTGTTTATGTTGATGGTCTTGTGTGTATGTGTGCACAGTTACAACAGTATTTTAGCTAAGCATTTCTGTGTGTCCACTCTTGACCAGGTTGAGGAGATTGGTTCAACATGGGCCCAGAGAAAAAGAATGGGAGGGGACTACAGCAAGAGAGCATCAGCCAGAAATAAGCATGTAGTTGTTGTTGGTTCTCAGTTCACCACAGAATCTGTCATGAGCTTCCTGGATGAATTCTTCGAGCACCCAAAACTGGAGGTACTGTCCGATAATGTACAGTCGTATTAACAATTCTTTTTTCACCATGTGGGTTCCAGGGTCCCATTATGGGGGAAACAAGAATAGACCCACTGTCTGCCTAAAAGCATGTCGTAAGAGGCGACTAATTGGGAGCTTCCTTCGAAGTCGGAGTACATCTGCCTGAGAGGCAAAGAACCATCAGTATGCATGCAAATGAGTCAGACCAGTGAAATGAATGTACATGCAACACTCAGTTTCTGAAACAGGACTGGAGTCCAGAAGCGGACGAACACCCAGAACTCTCCATCAGAATTTGCAGCCGGTGAAAGTGAAGAAGAAGAAGATTACTGCCTTACATATTTTACTGAGCGTATTATCACATTGCTAAAAGTTCCCCAATTTTTTCAATAGTCATAAACAGTATAAGTAATCGGTACATATTCTGGGGGAGTCAACGTTGTGCAGCTGCCAAATGCTCGCTTGCGAATCGGAAGGTGGTGGATTAAGTTCCTGAAGGACCAAACTTTTTTTTTCCAGCCTTGAGTGGGTATCAGGTACAGTCCTGGGAAGTAAAGGTAGCTGGCGAGATGTTTGTGTGCATGCTTGTGCATGTGTGTCTGTGTGCATGTCTGTGTTTGTGTGTCTGTGTTTGTGTGTCTGTGTGTGTGTGTATGTGTATGTGTCAGTATGTGCATCTGTGTGTGTGTGTCTATGAATGTGTCTGAAGGTGTGTCTGCATGTGTCTCTGTGTGTGCCTGTTCCTGTGTGTGTGTCTGTGCATGTGTGTCTGTGTGAGTGATGTGTATGTCTCTATACGTGTATGTGTCTATATGTGTGTGTCTGTTTGTGTCTGTGAGTGAGTCTGTGTGCGTGGCTGTGTGTGTCTCTGTGTGTTAGTGTGTCTGTGGGTATGTTTGTATGTGTATCTGAATGTGTGTTCCTCTGTGTGTATGCGCCTGTGTATGTCTATGTATGTGTCTGTAGGTTTAAAGAAAAAGACACCCCCCTCCCCCACCACCCAAAAAAAAAGATTGAGATGGTTTTTTGAAATTACAAATTAATATAACACTCAGTCTTATTTTAGGGAGAGGGTTGGGAATAGGAAGGGGATAGTTTTACAAAAAAATTATCTACATTTATTTCTCCATCAGAACTACACTGTGATCTTGATGAGCTCTGAAGAACTTGATGACAATATGCAGTTTATTTTGAAGGATCCAAAATGGGCTCTCAGGGTTTTGTATATTCGAGGATCAGCTTTGAAAGATATAGATCTAAAACGATGCAGGTAATTGTGATGAAGTGCTATGCATTAAATCGTAAACTTATGCTGTAATTGTGTATTTGTGAGTTTGCAGGGACCGCTTGGATCAACAGAATAAGATGTCGATGTATTAGGCACCAGAGGGGCAGGGAACAGAGAATCATGAGACAGTCGCATATGGAGGGGTTAAGAAACAAGGCTCTCCTTGCACCTTTAGATGCAAGCTGGACGGCTTAGGTCGGCTTAGTGGGAGTTCTCTCCCTTGGCCGCATTGACAACAACGAGCAGAAAAGTCACGAATCAAATGACATACTTACCTATCATCATCCGGGTGGGTGTAGGGTTGCGTACAGTTGCGTGTAGGGTTGCGTAGTCATCATACGGTTGCGTCTAGGGTTACCTATCATCATACGGTTGCGTGTAGTGCTGCGTAGGGTGTCTATCATCATCATACGGTTGCGTGTAGGGTGTGGGTTGGGTTTAGGGATAGGGTTAGGGGTAGGGTTAGGGGTAGGGTTAGGGGTAGGGGTTAGATGTGAAAATGGTGACGTAGCACTTCCAAATACTGGGCGACAATCTGATGCTTGTGGGAGTGGCGCCACTGGAAGTGTGCCAAATATGACGGCAATAGCGCGCGGCTTGTGCCCAATCGGTGGCGAATTGTCCGTTTCAGTAGCATCCACCGTCCGCCGACTGTTTGGGTGTGTATGTAACTGTGTGCCATTATAGGGAACTACGGCATCAAAATTGTCACATCTAACGCTAAACCTAACCCTAACCCTACCCCTAATCCTAACCGTAACCCTACCCCTAACCCTAACCCTACCCCTAATGCTACCCCTAACCCTAACCGTAACCCTAACGCTATTCCTAATCCTAACCCTAACCCAAACCCTAATCCTACCGCTAACCCTAACCCTACCCCTAACCACGCAAATTTATCGGTCATTAAAGCATACAGATCGGCAAAAAAAAAAACAAAAAAAAGATTTCCCAGCAGCGTCGAAAGAAAAACCCTGATCTGGGGGACACAACCAAGCATTGGCAGCCCTGATGTCGACCTCACTGTCTTGTTTGATTCGTGACATTTTCCGCTACTTGTTTTCAATGCAGCCAAGGGAGAGAACTCCCACTAAGCCGACCTAAGCCGTCCAGCTTGCGTCCAAAGGTGCAAGGAGAGCCAGAAACAAGGACATTCAGAAGAAACCCTAAGACAAATGTTGATGAGAGAGGCCAATTGCACAGGACTGAATAGAAAGGGAAGAATGAAATGTGAACCGTATGGGACTGAAGTTTCCAAACAGCGTGACTCCCATCATAGACTTCACATTTGTGTGAATTACCTGGTCGTGAACAGTGTGGGCCATCTTTAAACTGTAATTATAACATCGACCTAATTCTCTGCACATTTATGTTGCATGCTTAATATTCTTGACATCCTTAACAACAAAGTTGGTAGATTATAAAACAGTGGCATGACTATTTTCTATCCCACTCTTAAGTTATTTAATCCCCTTGTGAGAGTCTGCGATTTTTATTTACTTTGTTTTTTCTTAACCTTCCGCACTGTGTTGTTATAGTAATTTTATTTCTGTTTCTAGAATCAATGAAGCCGAAGCTTGTTTCTTCCTTGTTAACAAGAAGAGCTCCAACATGGAGAAATCTGTAAGATTTAAATAATTTTTTGTTTTACATATTTGCATGAAGGATTCATTTTCGTTGACACTATGTTAAACAGTATGCGTGAAATCTGACCCTGATTAGAAACTTTTAGTTCATACAATAGGAACGACTGGTCAAATAGTTCAGAGTTTTTGTGCTTTCGTGTGGAAGACCCTGGATCATTTGATATGTAGAGGTATCTTGGAGTGGCTGCTGCATCAGGGGACTGAGCACGCATGGGGATTCCCAGTTTGCAGATTGATTGTGATAACATAACATAACCAAGACGGTCTCCATCTGACGGGTTATGCTAATGACGTCCTCAGCTTGACGTGACGTCACCAAACCAGGCTTTTATATGACAACATAGAAACACAAAGTACAACAGAAACTAATTACATTTTTTAGCTTCAGTATGTCCCATAATTTAGTCATATAATCCTCTCTAAATTTGAATTATTGAGTTAACTTGGCCAGTTTTCTTTTCTTGGATGATTTATCCAGCAAGGATGTATCGTTTTGGACTTTCTTATATACTTTCGATAAATTTTCTAAAACGTCTGTTTTACATAGGACCAACACACAGTTCTAAGATCATGGGCAGTGAAGGATTTTGCTCCCAACTGTGCCCAGTACATTCAATTGTACAAGGCTTCTAATAAAATACATGTCAAATTTGCAGGTAAGTCATGTTTTTATGTTTCTGCTTCTAATATTTCCACTTGCCAGATTGCCCTAAAAAAAAATATCTTTTATATCTTCTTCTTTATGAAAGTGTTGATTTTCATGGTTTTGTATCATTATTTACAATGGTCATCACATTTAGATTATATACAGTGCTAAATATGTTTTATTATTTCTATCAGTCATTTTCATCATGTTCCATGGTGATAAGTGTAGGCTGTCATCTTTCACATGATCAATAGAATCACGGATCAGGTCTTTGCCCGATCTACATGACCAAGTCTTCCATGTATTTATCTCTTAGTCATCCTCTTACTCTTTTCCCACCTATCTTGTCAGTCTTCAGTGAGGTTCTCGGATGCATTGCTTCTCAGAATATGTACACAAAAAACATCCCCTAGTCATGATTTCAGTCAGTATGTGAGAAAAGATTTCAATATCTTTTGGTGAAAAAATACTTCAAGAAGATAATTGGTCAGTAACGTAGGTAAAAAGGGGTTAACAAATGTAACAGATAGAGAAATAAAAATATGAGTACAAAATGCAAGAGGAGTTTTCATAGCACTAGAAAATTTATTCAGATATGAAGAATTTAACACTAGTATTAAATTTGAGATATTTAGCTCTGATGTTAAATAAGTACTGTTGTATGGGGCTGAAGCACTGAGAACAACAAAAAACAGCTAATAATAAACTAAAATTCATTAACTGGTGGTTGCACAGATTAACAGGACTTAAGTGGTATAACAGAATCACAAATGTAGAGCTTTGGGACGAATCTAAACTAACAAATTCCAGTAAACCAAGAGGTGAGGACAAAATGTTGGTGTTGGATAGGACACATGCTGATAACACCTGATAGAAATGTATCTAGACTGCCTTTGCACTGTTGGGCTGCATTGATATTGACAGTGGTATTGAATCTCGACCTTTCAGAGAGCAATGTGAAACTACTGAACGTAAAAATCATCATCATCAAGTACCTCTCTGAAGGAGTGGGCGATCATGCCTCTCCACAGTCTGGGATCCGCAGCTCATGTAATAGTTCATATGTAGATATCCCTCCATGCCATGACAAAAGGATGTCAGGAAACTGCTTGTGCTGTCGTCCTCTGCCTCTCTTTCCGCGGATTTTTCCAGTGATTCAGTTTCCCTCTTCTCATAACATGATCACAAATTGATCTTTCTGATGTTTGTGATACGATGACTTTGAGCCCTCGCCTTTTTCAAAACATCTGGGCTGCTGTTTTTGGCTGTCCAAGGCATTCTAAGGATTCTTCTGTAAAACCACATTTCGCAGGCCTCAAGAAATTGTTTGACTTGTTCCCTCAATGTCCAGATTCACAGCCGTATATTAAAACTGGCTCTTATATTGCATTCAATAAATTTTTCCTAACCTCTAATGCATAAATGTATTGCATAATCTGTTCTTCATTTTATAAAATGCAGTTTTAACATAAAATTACTTGGTAAACTTAAACAGCCAGGGAAAAAAATTACTCGTTCTATAACCTCCTGTAAAGGATACGCACCTAACTTTTTTTGTTTTCAAACTGGATCCCACAAGGTTAGAGGAAGAAGGGCAGACACCCCCCCCCCCCCCCCCACCACCCAGTCCATACTCAGAGGAGTAAATTAGAGAATGAACTCAGCTTTATTTCGGTGATGTATTTGTAACAAGGAAAATTTTTTATCATTTAAAAAACGTTTAGTTGTGTAATTTTGTAAGTATATGTACGTGTCTAAAAGAAATAATAATAATAAAATATCTTGGGTCTGAAAGAAACTGAAAATCTGGTAATTACTTGCCTTTTGCAATCCACAATCTCACAATGTTGTCATTGTGTGCTCATACTGTACATTGATTTCCTAAAACAGAACATGTAATCAGCGAAGATGAATTTAAGTTTGCCTTGCTTGCAAACAATTGCCTCTACCCTGGCCTGTCAACTCTAGTCACTTTGATTTTACACTCTTCAAAAGGAAAGTAAGTTTGTTGTTGTCTGCTTCTTTACTCACTCTTTGAGTGCCATTGCTAAAATGTTTTTATTCACATATAAACTTGCTAAGACAGGGAGACAATTTGAACAGGAAGACAATGTAATAACATACATTGATAAAGGGGTGCTCTTTGGGAGGGAATGAACAGTACGGAGGCACACTAAGATTATCATGGTCTTAATAGAATGGTACAAGAGGAAGTGACTAGAGGATCTGGCCAACACTCCACACTAAGAGGAAGTACAAGACGAACACACAATCAGACTGTTACTGGTACCATCAAAGTTGGAACTCTTCGATTGCTGCTGAAGAGGGGGAACAAAGCGCTTATGGGAATGTCCAGAGTGCTGTGATGTAAATTCTAAAACTCAACTCAACTCAAGAGTGGGGAAAAAAGTGTTTGGCAGCTGACACTCATTTAAAGAAGATCATGCGGACATTTATAAAATATATGGACCTGGTGTATGTACCAGTTCTTAATAATCTCGAGTGATCTTAGTGGGCAGATGCCCTTTGCGCCTAAAGGCGTGGAAACGTGTCCTTTACCTTTACATTATTTACCTTCCTGAGAAAAGTCGAGTGCCTACTAAGATGGTATTTTGTCCTAGTTGAAGCTCATCAGGTTTAAAGTTAGTTAATTAGTTGCGTATCCTTTACATGACATTGCAGAACCAACCCCAGCATTTTTTGGTTGTTTTAGTTTTTCTAGGCAAAATTACGTCTAGCATCAGGTTTAACTATTACTAAAAATCTAGACGCAATCTGGCCTGTTCCAACCACAATGAGGGCATAGCTGTATGATACACGAAAAGCTGGACTGCACGATAGCTTTCATAAAGGCTACCAGCCTCCTGATATAAGTTTTCTAACAGACGGATTGAAGAAGAAAAAGACTAAAAATCTGTCCAAAGAACTTTGCTTCTGCCTTCAGCTGAAGATGTTTTTGGAAATGTGACCTTGTCACTCCAGACAATGCTGTGACAGCTTGCCTGGGTTTTGTTGTGGGGAAACGACTTTGCAAAGTCTTTGACATCTATCCTTGTCTTTATCTTGTGAGAAGTAAACGAAGATAACATGCAGTGTCATCATTATCTTTGACTCATACAGGTTCTAGAACTTGGATGGTATTCCAAATTAATTTTAAATAACAATTACAAGTTTTTGCATCTAAACAAGTAAAATACCAATTTAACTATATACCAATATGAATGTATGCTGAGGTTCAACTCTGTGTGTGTGTGTATACATTTATTTATATAAATATATGTATATGTGTGTGTGTGTGTGTGTATATATATATATATATATATATATATATATATATATATATATATATATATATATATATATATATATATATATATATATATATATATATATATATATATATATATATATATATACATATATATATACATATATATAGGCTCTCTTTTGAATAACGGTCCCAAATTAACTACGCAGACAGTTTACCCAAACAGAGCCTTATTACGTCCTGCCCTACAAACATTTGAAAGCCGCAACTCGGGAAATATAAGGACCGAAATATGTAAGGAAAAGGGCAAAGTCTACTACTTACCGACAATTAAATCCTTTTTATGTGAAAATTGTGAAACACTAGTTGCAAATAGTGTGCGAATATCTGTTCTTTCTTGCTGTCCCCTATTCCAACTCAGCACGGCCTATCCACGATTCTCATTCCAGGCGAGACATGATCAGCTGTAATGCGTGGTTTACTGTACGCGCATGTCGCCTCGGACAACTTCAAACTAGCAGCCGCCACGATGGCGCTGGTAGTTCCAACAGAAGAAGTAGCTCCTGTAAATTTTTGACTTTTTTCCGGCGACTATAGTGCCACCTCCGAGAGTATCCCCCGCGCCGCTACGCGGAAGAAGCTAAACTAGATGGCTAGGACTCACGAGCAAATACATTGAAGGAAGCTGCAGGAGCTGCGGTAGCTGCTGCTCGTGAGTCCTAGCCATCTAGTTTAGCCCCTTCCGCCCGCGCATAGCGGCGCGGGGATACTCTCGGAGGTGGCACTATAGTCGGCGAAAAGCGGTCCGCAAGTTACATATAACTTGGGCCCTGCCGTAGGATAGCGCTATTGGGAGTATTCTCGCGTGTCGCTAATTTTTTTCGTGTTTCGTCCATAGTTAATCCTAGTTTTGCCGCCGTGTAATTGCCGTAAGAAGATCCGTTGCGTTTCGCGAATATGTCGTGCGCAGTTAGTCCTACTTTTGACACGGTTGACTCGCCGCAATAGACATGCAACTTTTATATATGAGTGAGGCTCTGTTTGGGTTAACTGTCTGCGTATTTCATTTGGGACCGTTATTCAAAAGAGAGCCTATATATATATATTTATATTAACACTGATATACATATATATATATATGTGTGTGTGTGTTTTGATATTTTGCCACTGTTCTCATGAGCACTAACAGACCCCTCTTATATATACACACACATACTCTATATATATATATATATATATATATATATATATATATATATATATATATATATATATATATATATATATATATATATAAATAGAGAAAGAGAGAGAGAGAGAGAGAATCAGTATTTTGCTAATGTTCTAATCAGCACAACCTCATTCCTATTACTTTTGCTTGACCTCAGCGACAACTCCTGGGCTCCAGAGCAGTGGCAACAGACCTATGAAAAACACTCTGGAAATGAAATCTATCACATACAGCTACAACGAAGTGTATTTTTCAAGGACTATGAGGGGAAGAAGTTTACTTTCGCGTCAGCAGATGCTCATAAAAAGTAAGATTATTATTTCGTTATTTTTTTAATGAGAGTGTGTTCCCCGTGTGGTGTCTGGGCCCATTGCAGGGTATGGGAGGTGGAGATCCCCTGCCAGCTGTGTTAATGCAATGCTAATTTGAGACATAATCTATGATGCACGATAGGAACGTTCAGCAGGAATCTTGTATGAGGTTCCATAAAATCAGAACACAAAAGTCTGACCCCCAAGGTGAGCTAAGAGTATCTATTTACATACATCCAATGTACCTTCCCCTCATGCCTGTGACCGAAATCACCGCGCCACTGATAATAATCCACCTGTCTACATTTACATTCATTCGCTGGATAGTTTTATGCACGACCTTGGCTCCCACGTCAACCCAGCTTTAAATGGGTACCATGTAGAATCTGGGAAGTAAAGGTGGCCAGCTTGATGTGGACCTAATCACCGGCTGATGTATGAAAATATTAGTCTATGTTTACATTATCATTAACTCTTTCAGTCCCAGGCATGCATTTTTTAAAGTCCTCATTTCGGAAGCAGTCAATGGTTCTTCTTCTTCACATTCACCAGCTTTAAACTCCAGCGGAACGTTTTGGTTGCTAGTCCACTTCTGGACGTCAGTCTTGTTCCAGAACTTAGGTTTTCTGTGCACATTTGTTTTATAGATCTGGCTTATTTGTATGCAGACTGTTAGTTCCTCGCCTCTCAGGCAGATGTTCTCTGACTTTGAAGGAAATACACCTAATTATCCATCACTCACAACATACCTGTTAATGGGCAGTGGGTGTATTCTCTCCCCCCCCCCCCCCTTCCCCAACAATAGGGTCTTGAAACCCACGCGGGTATAAAACATTAACACAGTAGGGGGAGTAAGAACTGAATTAACTGTTGGGATGACATGGGTTAAAGCTACAACTTTATAGTGTACAAGACGCTCAGCTAAACACATCATACCAGACAACCCTAATAAACGCATGATAAATGGCTTGGTCCTGCCATAACAAACTGCCATTGCCTTATTTATCACTTTTGTGGTATAGGTGAGGGCCTTTCAGCTTGAGTATTTAGGGCCAAATGGCTGGTGCTGTCGCCAAGGACTGAGCATGTAAGGAATTTGTTTTTGCTGCTTGTTATGAAAGCTGAAATATTTTGGCTACATAAAGTGCCAAGGTGGATTGGAAAAATTAATAGCAAAGGCATGGTACCAGGAAGGAGGGGATAGGGCCAACTAACATGAAGATGGGCACAGGATATTTGTGACTCCTTAGATTTGAAAGTGCACCAGGGGAAGAACTGGCGAGAGACTGTGTTTCTTACATGCAGACCATGATGAGAGCGACTTTCTGCAAAGAACCTGCTGAATGATGGGGAGGGTAATACAAGAGTTAAATCTGAGGTTTTTATTATCAATGTTATCTCCTTATGTAGGGCTTCCATATCAATACATTCTGCAGAAAACTGTCAGATTCAAATGACTGTCTGTCTGCTTGCAGATACGGAATCACTCTATTGGCTGTATATGATAGCACAGCTCTAGAGGCCCAGCTTCAGCTCAACCCTGGACCAGACTACATACTGAAGAGCTACGATTACTGCTTCTACATGAGTCTGGAGAAAGAAGAGAACATTAAATTCTCACCTAAGGCTCTTATGGAAGACAAACAGAACACTGGTGGCTCCCTGGCTGCTGAGTCCAGAGAAAAGAATATTGGTGAGTGGTGAAATGTGCCTCATTATTATTTTGTGAGGTTTTGTACAAAGGTCTTTTTATTAAACCTTTGTAGACGGAACCTTTTTGGAGTTTCAGTGCCAAGAAAGGGGGTGATTCTTTTTGTTTACACACACACACACATGCGCACATGCACATGCACGCACATGTGCACACACACAACACACAACTATATACAAAAAATAAAGCATTTAATTAACATATACAAAACTATATATATTTGTGTAGGAAATTAAATAAGCTATCAGAATATTTATAAATCATACTGAAATCTCAACATTTATTCAAATTAGCTATCGAATTTGCATATTCATACATGCATGTTTTTATTACTTGGAACAAGCATAACTAAATAGAACAATCTGGATAAATTTTCTGACAATGAAGCCTGAATAAGTTCTTATACTTGTGTTTTGGCCCTCCAGACACCTCTGACACATGGTTCTACTCCATGTGCTTGTCCTGAAACCCTGAACTTCCTGTGCACTTTCCTGCCTCCCGCTATATTTTGGTTGCAATGAGCCAACAGTCCTTTTCAACATTGTTGGTCGCAGCAAAGTGCCCCCCCCCCCCCCCCCCCCTCTTTGAATTTACTATTTAGAATTAAAGTGTAAACAAAAAATTCCTAAATGTTATGTCTTGAATTTATGTGTAAATAGAAAAAAAAAATTAATTTGTCAGTTGATGGTTTATAATGTGAATTGTCAAATTGTTTTTAAAAACAATCATCTGCTTAACATCTGCAGCTCTCATTGTGAAGGAGATGACTAAATTAATGGAAGGAAATGACGGAGGAAGTGGCGGTGCTACAGATGATGAGTCTGTCTTTAGCACTATCACATCCAACATGGGAAGTAACCTGGGCAAGGCTTTGAGGAAAGGCCTTGAAGGTATAGATTTATTTTGTTTCTTGTGTTGAAAACAGGCAAAAGTAAAAACTGTTTTGTTAATGAAATGTTAAAATGTATTACTGGAATTCGCACTTTTTCAGTCTTGCCAGATGATAGTGTTAAACGGTGCTGCAGAGAGGCATGAGAATCACAGTCCTAATGATGGCCAATGACAAGCTAGATGTTGTGAGGGCCCTTTGGGAGTGAGTGAACAGTGCGGAGGCACATATAGATCATTACGGTCTGAGGAGAAAGGCACTGCAGGAAGTTACCAGGGGGTCTGGCTGATGCTCAACACTCAAGGAAAAGGCGAGACTGATTTCAGGTACTGGTACCATCAAAATTGGAACTCTTCGTTTGCTACTGAAGATGGGGACTGAGCGCCTATGAAGTGCCACGAGTGCTGTGATGTCAATTCTTGATTCAACATTCAACATTCTGATGATGGCCAATGTGACTAGCAAGACCCGCTCACATTATAAATATTCTTCCAGATAGACTCATCCTCCGAAAAGCTGATTTCCTGTAGGCCACAGTATTCGTCTCAAGTCTGCTGAGTTTGACTTCAGTTATAAACACTTTTCTCACAGCATTAGTTTTTTCTCTAGGTCAGTTGAAAGCCCGGGACACATGTTTGTAATGTATTATGTATGAAACAGAAAATGGAAATGAATTCTTTTGTTTTGTTAATACATTAAAACACATTAATAACCTCTCTCTCTCTCTTTCTCTCCTCCCCACTCTTACTATCTCACACGCGCGCACACACACATACAAACAGATACACAGAAACACACATACAAACACAGATACATACAAACACATGTGCGCACGCACACACACACACAAACGCATATTATATACTGGGCTTATTTTTTCAAGAAGGGAGTCGCTGTGGTGTAGTTAGAGGCTCGCCTGCAGATCGGAAGGTCTTTTGTTCAGTTTCTGACAGAGCCAGACTTTTTTTAAAGTGACCTTGGCTCTCAGGTCAACCCAACATTGAGTGAGGACCAAGTGCAGTCCTGGAAAGTAAAGGCAGTCGGCATGATGCTGACCACATCACCCATCAAGTGTCGATAGGTCTATAAAATATAGGTCTAGCCCTATATGCCCAATGCTAAAGATGTGGAAAAAGGTCCATTACTTTACTTACTTTTTTCTAGAATCACCACCACCCATTGTCTGCTAAAAACAAAATTAACTTTGTTTCACCAGCCGAGCCACTGTTGTCCAGAGACAGACATCACTCCGACATGGGCAGTGCACCAGAAACCCAGACAGACCAGAAAGAATCGTTTGAGCGTGAACATGCGGCGACTGTTCCTTCTAAAATAGTGCAGCATATGATTGACCTGGGAAAGGAAAAGTCAGTATTTTTATTATTGCTCTAAAAATATAACCAAATCACACACATCATCTTTATGTGATCCCAAATGTTAACACTGACAATGTTATATTTTATGTTATGTTATATATTATATTCATCATCAGTTCCCTTTATGTCTAGTCGCACATGGGGCTTCATAGAGGATTTTCCATGCCATCCTGTCTTGTGCAATCTTCAGTGCAGTTTTTCTATGTCACAGATGCAGCACTTAGTCTCAGTTCACCTTCCATTGTTCGTCTCCAAGTTCATTTTTGGGAGCCCCTTCTTTCTCTTTCCCTCTTGTGTCCAAGTGAGAGCTGTTTTGACAGGTATATAGGATATATTTATTACACTGATAAACGAGCTTCATTATGAAGCTTACCTGTTTTTTTTTTTTTAAATAATGTAAGAGTTGCGTTGTTGACTTGAGTTAAGTTATGATCTGACATCACAGCACTCTGGAATTCCCATAAGTGCTCTGTCCCCATCTTCAGCAGCTTGTGCTGAGTTCCATTTCTAATGGTACCAGTAGCAGTCAGAGTGTATATTCATCTTGCTATTCCTCTGAGTGTTGATAATCAGCCAGATCCCCTGGTTACTCCCTGCTGCACTATTTTCTTCAGATCTGTTTGTGCTTCTGCGCTGTTCACTCACACCCAAAGGCTCATAACTACATCTACTTTGTAGAGATAATGTTAAAAAATACTACAATGAAATAAGAAACTATCAATATACCAGTTTAAAAGTAATATTTAAAATTTAACTTCTGAAGGAAATACACAGTTTAATTACCTATTTCTTGAATGAGGCGACAGCAGAAGCCAAACTGAATTGTGGCATGAAGAAGATTCTTTGTACAACATTAATTTAAAATGTTTTTTTTTACTAAAATGAGACCAGTACGGTTAAAAAGGCAGAGTCGCCCCTTCATACAATGCAAGTTTTTGTTATTTGAAGCCCCACCTTTGCTTCTGCCGGGAGCCCTGAGTATAGCCGGTGCAAAAATATGGCCTAACGGCCGAAAGGGGTTTCTCTGGCCTCTCCACGGGTGATTCTCATCCGCATGGTGGCACTTTGTGTCACCGGGTGTTTATCTCTTGTTTGATGACCTGGTGGGGTAAAAAGTCAGCCAGTCAGTCAGTTGAAAAGGAAACATGGCTTTTCATAAGCAAACCACAGGTTTACTTCTAGTCTGATAATGACTTTTTGCTAGTCATTTATCCATGGTGTGAAATAAGTATGAATGGCAGATGTCTTTTACATTTTTTATCTATTTAATACTTCTATATTTATCTGTTCACTGGAAGCAATTTTATCCCTGTAATTACAGTTTTACCATTGGGCCACCACCAAGCACACTGAATCTTGGCACCAGACGCACACTGTGTCATCTGCACAAGGAGGCCCGCCTACTGTGTTGTTTAAAATGGGGAGAAGTATGTTTTATGTCATTAAATAATTGAAATCTGAATGTTATTATTCAGATAATACTATCAGCTCTTTAAATATGGAAAATGATAATCATGTCCTGATGTTTCTCAAGTTTTTTGTTGTTGTTGTTGTGAGGCCAGTCTTCACCCATAATAAATTTTATTAAAAAATAATTTATTGTTGCATTTTAACAAAGTCAAAATTTTCTGAGTCCCCTTTCTTGTGGGGTGCTGGGACTCCATTTTGGAAGGAGAAAAAAAGAGGTGGGGGTGGTGTGTGTGTGAGCTCATTGCACCCTAACAAGCTTGTTGTAAAATATGACTATGAGTTTGATCAAATCAGCAGCGAGGGCCAAAAGGCGCAGATATCGCAGTCTTGTTGTAAACTGCAACACAGCGTCACAACTGGCCAGTTAAGGACAAGTGCAGAAGAGGAAGAAAAAGTAGAAGAAAAAGAATAAGAAGGAGAAATATTCCATTGATAGGTATATATGGCATTTAAATAAACTTGAGATAGCATCAAAATTACTGTTTCTCAATTTTTAATGGTATATTAAAACAAAAATGGACACATCCTAGATAAAAAATGTGGAAATCTAACCATGCTCCTACTGCTGGTATATATTTCCTTCTGTTTCAGACATGTTCTCATTCTTCCTACATATTACTTTCTCTTTCAGCCATGCTGTCATTGCTCCTACATAGTGCCTTCTGTCTCAGCCATGCTGTCACTGCTCCTACACATAGCCTTCTGTCTCAGCCATGCTGTCATTGCTCCTACATATAGCCTTCTGTCTCAGCCATGCTGTCATTGCTCCTACATATAGCCTTCTGTCTCAGCCATGCTGTCACTGCTCCTACATATAGCCTTCTGTCTCAGCCATGCTGTCATTGCTCCTACATAAAGCCTTCTGTCTCAGCTATGCTGTCATTGCTCCTACATATAGCCTTCTGTCTCAGCCATGCTGTCATTGCTCCTACATATAGCCTTCTGTCTCAGCCATGCTGTCATTGTTCCTACATATAGCCTTCTGTCTCAGCCATGCTGTCATTGCTCCTACATATAGCCTTCTGTCTCAGCCATGCTGTCACTGCTCCTACATATCGCCTTCTGTCTCAGCTATGCTGTCATTGCTCCTACACAGTCCCTTCAGTCTCAGCCATGCTGTCATTGCTTATACATATAGCCTTCTGTCTCAGCCATGCTGTCATTGCTCCAACATATTGCCTTCTGTCTCAGCCATGCACTTGTTGCTCCTACATATCACCTTCTGTCTCAGCTATGCTGTCATTGCTCCTACATATAGCCTTCTGTCTCAGCCATGCTGTCATTGCTCCTACATATAGCCTTCTGTCTCAGCCATGCTGTCACTGCTCCTACATATAGCCTTCTGTCTCAGCCATGCTGTCATTGCTCCTACATAGTGCCTTCTGTCTCAGCCATGCTGTCATTGCTCCTACATATAGCCTTCTGTCTCAGCCATGCTGTCATTGCTCCTACATAGTGCCTTCTGTCTCAGCCATGCTGTCATTGCTCCTACATATAGCCTTCTGTCTCAGCCATGCTGTCATTGCTCCTACATAGTGCCTTCTGTCTCAGCCATGCTGTCATTGCTCCTACATATAGCCTTCTGTCTCAGCCATGCACTCATTGCTCCTACATATCGCCTTCTGTCTCAGCCATGCTGTCATTGCTAATACATATCGCCTTCTGTCTCAGCCATGCTGTCATTGCTCCTACAAATCATCTTCTGTCTCAGCCATGCTGTCATTGCTAATACATATTGCCTTTTGTCTCAGCCATGCTGTCATTGCTCCTACATACTGCTTTCTGTCTCAGCCATGCTGCCATTTATTCTGCCTATTACTTTCTATATCATCCATGCTCTCATTGCTTCTATATATTACTTTCTATATCATCCATGCTCTCATTGCTTCTAAATATTACTTTCTATATCATCCATGCTCTCATTGGTTCTACCTATTACTTTCTATATCATCCATCCTCTCATTGTTTCTATACATTACTTTCTATATCATCCATCCTCTCATTGGTTCTATATATTACTTTCTATATCATCCATCCTCTCATTGGTTCTACCTATTACTTTCTATATCATCCATCCTCTCATTGCTTCTATATATTACTTTCTATATCACCCATGCTCTCATTGCTTCTATATATTACTTTCTATATCATCCATCCTCTCATTGCTTCTACATATTACTTTCTATATCACCCATGCTCTCATTGCTTCTACATATTACTTTCTATATCATCCATGCTCTCAATGCTTCTATATATTACTTTCTATATCATCCATGCTCTCATTGCTTTTGCATATTACTTTCTATATCATCCATCCTCTCATTGGTTCTATATATTACTTTCTATATCATCTATGCTCTAATTGCTTCTATATATTACTTTCTATATCATACATGCTCTCATTGCTTCTGCATATTACTTTCTATATCATCCATGCTCTCATTGCTTCTAAATATTACTTTCTATATTATCCATGCTCTAATTGCTTCTATATATTACTTTCTATATCATCCATGCTCTCATTGCTTCTATATATTACTTTCTATATCATCCATGCTCTAATTGCTTCTATATATTACTTTCTATATCATCCATGCTCTCATTGGTTCTACATATTACTTTCTACATCACCCATGCTCTCATTGCTTCTACATATTACTTTCTATTTCAGCCATGCTTTCATTGCTCCTGCACATTATCTTCTGTTTCAGCCGTGCTCTCATTGCTCCTACAAAGTTGCCACTGACAGAAGATGGGATAATCAACTTGTCATCTTATCTGTTCGACAATCATGCCCAGGGCTCTACAATTTTATAATCCCTCTGCGGTCCAATTATCTCAGCCTGCTGTCCCTCAGACCAATCATTATCATGTTTGAAGAAGTGTAAGTGTCCAGAAAAGTTATGCTTTTTGACTGTTAAGACAGGTAATCAGATGGTAAGCACGGTTCCAACTTAGTACCAAACTGAAATTAGGGGGCTGCGTTAGCGCAGTCGATAGAAGACTTGCTTTCAAATCCAGCTGCAACTCGCTGCAGCTTAAGGCCAGTGTTTGAAACAGGGCAGTTTCCGGGGTTCACCCAGCCTCTAGGTAATGGGTACCAGAGTTAATACTCTGGGGTAAATGGAGGAACGTCGCTGTAGCTACGGAGTTGAGTGCAGATGGCATCACAGGCGGACATTCCCTTATCAGCTATCCATACTGGGGGCAGAGCACTTATGGTTTATAACCATGTGCAGTGACGCTGGTTCACATCTCCTAACTTTACTTTAGTAAACTGATCAGCTCATAGTTGCTCGGTTCCTTTACCAGTTAAAAAAAATAAAAGAACAAAAAATACAGATACTGTCCAAGACTATCCCTTATGAAATAATTTAACAAAGACTGCCATCTTAACAAATCCAACAGCATACCTGAGCATTTAATGCATAAGGCAGCAGTAAGAAGTGCCAGTACAACCAGTCCAACTTTAGAAACACAGTTCTTCAGTGATGTTAAGGAGGAGAACCTCATAATGTCTTGCCATATTGTGGAGTTGCAATGTTCACATGAGCATTCAGGTGGATGTTTTTTTTAAATGCCTGATACCCTAAACCTACATTACTTTAAAATAATATGTGATCTCCTTCTTTGCAAGATTTCTGCACTGCGATGTTCTGTATCTTACGCAGAAATAGGATCTGTGTTGCATTTGCCTCCTCTTGCATTTTAAACTATTTGATGCATTTTGATAACATTGTTTCTGCTTCTGAGTGGCAAGTTGTAGTTTTTTTTTTTTTTTTAACGAAACCTTTATAAAATTTGACAATTTTATAGATGTCTGTTGATACTCACGTGTCAGTTTTTTGTTTTTTTTAAATGAAGACAATGGATGACATAAACTGGTGGTTTATCAATGCTTTACTGTATTACTTTTCAAAGTTACACAATTTTCATTTGATCCCACTGTTCACATGTGAACGGAATGTAGGAAATATGAAAAAAAAAACATAAACTGACCACATGATTCTCTGTAAATTACTAATGTTGATGGAAAGCTTGCTGTAAAATTAGTAGCCTCTTTGAGTTGTATGGCAGGGTCAAGCAATGTATTACTAGTACTAAAATCCATATCTATAGAAGGGTAAAGAATGCCCGGGCCATCTTTGAAAAAGTTTCCCTACAAGATATAATTTGAGGAGAATAATTTAATATTACACTAAGGTAATAATGAATCCAAAATGTTAATGACAGACTATTAGTAAGATTATCTTATTGTATCATGTCACAACCCAAATCAAAACAATATGTGAAACAATACAAATTACCTAACCATCATATAAAATAATTACGTGATATATACATATAAAATACCACATATATATACCATGAGAACTCAATTATCACTACATATGCCACTTAAAATCCTGAGTTTTGAACATAATGTTTTTGAAAAATTACATCTACTACTACAGATTCCCAAAATAATGATTTCACACTTGGGTGACTTTGGCATTGTGTCAGCAAGTTATATTCTTGTTTGTTGGTATCATGTTTATCAGCAGCAAACCATTATGGGTCTCATTCACGCATAATTTTCACTTGTTTTAATTTCCACTGTTTCAACAGTCCCACCAAGTTATTTCTACAAACCATTGCCAATTTCCCCCTTGTGTTCTGGATGCAAGGCGCCTTAAGCAAGTAAGTGCCAAAAAACAGCATAAACAGTAAGTCAGTGTCCTTCAAATTTTGAAAATGCATCCGCTGATGTAGCTAGATGCTCACAATCAGGCTCAAAGAATGTGGGTTAAAATCTGCATCAAGTCAGATTTGTTTCAAAAGTGACCTTGGCTCCCAAGTCAGTAAAGTCTAAAATAGGTACCAGGCACAGTCCTGGTAAGTAAAGGCGGACAGTGTGATGTTGACCACATCGCCCACAGAGTGTCGATTGGTCTACAATACAGGTTTATACAGTACAGGTCTATACAATACAAGTCTATACAGTACAGGTCTATACAATACAAGTCTATCAGTACAGGTCTATACAATACAAGTCTATACAATACAGGTCTATACAATACAGGTCTATACAATACAGGTCTATACAATACAGATCTATATAATTCCGGTTCTATACAATACAGATCTATACAATACAGGTCTATACAATACAGGTCTATACAAAACAGGCTATACAATACAGGTTTATACAATACAGGTCTATACAATACAGGTTTATACAATACAGGTTTATACAATACAGGTTTATACAATACAGGTCTATACAATACAGGTCTATACAATACAGGTTTATACAATACAGGTCTACACCTACACTGTTACACAGGGCCCACCTATCTCTCAGCAGACCAGACCTGACCATCTGCTCATCCGACTTAGCAGACGCAAGCTATCCCCAAGTCCTGGACGACATAGGAAGTGACCACAAACCTATACTCACAACTGTAAGCACCACCCCTAAATTACGCTTCAAGCAGAGAACTCGTTGGAATTTCCGAAAAGCAAACTGGAAACTATTTCAGGAAACATCTGACTGCCTCCTGGGAAGAATTGACAACAGCTGTGTGGAAACTTTTTGTGAAGACATAACACAAGCAATCCTGAATGCAGCGTCGAAAGCCATCCCAAGGGGCAGCCGGAAGGCATATAAACCTTTTTGGAATCAAGAAATTCAAAATACTATATCTGAAAGGAATAAAGCAAGAATATTTCTCGAAACTGCACGTTCAACAGAAGCAAAGATCCAATACAATAAAGCATGTGCCAGAGTAAAGCTTGTAGTTAATAAGGCTAAAAGAGATAAATGGACAGAAACTTGCTCCAACTTAGACCTTAGACAGAATGGAAATAAAGCATGGACTTTAGTTAAAAACCTCTCCGGAGAAAGTAGAAGGGTGAACCCAAAACCAGTGACAGATGGGAGTAAGACAATCACTGAAGACAAGAAGAAAGCAGAACATTTCAATCATTATTTTGCCTCGGTTAACAGAGCAGGTAAGCTGTCAGAACTCGATAGAACACAGCTCTCTCAGTTGAAGAAACAAGAGAGAGCTCCAACAGCCAGCGACTCCCTTTTTGAAAATGAATTTAGCATGGATGAATTAGAGCAAGCCCTGAAGAAATTAAAACCTAGAAAATCTCCAGGCCCAGATAAGATCCACAACGAAATGCTGCTACATCTTGGCCGGTCTGGGAGAGAAGTAGTTCTCAGGCTTATTAATAAAACTTGGAGGTCAAGCAAACTTCCAAGGGCATGGAGGAATGCATATATCGTCCCCATCCTTAAAACCAAAAAGCCTCCAGATGACCCCAAAAGCTACCGCCCGATATCCTTAACATCATGCTTGGGCAAAGTTGCAGAAAGAATGATAAACAGGCGCTTATATTGGTTCCTTGAGAGTTCTGGTGCTCTATGCCATGAACAGGCAGGCTTCAGAACCAACAGCTGCACAGAAGACCAGCTGTTCAGACTGACACAAAGAATACATGATGGCTTCCAGAATAAGAAACACACAGTGGCAGTCTTTGTCGACCTTCAGCAGGCCTATGACAGAGTATGGAGAAAAGGTCTCCTGATGAAGATGATGAGCATAGGAATACATGGCAGATTGTATAACTGGGTGAAATACTTCCTGATAGATAGAACAATCCAGACTAAGATGCACAACGCAATCTCTTCTAAAGAAGTCTTGGAGGAGGGCTTGCCACAAGGCTCATCATTGAGCTGTACACTATTCCTAATCTTTATCAATGACCTGCCAGAACAAATCAAGGCTGAAAAAGCCTTGTACGCTGATGACCTAGCAATATGGCAGAGTCATGAAAATGTGGAAAGTGGAGCCCAAAGACTGAATGGAGACCTTAGAAGACTGCATGATTACTGCCAAAGATGGAAACTCAAGATTAACTGTGCAAAGACGGTCTACACAATCTTTACCAAAAGCCACCAAGTAGCAAGGAAGAATATTAACCTGAGGTTAGACAAACACCAAGTGATGAAAGAAGAGCATCCCCACATACCTTGGAGTCACACTTGACCCGCAGCTCAGCCTCAAGAACCATATTGAAAACATCAGGAATAAGGCATTGAGGCGGTTACAGTTATTAAAGAGACTTGCAGGTACATCATGGGGATCAGACAAGGAAACTCTGAGGGGCTTATACCTAGGATATGTTCGCTCTGTGATAGAGTACAACAACTCACTGCTTACAACTTGTTCCAAAACTAACCTAGAGACTCTTGACAGAGTACAAAATAATGCCCTCCGATTAATCTGCGGAGCTATGCAGTCTACACCAACTGCTGCATGTGAAATCCATACAAATGTGGAACCCCTCGGGTTGCGGAGAGAAAAAGCCACTTTAGAAATTTATGAAAGATGCGTTAGGAAAAATCGTAACCATCCTAATAGACATCTTGTAGAAAACTGGGAATCCAAACAAAGAATAAAGCACAAATCGGTTTTACACTGTGTTAATGAAATTCAGGACAGATACCACCTCCCAGAAAGACGTCAAGGAATTCAGAATGTTGCAAAAAACCTACCACCACATGCTCGCTTTAAAGCTCCAGAAGTCCAAACTAAATTGGTAGGCGAGGAAACCAAACAGTCCGACCCAATCGCTCTTATGAACTCATCACTAAAGACCGTTGATTCTTACCCCCAAGAATGGATACATGTCTATACTGATGGATCAGCATTTAAAGCTACCATTAAAGCAGGTTACGGAATCTACATAGGTTATCCCGATGGATCTGTTGAAGAGATTTTTGATGCATGCGGGGAATTCTGTTCAAACTATGAAGCTGAAATAATTGCACTGGAAACAGCCGTATACCACCTAAAGACTGTAATGGATGTTTACCCCTCAAAGGTCCAAAATATTGTCATCTTCACAGATTCAATGTCTGCCCTTCAAGCTCTGGAGGGCAATGAACGCTGCAGAACTGACATAGCCAAGATAATCCTGGATGCCGATCAGCTTATTACCTCATACAACATCAGAATAGTGATGCAGTGGATTCCAGGTCACTCCGGCACACCAGGTAATGACAGAGCTGACAGATGGCAAAGAAAGGAGCAACACAAGAACAACCACCTACAGCGACAACCCTCCAGACAGCAAAAACACTGATAAGAGCTATAAACAAAGAGACTTGGTTGAACAGATGGGCCATGGGAGACACTGGAAGAGAGGTTTATAGACATATGTCTGGCCCTGATCCTAATGACAGCATTAACCATCTAACAAGAAGGGACCAGGCCACCATCTTCAGACTTAGAACGCAACATACTCCACTCAATGGACACCTAAACAGAATACAGCCACAACACTCCCCAGAGTGCCAGCTATGTAACTACCCCTACGAAACTGTTGAACACCATCTCTTTGAGTGCCCAAAACTCAGTGAGACAAGAAGAACGCTACTCCCTCCGAGACCAGACAAGTGGAACACCTTGTACGGAGGAAAAGAACAGCTTGTGAAAACATGCAAATTCCACTACATGGCATTGGGCCAAAGGGCGAAAGCTCATGCGCCGCTGGATCGATAACAACAACAACAACAACAACAACATACAATACAGGTCTATACAATACAGATCTACACAATACAGGTCTATACAACACAGGTTTATACAATACAGGTTTATACAATACAGGTTTATACAATACAGGTCTATACAATTCTGGTTCTACACAATACAGATCTATACAATACAGATCTATACAATACAGGTCTATTCAATACAGGTCTATTCAATACAGATCTATATAATACAGGTTTATACAATACAGGTCTATACAATACAGGTCTTACACTATATTATACCCAATATGCCAAAGGTACGGAAAAGGATGCTTTATGCATTAAATCTTCAAATAAGTCACATACAGCAGGCA
This sequence comes from Candidula unifasciata, assembly GCA_905116865.2. NCBI lineage: Eukaryota > Metazoa > Mollusca > Gastropoda > Stylommatophora > Geomitridae > Candidula > Candidula unifasciata. Next base: position 64,863 of record CAJHNH020000466.1, read on the forward strand.
GTCTATTCCTCCATGTCTTTCTATCCTGTGGAATCAATTCAATATAACTGATAGAATTCAGTCCTGTATCACTGATGTATACACAAATTTCTCTCTCTGTTTCTCTCTCTCTTTCTCTCTCTCTCTCTTTCTCTCTTTTTCTCTCTCTCTTTCTCTCTCTCTCTCTTTCTCTCTCTCTCTCTTTCACACACACACACACACATATGCACACATACACTATAAATGTTCGTATGTGTGTAGGTTTACCCATTTTGAAATTATGCCATGCAGTAACTAAAACAACATACTTGTAAATCTGCATCTTGAGTCTGTCTTGAACTCTCTCACTCTCAGACATATGCTTCTTTAACTTTTTTCTTTCCTAACTAATATTGATTTACATAATAACTGTTTGGATCTGAAAGAGTTTAAATGATAACACACTGGGACAACGGGAACTGAAGTAACAACTGGGATAGAACAGATTCATGTTATAGCTGGATGGAGCATTGGCCTCTCAGAATAGTATATAATTCCAGAGAATTCTAATAATTACACAGTGAGTGGTTTCAGGACAGAAAGAGTTAATGAAGCTTGCCATTATACTTTTCATTCTGTTTTATATATCTTCTTTGAATTAACTGAAACTGGAACTTTATAATGTCCAGCTTAGACGACTTGCTGATTGCTGGTGTGCATAAAGCTATGCATCTGGTCATCTCGCACATCGAGACTGACCCAGGACGAGATGAAAACCTTAGCGATGCTGAGACAATCATTACAGTTCAGAAAATTTCTAGGTAAACTCCATGTTTATTGTATTTAATATTTATCTTTAGCTGCATTATTCACTAAGTGTATTTTTCTGTATCTGTTAGTCTCTCTCTCTCTCTCTCTCTCTCTCTCATTATCTTTCTTTCATTATCTCTGTGTGTATACCTGTCTGTCTACCTGTCAACCTACTATCATTCTGCTTATCTGTTTATCTTTATGTCTGACTTCTCTTTTTATCTTTTTTTTTGTCCCCATCTGTCATTTTCTTTGTTTCCTACATCAGTTTTGGTCTCTTGGTGTCTATCTGTGTGTGAGAGTCTCTTTCACATACTATATTTCTCTGTGTGCTCTCTGTATGTATTTTCATGTCTATTCTCTTTCTCCATCTTTCACTCTCTCTTCTCTGCATCTCTTTGTGTTGGTTTTTCTCTCTGTCTCTGTCTCTCTCTCTCTCTCTCTCTCTGACTACTCTCTCGTTCTCTCTCAATCTCACATCACTTCCTGTACTTGGATATATTATAAATAATAGATAGATGGATACTGTTAAATGTTTGCCGATGTCATAGCATCTCACAGTTATATCATCAAATCATCTTCTTCTTTCTCTGTGCTCATCCGAAGATATAAATGCCTTCTGCCTATTTACAACATGGCTGTGATATCTGATACGTGCGGTCCTTCATTGTGACGTGCAGAGCTTCATGCTGATGTGTGTGGTACCAAGATGAAATAGGCCAAGTAGGGGTAAAACAGTAGTTACTTCAATGCTTTCAAAATGTAGAGCTCGAACGCTATGCGTTAAGTTCCAACGGTTGTATTGATATATACAATCAGCAATGATTAACACAAAGGATACATATGCAAGTAATAATCAACTCGTTCAACCAAAGCTCGCTCGTACATCCATGTAATGATATGTCCTCACGATAGGTCGCAGTCCGACCTTGAGATCCAGACGATTTACTTTCTCCTCAGACAAGTCCGAATTAAGCAATGAAAGTATACCGGCTTACTGCCGAGAATGTAGTGCTCACCAGCTTCCTGCTGAGGTCTTGGAGTCCCGGGGTAAAACGTCCTCAAGGATCCAACTTTATATAATGTTTGCTTCCGTGGGATCCCGGGGTAAAGCGTCCTCAAGGATTCCCACGTCCGTCTCCTTCGGACTATAAACATCGACTGCTTTGACAACAATATTATCATAACAACGTTACGTATTGTTTTGACGTCTTATTTGCTCACTCCGTACCGGTGCGTTCTGGTGCACATTCGCACGCGACAATATCTATGCCTTTTGGCTTACACAATCGACTTCTGCTGGCATTTGTTGATCAGGTTAGCCTCCCTGGTATCATCAAGAGCTGCTGGTTTGAAAGGCAATGAAAGAGCAGACGCTTTGGCTGGCAGTGTGGCTATTTAGAAATGGGTCCTCTATGAACAGGAGAGATATCAACAGTGTCATATGAAAGACTAAATGCTGTGAGGCTTTAAGTTTCATGGAAAATTAGTTTTTCATTGAGTAGACTGCATACCCTGGGTGTACCAATTAGATCCGTGAGACAGGAAACCCCTGTGTGGGCCACCCTTCGTTACATCAGCCAGAAAAGAATGGAAGTTGTTAGCATAAAAACTCTTAGAGACATACTCAGGAGGAAATCGAAGCGCTTATGGTCATGTCCGATGGGCAATGAAGATGGTCTTTAAAATGAACAGTGAACAAGATCTGATGCACACATTGTTTTTTCTGCAGGCTTTTTCCACATGTGAATATCATCACTGAAGTGAATGAAGCCTCCAACATGAGATTTATGCATTTCAAGCCCAAGGACACATACACGCTCAAGATAAAAACACATGAAAAGGTTCCTATTCAAAATTGTATTAATTAATCTGCCATTAACCTGTTTTTGTTTCTTCTTCTTCTTCTAAATTATGGCTCTCTATAGAGAATAATTCTTAATATTGTCAGATAAAGCACTTCCTGTCTTTGCTACTTATATCTGAGCCATACTTTCTGAGCTCATTTCTTGTATATTTATATGTCTACGGCTGTGTTTTAGGCATTGCAAAGAAACTTCATAATACCGGGGTGTCAGGTTCAAGCCCAGCTGTGGGTGATTTGGCAGCAGACTGCCTTGCATTGGTTTTGACAGTGGTATCAAGTGCTGACTGTTCAAATGCTGTGGCAAACTACTGAACATAAAATTGCCTAGTGAAACCACTGAAGTCAATCAAATGTTGGGGTTAGTTGTGTAATGTCCTGTTAAGGATATGCAACTACATCGAAGTTTACAATGGTCTACTGCAGCGGTTCTCAAACTGGCTGTCACGGCACTCAGGTGTACAGCGAGCATTTGCCAGATGTGCCGTGGCAATAATAAAAAATGTCTTTGCCTGACAAGGGTGCCACGGCAAAAACAGTTTGAGAACTGCTGGTCTACTGTGAGCCTAATAAATTACAATCTGGCTGTTCATTGTCTTCTATTCTGCATTTTATATGAAGCTTTTTTACAGGTTTTGATATTGTATATAATGCATGAGAATTTTGTAATGCATATTCTCTAATGTTTTACATGTAGTGCAGCAGAGATAACATCCACTTGACTTCCGCAGAAACTGAAACAACAAGCAGCAAGTCACCTTCCGCACATGTTCCGACTGCCATTTGCTGCAGGCCAGGTTTTCAGCTCTTCAATGTTGGATAGGTTATTATATCAGGTAGATGTCTCTAATGAATACAGTTTAAATAATTCATTCCTCCTTTCTGTTGTGCAGTTTATACCTCACAAAGGGCTCACAGGTGATACCTTCATTTTTTGGGGGGCGGGGAGGGGGGGAGGCGGGGCAACAAATCCAGATTGACACCTTTTGGCTCCTTTTTTTTTTTTTATATAAGATTTTATTTGCGTCCTCATTCGGTTTAGTGATAATAATTTTTTTCTGTAATTCAGGTTGTGATCTCTTTGTTTGCATATGAGAAAGTCAGTTCTTAAAGGTTAAAAAGATCTAGTTCTTATTATGGAAGTAAATCATGGGCAGTTAACTGTTTCTGTTCCAGAGTAACCTGATGTGGTTGATATGATTTTGATAATGTTTATGACAATGATGATTATGACTACACAAAAACTGTCATCATTTTCTGGAGATAAAAAAATTAACACTGAGATTTGAGATTTTGAACAACGGATCAACATCATGGCATGCAGGTGTAAACCATAAGTGCTCCGTTCTTCTAACTCAAGTCTGAGTCAGAAGAAGCTCAGCACAGTGCACAGGCTCTGTAGCACCAGTGATAATCCTGAAATACTTTGGGTATTTACTTAGCCTGGGTAACACCGTTCAGCTACCCTTTTCTATTTTCAACTGTCAAGGGATTTTTTACGTGCGCAACAATACAAACGGGCGTCCGATCTCACTACCCAGAGAGCGGGAGAATTATTAGAAGTCCAAGTCCATGTGAAAAAATCTCAGCCCTTACCGCGGATTGAACGGGGAACCTCTAGCATTTGAGGCGGACACCCTGTCTCGAGACACCGCAGCCCCTTAACATTGAGAGTTATGAAGAACCAAACCGTCTATTTCTGTGTTAGTATTTGTGTATGCTACCCTTCCGTCATGGACAACCTTTGAAATAATCACTAGAGAAATAACAAGATAAAGAAGTGACTTTCACTAAGAGCCATACCATGAATTCATGTCAGGAAGCTGTTTCTAAATTTAAAATAATAATATGTAAATAATGTGGATAAAAACAATACACTGCACAATTTATTGCCTGGCATATTTCACTGTATGTCATCAGGTGCTTACTACATTATTGCATGTTAAATTAACATATAATGAAGCACAAAAATTAATCCTTTTCATTGAAATGTGTGTATGTTCCAGGGCCCCATTGTGGGGAAAACAAGAATAGACCCTGTGACTCCCCAACAAGCATGTCGTAGGAGTTGACTAACTGGGAGCTTTCTTCAAAGTCGGAGTGCATCAGCCTGGGTGGCAAAGAACAATCAACTGCACACAAATAAGCCGGTAAAACTGATGTACTCAGACCCTGGCAGAAAACCAACGTGCAAATGGATGAACAGTGAGGACATTCCGCAGGAGTTTACAGCCAGTGGACAAATAGGAAGAAGAAGAAGAAGAAGAAAAAGAAAAAATAAAAGAAGAAGAAGAAGAATTAAAAGAAAAAGAAAAAGAAGAAAGAGAAGAAGTAATAGAAGTAAAAGAAGAAGAAGTGAAAGAAAAAGAAGAAGTTAAAGAAGAAAAAGAAGAAGTAAAAGAAGAAGAAGAAGAAGAAGTAAAAGAAGAAGTAGTAAAAGAAGAAGAAGAAGTAAAAGAAGAAGAAGTAGAAGAAGAAGTAGAAAATGAAGAAGAAGAAAAAGAAGAAGAAGAAGAAATGCATCAGTCACATTGTCAAGCTAGACTATATCTCTCCTCCAAAAATTCAAGATCATTCATATTTGTAGAAGTGCACCTGACGAGATAGAGCAAAATATGCCAGACAATAAATTGTGCAATGTATTGTATTTGTCAACATTATTTAAATTTACTGTAGGAAAACAATGTTTTTAATTTATTATAATACCATATAATTCAAACCACTGCAGAAGAATGTACTGGTGTGTTAACCATGAACGGAAGGAACAAACGGTTTAATAAAAATTTAAAGAAGTATTTAAAAAGAAAACAAAAACATGCCAGGCAGATGTGGCTAAATGATGCTAGCAACATATGAAACGATGAAAAATATAGAACAGAATAAAATGAAGCTACAAAAGTAGTTGGGCAGCAAAAGTAAGAATACAGTAACAATATTGTCATGAATATGGAATTTAACCATCAGAAGGATGAATCTAGACAGGTTTTTGTGTGTTTTTGTTTACAGAACTGAAGGCTATAAAATGAGGGCATTAACAAAGCATTTACTGTTTTAAAGATCCCAATGGGAACAACATGTATAATAATGAGAAAATATGTAACAGATGGAAATGTCACTAAATAGGTATCCACAGGAAGAGATACTAACATCTTCATCATCCTCATGTGCCCTGCGTCTCCACAGATCTTGATCCCTGGTTGCCTGGAACAGCTCTCTTGATGATATCCCTCCATGCCATGGTTTCAGCCCATCCAGCATCATCTCTCTTGGTCTGCCTCTACCCCTTTTCCACTGATCTTTCCAGTTGTCACGATGTTTTCCAATTTCTCTTTTCTCATTATGTGGCCTAAGAACAGTGATTGTCTCTTTCTTATTGTTGTATATAGAGATCTACTTTCATTAGCTTCTTTCAAGTAATCGTTGTTAGTTACTCTGACCTTCAAAGGTATTCGTAACATTCGTCTCAGAAACCACATCTGTGTTGATTCTAAATTCTTCCTAATTTGTTCACTGACATTCCAAGATTTGCTGTCATACAACAGAACAGTTTCTACGTAACATTTTAGCACCCTCTTTCTGGCATTAAATGAGAGCGATTTATTGTATAAGATATTTTTTCATTTTGTGAAATGCAGCTTTGCTTGACCTGTTCTGCTTTTAATGATACTTAGATGTGAACCAAATATTGAAGAGCCTGATTTTGAACAACTGTTATGTAATAGGTTAGTTGCGTATCCTTTACAGGACGTTGCAGAACCAACCCCATTAGCCCCTGGCTGTTGTGTGGTTTTTCTAGGCATATGTACGTCCAGTAGTTTACCATTGCTTTCTGGACGGTCGGCTTCTTTGATACCACTGTCGAAACCAACGCAAGGAGCATGGCCTGCAGCTGGGATCGAACCCAGGCTTCCCGGCATTACGATGCGTTCATATCGACTTAGCCACAGAGCCGACTAAATATGAGGTTAGTTGTGTATCCTTTACAGGATGTTGCAGAACCAACCCCATGGTTTTTCTATGCAAATTTACTTCCAGTAGTTTGCCATTGCTTTCTGGACGGTCGGCTTTCTTGATACCACTGTCGAAACCAACGCACCCGCAGCTGGGATCGAACCCGGCATCCCGGCATTACGAAGCGTTTGCATCAATTTAGCCACAGAGCCGATGTTATGTAATAACACGGCTTAAAACAATAAAGCAACTGGTGCTGATAGAAAATGCTGCTGAACATAAAAAAGAAGGTGGCCATACATTACAGTTAAAGATATATGAATTAATAAAATATTGTGGTATTAAAATTAGTGACAACATTTCTGTATGTGTTGTATTTTGATTGCTGCACGTTGTTTTCTACAGACATTTGTGAAAGGCTATTTAATCAGCTTTGTAAGACTTCTGCTTGGAATTGATGCAGAGAAGGACTCTGGCCACTTGTCAAGTGTAAGTATTACCCTGTCAGATATTTATAGTGTCTTAAACATAACAGGGCTAACACTTACAAACATTAATTCTGTATACAGTTAGTGAGATCCAATGTATTCAGTCAGAATATTCCTATCTGAACTCTTTTGCTACCAGATAACTCAGTATGCATTTCTTGACACTTCCAAAGATGGTGTGCTTGAAGACAGTGTGATGTTTATGTCTTCTAGCACAGATATAAGTGATTTTTAGCCTTGATATTTATGTTCATCATTATCATCAAATGCCTTGCCAGCTGGCGTAGGCTTTCATACTTTCCTATTGAACATTATTTATTAAAGTGCAAGAAATCAACTCCAAAGGACTTCCGTTAATTCATACATGATCCGCTGCAATAAGCCTATTACAGTAGAAAACATGCTTAGGATTAGATGGCTCTAGAGAACTATAGGGAAGGATTAAACAGCACATCATATGAACCAGGGTTAGCAAATACAATTAATACATAAGATCTGCAGTATTGAATAACTAAACATAATTGATAAGCATAAATATGTCCCTCAGATGTTCTAAAAAAATAATCTTATATACAGTCTGGTCTGGCTGCATTCTCACTAGATGGTGGAACCATTTCATTCTTTGCCTGTCAATATTAACCCAGACATGGTCTTATTCCAACTTTGTCTCTAATGCTGGTATTCATACCTCTGTCTTATCTAGTGTTATTAGTGACCTTGCAGAGTCAGCACATTTCACATGTGGTTGTTTTCTGTTCTAGTGCCTAATTCATTGTCCATGTTTGGCACTGATAACATAAAGTAGGGATAAAGATGCTATTAATCATTTGCTGTTTTGCTGGACGGAAGACATTAGGGTGTCTAAGCAGTTCGGCTTACTGGTAGGTGACAGCATTTACCTTCTGTACTCTGGCTTCTATCTCTTTTTCGAGACTGCAGTCCTCCATATTTATGCTTCCTAGATATTTGAATTCTTGTTTGATTGAAGTACGGTTAACATGAACGTTCATGATATTATGTTTCCTGCCTATCCTCATTACCTCAGTTTTCCTGGTAATTATTCTTATATCCTACTTTGTGCAGGTTTGATGTAATAAGTCAATATGGTGTTGTAAATTCTGTTTTTTTTTTTTTTGTGATGTATGCGACACTGATCATCTGCCCCCCAAAAAAAAAAAGTTTGTTGATTTCTTCAGTGTCTGTATTTGCTTCCTGTATTATTCATTCATGAAAGTAATGAATAGCAATGGTGAGAGAACACATCCCTGTCTGACACTTGATGAGATGTGGAATCTTTCTGTCATTCCTTCTGCTGTTCTTACTGTGCATTGACTATCTTGGCAAAGAGCCATGATGTTACCCAACAGTTGATCTTGAATACTATAATCTTCTAGAATTTTCCTTAGTTTGCATCTGTTGACTCGATCGAATGCATTCTCTTGATCTATAAATATAAGATGTTGACTTCTATCATATTCAATAGACTGCTCGCGTGTCTGCCTTAATGAAAATATTGCATTAGCACAGCTCTTTCCCTTCCTGAAACGGAACTGTCTCTTACTTATCTGGGGCTCTTGTACTGGTTGAGCTCTAAGTTACAATATTTTTGCAAACATTTTCCCAATATGGCTCAGGATAGAGATGCCCCTGTATGTTTCACATCTCTTTTATCCCCTTTATCCCACTTTTAACTGTACTAGGCATGTAGGGCTAGAACTAAATTTTATAGGCCAATTGACATTTAGCGGGTGATGTGGTCAACATAACACTGACCGCCTTTACTTCCCAGGACTGCACCTGGTACCCACTCAAGGCTAGGTCAACCTGGAAGCCAAAGTCATTTTTGAAAAAAAAGTCCAGCTTTGTCAGGACCCAAACCCACGACCTTCCAATCTGCAGGCAAGTGTCTAGCCGCTACACCACGGTGACTCCCAACAAGTAAAGTGGAAGATATTAAAAACCTGTGTCTGGAGAAGATGATGCAGCAGGGTGTGTCAGGAGAAATGCACAATTTGAAGTTAACCAGATGATAAAGGGTACCATCCTTATGGAGTGGAGACTCTTCATTGATTGTTGAGAAGGGAGACAGGGTTAATATGGGTTGTCCTGAATGCTGTGTAGATTCTTTACCCAGATGAGCCCAGCAGCGCCCGCTCACCCCCCCCCCCCCCCCCCCCCCCATGCCCCCCACCCCCATTTACAGTAAAGTTCAAGACAGATATCAAATGACTAGCTCCAGAATTTAGAAACTTAGCAACCCCATTGATTGAAAGATTTGCTCTGATCTAACAGGTGCGTATTCATCGTGGAACTTTGAGACAATTTCCAACTTATGGAGACCTCTTCCAGGGGTTAGCATCCACAACAGGTGAAATTCCAATCGCTATTTACAGAACAGAGAAACAAAATCCATCTCTGATTGAGGTGAGTCATTGAAAAACAAAAAAGGGTACAGGTTTGTGATCAAAATGTCCTTCCCCTTATTTCTCTCTCTTTCACATCAATCCTATTATCATGTCAAGTGACATTAGTTCATGTATATCCACAGAAGATTTACGTGTGTCCTATCTCGACTGGTCCTCTTGTACCAGGTAGTCAGCCTTTTATCTTAGGCCCTTGACCATCTCATACAAATCTCTCATACTTTTTAACATTTTGTGCAGCTCTGTCTACATTATTCCCATATTATGTATTTATCTCTGATTTGATTTCTTTTCAAGTATTTTTAGATCTCCCTCTCTGTCTCTTCTATCTTAAGGTTTCTCCTGCCATCTCTGCCTTTCTCTCTGTCTCTTTGTTTCTTTATTTCTCTCTACCTCTCTCTCTGTCAGTCTGTCTGCCCCTCTCTGTCTATCTCTGTCCTGGTCTGTCTGTCCCTTCTCTTTATGTCTCTCTCTCTCTCTCTCTCTCTCTATATATATATATATATATGTCCCTCTGTCTTTCTAGATCTCTGTGTGCCTGTCTCTATCTCCCCTCTGTCTTTCTAGATCTCTGTGTGCCTGTCTCTATCTCTTCTGTCTGTCTCTCTCTGCCTCTCTCTATCTCTTTGTCTCTCTTGTCCTAATCTCTCTGTCTTTGTCTCTCTCTCTCTCTATATATATATATATATATATGTAACTCCCGCTCTCTCTCTCTCTCTTTCTCTCTCTCCCTTTCGTGTTTGCTCTTTGGGTTCTAGAGGAAGAACTAGAAGTGCTCTTACCTCATCATAATTTCAATACACAGCATGCATATGTTAATGAATGTTCACCAGGTAATGTTTCTGCAATACAGGATTCTGTAGCAGTTCACTGTTTGCAGTGCACATTGTATTTAAGCACCATATTAATGCACTAATGCGGCTGTGAGCAGCAACTGGCCAAACAGTTAAGATTGCAAGGTTCTCTTATGGGAGACTCACATTCAAATCTTCAGTAGGGATTATGATTCTGTTTCTGTCAATCATTCATTCCTTCAATAGCATGTTCCTCGCGGAACCTCGCTGCCATAACAACCCTCCGGAAAACCTTCCTATCTTGAGCAAGATGTCCTGCGTCTGATACACCCATCTGGAGATCATCTGCCACATCCTGCACCCATCTTCTCCTTGGCCTTCCTCTTCCTCTCTTCCCAGGCATATACCCCTCCATTATTGTTCTCTCTAGACTTCCATGACGTTTCAAGTGACCAAAATATTTCAATTTTCTTTTTCTGTCAGTGGAAAAAATACAATCTTAACCACAATAGTCCATGCAACCCTTAATTCTGAAGCTTACTGTCCCCCACCCAGCCCATACCTCAGAAACAGTAAATACAGACAATGATGGCATTCTTGGCAGTGCAACTTGGGTTTTTTGTGAGAGGGGGGGGGGGGGGGGTTAGAGAATGTGGTGCCATGTCATATATCAAAACACTGGCATTTCAAATTTGAGATGTTCAGTTGTTACGTTTATGTCTTCATTATTTATTCGGGGAGGAAGGGGGCATATGGGTTCCTTACTTTTTGAATGCCCTTCGTAGTAACCCCTGACATCAACTGATCCCACATAAACACATACATATATGTCACTACTTTGTTTCATCGCAGTAACTTGTCAACAACTGATTTTTATCTTATAGGGCAACCTACATGGGCTGCCAGATGGTCTTGGTTTAAAAAAGAAGAACAATTCTCTGCTGAACATGCTCCACATTCATAGTCACCAGCCGAGAACCAGAAGAAATATGCGAGCTGCCCGCATGTCAGTGGCTGGATTTGTGGACAAAGACAAGAACAGTAACCATCATCTAGAAGAAATGGTTCAGACAAGAATGGACAGTCTTGGCCTGTCCCAGGGAAATTACAGATGTGAGTTGAGGATAGAAAGAATTAAATTGTATGAAAGAATCACTAATGTAGAGTTTTAGGAGAGAGCTTAACAAGTTCTAGTGGGCCAAGAGGTGAAGAATAGACCCCGGCATTGGATAGGAAACATGTTGAGAAAACCTGAAAACAATATAACTAGAATACCTTTGCACTGGAACCCACAGGGGCATAGAAATAAAGGAAGACTAAAAAACACATTGAGAAGGGAGCTAGAGAGTAAAGTTGAAAAGTTGGGGACAACATGGGGAGAGCTGTATGTGATAACGAAGGACAGAACAATATGGCATGAGTTGATTGAGGGCCTATTCTATTGAGGGTTAGAAAGGCAGAAGAAGAAGTAAGGATGTAGTCTGCTGTTGAAAAATACATAACTTCAAATAAGAATGTTTAAAAAAATGTTCATAAACCCTTTCGCCTGAAAAGTCGCAAAACCAAAACTCCCGCTAAGTCCAGTTCCAGTAAATGTCACTTTTCCAGCTTGTTTACAGTGACCTGTTTATGATATGAATTCTTAATGCTAATGACGGTTTTCACCCCGGTGCAAACTTTGAGAGGTCAGGATATGAATATATTAACCTAAAAAAATATAATTTAAGAGAGATTTTCCTTTCAGCCAAATGGTTTTTTTTTGCTTTTAAAGCCAAGTTGATGTCAAATTCTCTTATAAAACTAAGTGATGGAAGCATGAGGCATGCAATACATTTGATTTTTAGGCTCTGGCGAATGCATTCCATGTAATGTATCACCATGTTCATGTTTTTTGATAAACCCCTTCATAAATCTTTATATATTTCAAAAGAATACAACACATAGATAAATACATTTTTTAATGAATGTATTAGTGACTTGCGTACAAATATTTTTGTAAGGATTTGTTTCTGCAATTCCAACGAGGTCATGGCCCCATTTTTAGTGTTCCCGGGGTGAGACGGTTGAAACCTGTCCTTAATGTCTATGTTTTGTCTATGTTTTATCTCTTTTTATGATAGTAAAGGTAGAATGGCCTTTGGTCCTATTGGGGACTGCAGAAGAAGAAGTATTGATTAATGAAAAACCAAACAACTGAGAACTAGCTATGACTCTTTACCCAGGCCAGTTGACACCTTGTGAGTCCACTGGTCAACGGTCCTAAGTCAATACATACACAAAATATTGACTCAAGCCCTGCTGACACCTCAGGTTCTAAGTCAACACCAGCTCACAAAATTGACTCAACCCGAGTCAGCACCCTGGTCAACCAAGCCTGCACTAAATTAACATAAAAAATGTTGATACCCCTGAATTGACAGGCAACAGTGCCTTTGGTCCAATTGGGGACTGCAGAAAAAGAAGTATTGATCACGAGAAACAAAACAAATGAGAACTAGCTGACTATTTGATCAGTTTGTCCCCTCTAGGTTGCAACCTAAAGAAAGACCATATCATCAAGAGAAAGGAGGAGGAGAGCAGAAGAAGAAGAAGAAGCTTGAATGATACAAGTAATAATATGTGTTGAATTACATTTGTCAAAATGTCTGAGACTGAAATTGTATTTTCTATGTAATAAACACATTGTATCCAGTTACTGATCTAAAGTATTTTGGTTTTTTCCATCTGAGCAGATGTGATTGAAAAGTCAGCAAAAACCTTGTCATATGTGATTGTAAATCCCCCACCGGGAAGGAAACTGAAAAACAGAGACATGGTGTAAGATTTTCTTGTATTTACACTTACGTACAGTAGACTTGTTATTGCAGCAAACATCATTTTAATGAAAAATAAAGTGCATGACTCTTTAATCCCCAGTGGTGCCAACAGGCATATGATGCCAGGCTCATATTTTTATAGACCAATTGACACATATTGGTTGATTTGGCTCAACATCTTACCTGCCCCCTATTACCTTCCAGAACATTTCTTAGTACCAGATTTTAGGCTGGATTAACCTGAGAACCATCTTAACAGCATTATGGGCCCCTGGGAAAATCAGTATGCTGAGGCCCCTATGACAACCACTCGCAGGAATGAAATTATTTAAAGCAAGTCCATTGACAGACACTGATTAGCAAGGGGTGCCCTATGCTTATGGGACCCTGGGTAAGTACCCAGTGCACTGGGATAGCAGTGAGCCAAGGCCAGGTTTGTATAATACACCCAGTGTGGATTCAAACTGAAGACTGTCATACTGGCAGGCAAGTGTATAGCCACTGTGCTACTGCAGATCACAAACAATTTTTATGTGGGCCACTTAACTGTCTCATTACTAAGAACTATGTAGACTAGTTCATGACTAGCTGAATTTGTAGCTGAAGTTTTCTATGAAAGGAAGTAGCTAGTCCTGTGCTGAATCTTTCTAGTCATTGCTTATAACATGCCAGGTTGGACAATGTTAATATTCTTCACTTCCCATTTGGGCATCAGTAACTTCAGTAAAGGACCCTTTTCCTAACATGTGGGCATATAGGGCTAGACTCTGTGTGTTAATCAGTCATTCGCAGTTAAATCTTCATGGCAAACAGATCCCTCTATAATTGCACCATGCCTGTACCAGGAAAAGTCCTCACAGAGGTATCACTGTTGTCCCTTGAGAAAAGAATTAAAACAGACTGGAGTCTTGCAAACCAGTTGCATGCACATGCATTAAATGTATAAGATGACCGTCAGAAGTATCAACACAGTTTGTCACTGCTATCAACACAGTCAGTTACTTCTATAAGTATTCAGTGACAGCAATTAAAAAAGGAATGTATGTTTAAGAACAAAACACTTACCTTGACTTTTTTTTTGCGATCAAAAGATATCTTATAGTCTTCTTCTTCTTCTTTTCTCTACTCCTGGAATGACTTGAGGTGTCAGGGCAGGGAGAGATCTCTGGAACTGGCCCCATCTCTTCACTTTGTATAAAGTACTTTTCAGTGTCTCTGATATTTCATCGGTCCATGTTCTGGGTGGTTGACCTCTGGTTGTGTTACCGTTGTATCCGTATAACATTGCTCTCTGTGGCGCCCTGTCTGATGCTAATTTTGTTACGTAGTCAAACCATTTGATTTATTGTTTACCTATGAAGTTCAGTATTGGCTCTCCTCCTGATATCATCGCTCTTAAATTGATCTTTCCTCGTTACACCTAGAATAGTACGTAAACATTTCATTTCTATTGAGACTATTTTCTTTCTGTCTTCTGAAGACAGTGTCCACATTTGACATTCAGAGCAAAGTGTTGGTAAGAATATTGTGTTGGACAGTGTTCTTTAAGTGCTCATTTTCCCAGCTTGTATTTCAGAATTTGTGCCATTTGGCATCTTTGTTGAATTTCTTTATAAATTCTTAAAAAGTCTTCTAGAAAATGCTCTCCAGAAATATAAAATCCTGCTTTAACTGTGTTTGTCAATGTTGATATTGGTGCTTCTTTCTTTTTGGAAGAATGTCATCACTTATGTTTTGTCTACGTTGATCTTCATATCATAGTTGTTGCATTCTGAGTTGAGTCTGTTAATATGTTCTTGTAGTTGTACTGCTGTTGGTGATATGATTGCCTAGTCATCGGTGAATAGCAACTCATTTAGTAGTTCTTAAATGTTGTCCCCTTCGCTGATGTTAGTTGGTATGCAAAGTTATTAGACGAATGTGGTCTTTTAGTAAATGCATGTTTTCAATCTTCTTTCATTACAAAAATTGTGTAAAGTTTTTTTGTTTATTTTCTTTTTACTTGTACCATTTCACAGCTATGTCATTCAGCCCAGCTCAATGCAAGCAGTTCCAAATAAGCTCGCTCGCAGAGGAGGCAGCCTGAATAAAACAGCTCGTACCCGCCACATCAGCTTCAACCACCCAAAGCTGAAGACCACCACAGTGGACACAAGTGACTACAGTTCCCTAGGTCTAGGTCAATCATTAACTAGCATTCATGCAAGTTCTCTGCCGTCGTCACCAGTTGAGGCGATAAGTGAGAGCCAGACAGATCTGCTTACAGTGCCCCGAGTAGTCTGGTTCAAAGTCAATGGTGACACGGGGGGCGAGCAGGATGCTGATGCTGATGACGAGGATGACAACCAAAGAAGACCCCGGTGCATGTCAGAATCGTATGTTGATCACAAAAATTCTTCTTTTGCCTAAAGCAATCAGACTGGTGACAGACGCATAGCACTGTTGTAAATGTTTGTATAGATAAGCAAGTAAGTCTTAAATAAAACTGGTGATATTTGAAGAATAGTGTTATAAATAGTACAGACACAGAGTAGTGTTGTAAATGTTTGTATAGATAAGCAAGTCTTTAATAAAACTGGTGAAATTTTCAGAATAGTGTTATAAATAGTACAGACACAGAGTAGTGTTGTAAATGTTTGTATAGATAAGCCAGTAAGTCTTAAATCAAACTAGTGATATTTGCAGAATAGTGCTACAAATAGGACAGACACAGAGTAGTGTTGTGAATTTTTGTATAGATAAGCAAGTAAGTCTTGAATCAAACTATTGATATTTGCAGAATAGTGTTATAAGTGGGATAGACAAATAGTAGTATTGTAAATGTTTGTGTAAATAAGCCACATCTGCGTGCACACTCATGAGTTAGTTGCATATTCTTTACAGAAAGTTGCAGAACAAACCTCATCATTTTTGTGTGTTTGAAGCTGTTTGTGATTTTACAAGACAATTCTGCATTCAGTAGTTTGCCTTTGCTTTCTGAAATGTCAGCTCTTGATACCATTGTTAAAATAGTGCAAAATGGTTATACACCATTCTTAAAACACATTTAGAATCAATAGAGAAGAATAACATTTTTCAAATTGGCTGATTTTTTTGTGATTAATCAGAAAAATGGTCTTTTACTCTCACCGCTTTCTAAAAAGAAGGTGCTGCTTTAACTCGATCTAATGTAACTATTTGTTACCTAATGTAAAACGTCTGATTCTTAAAAGATTGTGTATTAAAAAAAAATTAATCATTTTCTTTCCTTATCATCAAACACTTTATTGACTGGGATATAATACATTCTTTAAAAAATTACGCATTACATTCATCAAAAGGCTTCTTTTACAATTTATTGATTTGCTAATTATTAATAGACCAGAATTTGGAACGCATTATACTAAATGTAATCTGGATGTATATTTAACAAGTTAAATGTTTTTATTTTGGGGATGGGGGGGGGGGGGGGGGTATTAATCTATAGTTTTTCTGATCTATCTGAATCACAGATTATTCTTGTAAATGATGGTCAGTAAATGAAAAAGCCTATATTTATTGTTAGCTGCTTACTATATGTATTCATATAAATACAAGGGCAGCTTCAGAAGGTTATGGTTCAGCAAGCAAATCAAAGTCACAAATTTGTGAGCATGCATCTACCCTGTAGCAGTGTACAGATACTGGACTATCTTGCGGTGACTAAGGGAGACAATTAATACTTTTGAGCTCAAATTATAGAGGAAGATTCTCAGAATATCATCAATCAAGGGGAGAAAGAAAGGAAACACTGATATTAAAATATAATAATATCAAAGACAACTGGTTCTTACCCTTTCAGAACCAACAGTTTTTACTGGAGTTGCTTATATGTATAAATCCTGGGTCTATTACTTTCAAAGATGCTAAATACTTAGGAAGCCAAATTTCTAAAGTATGCTGTGACCAAAATTTAAAAAGACGAACATATCAAGTTCGGTCGGATTCACAAAAGTGTTAATTGCACAACACACATTGTTTGGACGCTAAAGAGTTAACGCTTTCGCCCTGAGATCTCTTTTAAAAAAAAAATTGGTGATGACACCATTAGGAGTCCCAGAAAAATCTGTAGAAATAAAAAATTTTACACAGGTCACTAATATATTTATTAAAATGTATTTGTCGACATTTAAAAATTACTTGTGAAATATATGAAGAAAAATGAAAGGAGGAATAATTAAACTCAGACAGGGTGAAACAATAAATTGAATACATCCCCTTGAGACCTAAAAAAACCCACATGTATCTGGTGACTCACGCTGTGACCCTGTGACCTCTACCACTGAGACAGCTTTAAAAAACAGCCATTTATCACACACACACACAAAAAACCTCCAAATGTTATTGTTCTTTTTTTTATTTTACCCACCTCGGGGACTCTGTGATTCTTGGGGCGATAAGGTTAAACACAGCAGTTCTCAACCTGTGGGTCACAGGGGTTGCCTTAGACCATAGGAAAACACACACATATTCACAGAAGTTATGAAGTAGCAACGAAAATAATTTTATGGTTGGTGGGGGGGGGGGGGGGGGTGGTCACCAGAACATGAGGAACTGTATTAAAGGGTTACAGTATTAGGAAGGTTGAGAATCACTGATTAAACTGGATCTTCCTAGGAAACTGAAGTATTCTGGCCACATGAAACATGGTAGCGGCTTCGAGTAGTGGCGATATATATGGAAAGAGTAAGGGGTTAACCAGTATAAAGAAGGTGGACAAAAGCTATAGGAGATGCCTTGGGCAGGAAAGTGCATGAGGCAGGAAAGGTAGTGAGGGGCCAAGTTTCTTTCAGGCTGTCTGTGATGACATCAGTGTTCTGTATAGGTCCTGCAACATGATGAATGGAGGCGCTTAATGTTGTTCATTCATTCTGATTAATTCTGCCAAGCTACAGCACTTTATTTTCGAATGTTTGTAGATGTGCGCATTAATCTCTCTTGTTATTGAGGTTGGCTGCTGCTGCTGCTCTTCTGGGCAGTGAGCTACTATAAGATACAGTGTACACTGTGAAGACTCTCTGGGATCAAATGGACATTGCAATAGAACAGCAGAGAATCTGTACACTGAAAGACTAATTCAACGGGTGGTTAGTAGAGATGCTGGAAGATGTTCACTACTGAAGGGAAAACATAGGCGCACTTTTAATCAGGGAGTCACTGGTCCTATTAGCATTTCAACTCCTGGAGAAGAAGACGGAGCGTGTGTGGCAGTGTCTCAAGAGCAGTGGTGTAAATTATTGATTGATTCTTTCATGAAGTTTGATGTGTATTTTTATATATATTCACTTTAAACTGAGTAATTTCCGTTTATAAACTTTTTCTGAGCTGATTGCATTTGACCATATAATTCCTAACCATTTTCTATATTAAGCAACTTAACATACATGAATTCCCAACCATTTGCTATATCAAGCAGCTCATTGCCAACCATTTTCTATATCAAACAACTTAACATACATGAATTCCCAACCATTTGCTATATCAAACAGCTAATTGCCAACCATTTTCTATGTCAAGCAACTTACATACATGAATTTCCAACCATTTGCTATATCAAACAGCTAATTGCCAACCATTTTCTATATCAAACAACTTAATATACATGAATTCCCAACCATTTGCTATTTCAAACAGCTAATTGCCAACCATTTTCTATATCAAACAACTCAACATACATGAATTCCCAACCATTTGCTATATATGTATCAAACAGCTAATTGCCAACCATTTTTCTTTATCAAGCAACTCAACATGCATGAATTCCCAACCATTTACTATATCAAACAGCTAATTGCCAACCATTTTAAATATCAGCCAACTTAACATACATAAATTGCCAACAATTTTCTATATCAAACAACTTAACATACATGAATTCTTTAACACCTTACCGCTTTCAACTTAAAACGATCTTCCTTATTCTCTTCTTTGTCTATCAATTCCTTACTCACAGTTGTCTGCAGGTTACACAAGCTTGATGTAGCCATTACAGATACCCCAAATATAACTTCCTCTGAGGTTGAAAGGGGTATCCGGGATCTGCCCCGTTAGTCTGCCACCCACAATAATTGTAATCTTGGGTGTAAGACCTTCAAGTAGCAGCCCAGAGAGGAGAAACAGCATGCACACATCCCTTTATCCATCCTAGTCCTAGTAAGGAAGCTGCTTGTGTTGTTTCAGTTCACAGTGTAGTTGTACCATTCGGCTATGACATCTAACGATAAGTGGTGGGGTCAATTAAATGACAAAAGAAGTTGACTGCCAGGAATGTAAAAAAAAAAAAAACCTTGCTTCATGTATTAAATTTTTTTAAAGCATACATCCCTGAACTCCTAAAAAGTGTGGCTTGTGGTAAAAAAAAAAACATTTGAATCCTTTTGTAATACTCCCTTTTGACAAACATTTGAACAGAAATTGCTATTTAGTAA
Source organism: Candidula unifasciata (assembly GCA_905116865.2). NCBI lineage: Eukaryota > Metazoa > Mollusca > Gastropoda > Stylommatophora > Geomitridae > Candidula > Candidula unifasciata. The sequence goes on from CAJHNH020000466.1 coordinate 84,413, forward strand.
TATTCTCCATTATGAATATTTTAACCAAAAATTTCATGTAGTAGGAATTGTGGTCAATGGACTTTAAACCCTCTTCCCCCTTTTTTTTCAGATGAGCCTTATGTTAAACAATATCACCCATACATGGGGGTGGCTGATAATTGTGAGAGGCTTTTCTACTTTGTGGTTTTTGGTTACTGCATCTCTAGGTGCAACTAACTCCAAGATACCCAGGCAGTTCTATGTCTTGCACAAATTTCCATTTAGCCACACAGAGCCAGCTAGCACCCAAGTTCTTCTTGTTAGCATTCACTGGCTGTAAACTCTGGCAGAAAGTTCTGGTTGTTCCTCTATTTTTGGACTTAAGTTTTGTTCCAAAACTTGAGTTTTGCGTGCATCTATTTTACAGATTTGCCCTGTTCCTTTATGACTTATGATTTGAGGTTATCTTCACGGCACTCCGGACTTGTCGATAGGTGCTCAGATTCCCCTTTCAGCATATTCATCAGTGTCCCCGGTTGATAGTCCCAGTCCTATGTTTGTTGACAAGACTTCTCCTACATCCGCTGTGCCTCTCGTGACTGGCTGTGCCGATCTTTACTCCTAATTCTTGCACTCTTAGCAAATATGTGGAAGTGATGCTCCCAAAATCCTCTGAACGTCCTACCTCTCTAATGGCATTAACAATGTCAGCATGATTCATGGGCCGCACCTCTACAACTAAGGCTCTTTCATTACCAACAACACCTGCATCCCTGGTACAAAAATGAAGGTAACTCTACGCACAGTGGAGTTTTGCAATGATTTGATTCCCTGTTTGCATACAAAGCCCGCCAGATCATGCTCATGGAATCACTCAGCACACAAATAGGAAAACCCTTGCGATGCTAGCCACATTAAAGCTTGTGTTTCCGCCATCACCTGCATTGTCATACTGCTAGTAGTCATACAGATGGCACCACTGGCCTCCTTGACTGTTCTCCTTGCAGAGCACGCAGTAAATGCCCATGCTCTTTTTTGTACAATGGACCCATCTGTGTAAGTCAGTACATCGTCTCATCTGAATTAGGCGCGTATACCTCCTCATCGACAGCAACTGGATTCTGCTTTCCAATCAAGCGTGGCAACACAGGAAAAGGTGCAGCTAAGCACATGGGGCACAGGTATCCATTCTTTGCCGAGGTTTATGTCTTTAAGACTGCAGACCTGTATGATATCATCCTCTGCCATCAATAGCCGTGATTTGCCCCTTTTTAGCCTGTTGCCCCTTTCCTAAAGAGAACATTGTGCAGAGGGTGCCTCAAATCCAAACCTATCTTCAGGTATGCACAAGTCCTCCAGATCTTCATCCTATGGTGCATTGTCAGAATATCAAGAAGATATCTCACTGTTACGTAAGAGGTGTCTCTTGTGCACCCTATAATAATGCGCATGGCCTAATTTTGCACCTTTTCCAGTCTTTCAATCTAAATATCACTGACGGTGAGTATGGCTAAAGCACATTCCATAATATTGCTTGTCCATGTGGAGACTGTTGGTTCCTTGCCTCTTAGGCAGGCTCACACTGTCTTCAAAGGGAACTAATTAGTCGCTTTGTATGATCTGCTTGTTGGAAAGGCTGTAGGTCTGGTCTTTTCCCCCATAACAGGATTCCGTCAACCCACATTGGAGCATATGTTGAGGTATGGGACATCCCCTTAAACATGGCATAGCATCCTGAATTTTCCCTCATGGCAGTGACTGAAATCATTGTACCATTTCTAAATCTTCTTTCTCAAACATTTATTCTGCAATATGTTACAAAAATTTATATATTTGTCAACTAATTGTTACAGAACTGTTAAAACGTCAATAGAGGAGTATAAACTGCTGGTCACATAAAATGTTCATTTATAATGTTCAGTTTACTTATAACCAGATATGCATTAATCATTTTGGTGCTAATGTTGTTTGTAATTGTTGTGTCACCAAAGTTCCTACAAACTCTCATTCCGAGAAATATATATTGCCTATTTCATATTTACACTATGTTTTACACATTACTGGTTAAGTGTGGGTACAATTATATTTTACTATGATATTAATATTTTAACTCTTTTTGGAAGATCCAAACTGTACATGGAACTTTTTTATTTTAAACTTTGCTGTTCATATACTGCACAGTGCATGAAAATATGAATATACACTTAGTGAATCGATAAAATATGTGATGATGTTCACCTACATATTCAGGACCCACCAGTGAAGCAAAGAATTGTAATGCTGTAACTACCTTATATGTCATAAGAGGCTATTAAGGCTAATTGCCATTTGACAGGCTACCACGTACAGTATAAAAAATATTTTGTAAAATGTGATCAAAAATCAACCGGTCTACAATAGGCTTGATGTAAGCTGACTGAAACCCTAAGTTCTGTCTGCAGATGAAAGGAAGAAGAACAAAAAGAATGAAAAGATAATGTTAATGATTGATGATGAAGAAGAACATGAGAAGGAGTAGAGTCATGTGGTTTAAATACATTTTTCATTGATGTACATCATTGTTTAGAATTCAACTCATCAATATCAACATTATAAATATGCATACTTTGAGAACAGAAATTACTGTTTTGTTTTACATTACTTTTAAAGAATCTCAGATCCAGTTTTTTTGTTTTACTTTATCTTTCTACTGACTATTGCATGAATAAAGTTTCATCAATTTAATTCATTATATGTGCAGTATTCAAGTTATACGCTTATAGATCCTAAATTCATTTTAAAAAAATTTGTTTATATATAAAGATGCCCTGTGCATTCACATTAGCATTTTGTGCTAAGAAACATTTTATACAGAGCTACTGCAATCATATACTTAACCGTATTTGTTTTTTCATTATTATTTTTATTGTTTCTGTTAAACTGTGTTAACTGTTGTAGTTTTCTACAGTCAAAAGGTAACTTGAAATTAGAATCTTTGTTTCTACATAAATGGCCATTTATTTATGAAAATGAACTGTCTGGTACGAACAAACTTAGATTACTATTATTACTAGGTACTATAGTTTTAGCTAACATGCTGATCTTAACAACAACAAAAGTGGTTGCTTATATTTAAATTAAAATCAAGATTTGAATACAACACGGTACATCTTACTGTAGCCACAAACTACAAAATTACAAGTGCGTTTTTTTAAAAACAAACCCGTACAGTGAAACCTTGGTAGCTCAATTAGTCTCCCAATGCTCCACCCATGTACACACTAGCTCAATTCTGATTGGTAGTTCCCGAACCTGTCACCTTGGCACAAGGTTACAGAGGTGTTCCGTAATGCCATTGATATCATGTGTTGTATATTTCAGCACGCCAGCGCTTTTAATATTCCAAAAACATAAAGAAACTGGCCCTAACACTAGAGAGTGCTGCAACCTTTATCACAGGCATTCTCTTTCTCGGAATGAAAACGTCAATGCAAGACAATGCAGAAAGCAAACAACAGAGCGGGACACACCCGTAACCCTTAGGAAAGTCCACCACCTGAACAAATTTGTGAATGAAAAGTGACCTACTCTATTTGGGGATATTAACGTTTCCTAACTTTTTACTTTTACGCTGTTAACGAACTGAAATATTTTGCCAGCCAGGCAGTTTTTCCTATTGGTTTTAATGCAAACCCATTTAAACCATCAACCAGCACCAGAAACGTGTTACAAAAAAATATTTATGGATTTGTGTGTGGCTAAAAGATAAAATATAAAGTATACAGTATAACTTTACCTTTGTGGTTCATAGTTGCTGGCACAGGTAGATGGTAGATAAGGAGGAGGAGGAGGAAGACTATTCCTTCTAAGGAGTGTCCCATTTTAAAATAGTTTTGGGCAACTGTGAATGTGTTTCTGGTCTGTGACCCAAGGTACCACTAGTGACTATGTGTGAATGTAATATTTCTAATCAAGTCAGAACCTATTTGTTGTGTAATAATAGAAATGTTATATTTTGTCAGTATTAAAAAGATAAATTGATTCAGTGTAAAAAGAGAATGCAACTGCAATCATTTTCTATCTCCCAGCCACAAGATTCAGGCTGTTAGAACAGCATTGCTGTTTACTGCTGTTCTTAAAATTTATCAATCAAAAGATTGGGAAACAAAAAAAAGTACACGTTTGCTTTACAGAAATAGTTGGATTGTGATGATCTTTTCCTACTTTCATCTGAAAATATAAATGCAATGTGCCCCTTTACAAGATGGGTAAGATATTTCCGCCTTTCAGATGACACATTTGACTTCTGCAGGTATTTGTACTTGTGTTTAACTTTCCCGGGCAATTAATTCTAAAGCTGAGAGTTATTTATAAGGTAAATAATATTAGGGACTCCTTTGATTTGTTCCAGGGTCTACCAAATGGGAAATACTGTTTTATGAGATTGCCATTATATTTTCTTGAATTATTTAATTATAGTCTTCCAGTGCAAAATGATGGACTGCCGACCTTGCACTAATGCTCTGAAAAGTTGTTTCTAGTCGTGGTTTGATAATGCAAATTCCCCATTTCTGGAATGGGAGTCCAAAGGTCCAGTCACCCAGTTACTGAATTCAGTGCTTTACACAACACTGTGAGCAGTGGATTTCGTGTGAAATATTTTTTTGGGGCTGATGGGTTTGTGCTGTTAACTGCACTAAAAGTGTGAAGTGGCTGATTATGTTCAGAGGGGCACATATTTAGCCACTATTGCCTGTAATATGCTGGCTTTTGTAACTGACTGCTAGCATCAACAATGAGCTAGAATTCTGGTGTGGGACTGTTAGTTTTGACATGTCCAACAGCTCCCTTATGCATTTACTTTGCATATGCGAGCTTTCAGATTTCAGGAAAAGACATTTTGTGGGATTTCCACCGGCATGGGAAGGGAACAGTTATGAGACAACATGTCTCCAGTGAATCTGGAACCTCGACTAATAGATAACATTTCATGACAAAAGGCAGTTTGTTTCAGTCAATTCTTCTGTTATGGTAGCAGCAGTAGTAGTAGCAGCAGCAGCAGTATAGTACTAGTGATTTTCAACCAAAATATCCTATTCACCCTTCACGGTTACAACTGGGATATAAAGTGTTCAAGTTCTCAGAGTATATATTTATATTTTATATATTGTGTAATTACCTATTTAAGACAATTATGTAATGTTTTATTGTTTCAATTATTGCTTTGTTTACACCTTTTTGTGTTGTGAGTAAGGTAGAAATTGTGCTATGAATATCTAGTGAAAAATCTTGTCAGTTCCCCTCAGAAATTGATTAACTGATGTCAGTCTTTGCTTAAGTTTTTGCACCTAAGAGCAATAGTTTATTAGATAGCCTTATGGAACTGAAGAAGGAATATGACTAATAATCTGGAAGGGTTAACATAACAGAAGAATGGGACAGAACGAGTAATGAAATGTTTGTCATATAAAGAGTATGAACAAAGAAGACACAAACAGTAGTTTGCATAATTTATTCCCTGGCATATTTTACTGTATCTTGTCAGATGCATACTACAGTAACAGTTACATAAATAAACATAATAAGTGAATATTTCGAACTTAAACACAAAATCGGCCACATTCAAAAATTCAGATCTATTGTTTGTGTCTTCTTTGTTCAAATTCACAATGAGGAAACGCTTTGATATAAAGATAAATCATTTAGTCAGTGAACTCATTATGAATTCCCTGGAACTGAAGTAGTTGAAATTAAGCAAATGACTGTTTATGTTGATATTATTTGATGTGGAAACTATCCTGCTTTGAGGAGTGGCTGGCTGAATGGTTAAGAACACTGTGTCATCATTCAAGAGACACAGATTCAAATCCTCATTAAGATTATGTTTTCAGCGTTGGGAAAAAGGGTGGTGTTGGGGGAGGGGGGCATAAAATCCTAGCCCGTGTAGAATGTGATGACTCCACAAGCCATACACCTCTAAATCTTCCGGCCCCACCCTCGTCCTACATGGCCCTATAATGTGGTTAATAAGGCATTACAAATTAGCCTGCTGGCAGGAATAATAAACAAATTGTTTTTGTTTTGGGAATCTTCTCCACGCTACGGTCACTTTTGTGAGCTAACGATATTTGTTAGGGTTGATCATATTTAGCTATGTGCCTTTTTTACGCATACAGTACTGGTTAGTGTGAATTAAATGATGTAAATAAGAATGTGATCATTATTTATGTAAATAACTGACATGCAAGACATTTTCTTTGCTTTATAATAAAATATATTTTCCAATGTTTCTTCCATTTGTTTTCACACTAAACTGGCTACTGTAAAAATTTATGACATATGTTTTTTTATATTATTTTGGCTATATCAAGCGATACAGCAGGTTTAAAACAGAAGGTACGTTACCAGAAAATGGGAAAGACAGGGACCAACCAGCATGAAGATGGGTACAAGATATAAGACACATTAGGCAGGAAAGTGCACAAAGTTTACGAGTTGGCGAAAGACCGAGTTTCAGGCAAATTGTGAAGTGAGCACCATTCTGTAGAGGACCTGCCACAGGATGATGTTTCTACTTTTGTCTTTTATGCTTTTGTACTGTATTTTTTATGCTAGGTCATCATCATATTCATCATCTGGTGCCTTGCTGACTGGCGTTGAAAAATGCTGGGTTTCAATCGTATTTGAACCAGCGACCTTTGGATCTACAGGCGAGCGTCTGGCCATAACACCAAAGGCTCCTGGTGTAAAGGTAGTAATTGTAATTGAAACATCGTTGGAGATGTCGGCGTGCTCCGTGTCCACAGAATATAGCTCTCAAGAAAGGCACATGGCTGGAACGCACACATATGACTAACAGACAGGTGATAAGCTTCGTGTACTGCTGGGTTATCAGGAGTTGAAGAGCCTGTCATTTTGCGAATGAGAGCTGGGAGATGTCATCTGCAACAACGACTGTCCAGAGTAGGTACCTGCGTGAGGTTGGCGCCTATAAACTCATCATGACTCTTTCAGTGATCGGAGGACCCGGTACTGTCGTCGTGGAAATTGACGAGAGCGTGTTTACCAGACGCAAGTATCAGGTTGGTCGAGTCTTGCTGAGGCAGTAAGTATTGCAGTGGCATCTGTTGGGAGACAGGTGACTGTTTCATGTTTTGCAGACAGAACAGCAGAGACACTTGTGCCTATTATAAGGACATGCATTCGTCCCAGTTTGTTTATTGTGACCGGTTTTGTAAAGCTAACATAAAATATTTGTTCTTACCCCCCCCCCCCCTTTTTTCCTTTTCTATTCCCTGTAATTTCCTACCTCAGTACAACTGTCGTGTCGGACCGGTGGCGTGTATACGAGGGAGTCGGGGATATACCCGGATTAACTCATATCACGGTCAACCACTGAGAATTTGGTGGACCAGACGACAGGTGCACATACACACTGCATCGAACGGTTGTGGAAAACGGCTAAGGAGAGGAACAAGAGGCAGAACGGCACGCAGAGAGACTGAGACATATTCTGGAGTCATACGTGTGCGAATTCATGTGGTGAAGACTTACTCAATCTGCAGGCGTTGATCCGTTTAAAGCTGTCCTTACCGACATCGCTCTCTTCGGGCCGCCACAACAGCAGTAATTAATCATAATCACACAGTCTCCTAGGTCGCTGCTGCAGGGAGAAGAAAAAAAACGTTCATCGTTCGGATTCAGCCAGTCCTGTAGTTAGACGACATCATATTCAGATAAACTAACGCTGCGAAAATGTAGGCTTGTTGACTTCTGTGCTAATCATCATCAATTCTCTTTATGCCTAGTGGCACATGAGGCTTCAGAGAGGACTTCCCATGCTTTCCTGTCCTGTGCAATCTACAGTGCAGTTTTCCATGTCAGAGATGCCGCACGTCGGCCACTTTCCATCGTTCGTCTCCGTGTTGTTTTTTGGCGCCCCCTTTTTTTTTCTCTTTCCCTCTGGTATCCATGTAGGATCTGTTTTGGCAGGTATATCAGGATTCATTCTCATGACGTGGCCAAGCCATTTCCATCTTCTCTTGGTTATCATACTGTCTAGAGTTTCTTGGTTTGTGACTTGAAGTAGTTTAGTGTTTGAGATTGTATCTGGCCAGAAAATTTTGATAATTCTACCCAGACATGTGTGATGGTAGGTGAGTAGCCTGTGTGCAACCTTTTTGGTCATTCTGTATAAATGGGGAGGCTAATTTTGAGGTGAATTTTACGATGGTCTCCCCATTTACACACCGCTACACACTAGCTCGCTTCTGATTGACGACCTACTGACCACCTCACTTCTGATAGGTCAGCCCCGAGCGATCCGACTTTTTCACAAGGTCACGGTGATATTCCACACTCGCGCTCATACGGCGTGTTGTATATTTCACTATGCCAGAGATTTTAACATTCCTAAAACATTTACATACTAGGTCTAACACACAACACCCCCACCCTTTTTAGAGAGTGACAAAACCTATGTTATAGACCGTCTCTTTGGTGTTCTTATCATTCGCCTACAAGTCACATTTCCGAAGCTTCCAGAACTCTCCAATCGGATGTGTGTCATTGATTCACTTCCATGTATTAGGAACGGAATTATATAGCTCTTAAGAACTCTCTTTTTCGCCTCGGTTGGGAAAAAAGGATGCATATATTTTATGTACAGGTAACCCAATTATAACTGGTTCGCAAGATAGTTAGTTTAGTTAGTTGTGTACTTAGTTAGTTAGTTAGTTGTGTAGTTAATTAGTTATTTGTGTAGTTAGTTAGCTAGCTAGTTAGTTGTGTAGTTAGTTAGTTAGTTAGCTAGTTAGTTGTGTAGTTAGTTAGTTAGTTAATTAGTTAGTTAGTTGTGTAGTTAGCTTGTTAGTTAATTAGTTAGTTAGTTAGTTGTGTAGTTAGCTTGTTAGTTAGCTAGTTAGTTAGTTAGTTAGTTAGTTAGTTAGTTAGTTAGTTAGTTGTGTAGTTAGTTAGTTAGTTAATTAGTTAGTTAGTTAGTTAGTTAGTTGTGTAGTTAGCTTGTTAGTTAATTAGTTAGTTAGTTAGTTAGTTAGTTAGTTAGTTAGTTAGTTAGTTAGTTAGTTAGTTAGTTAGTTAGTTGTGTAGTTAGTTGTGTAGTTAGCTTGTTAGTTAGTTAGTTAGTTAGTTAGTTAGTTAGTTAGTTAGTTAGTTAGTTAGTTAGTTAGTTAGTTAGTTAGTTAGTTAGTTAGTTAGTTAGTTAGTTGGTTAGTTAATTTAGTCAACAGATTATCCTCACTACACATTGTACTATTCAATCCATAAGTGCTCGGATCCCCTCCCTAGTAAATCCCGCGACCCAATATAACCAATGATAACTGGTCAGGCGGATCACTTCTAGGTCTCAAACAACACGCGTCAAGTCAACAGTAGTTTAACAATGGGCCGGCAACGCCCGACCCACCTGTAAGTATACTATTAAGCGTTTGATAAAACAGCTTACATCACCACTGGCCAATGTAAGCCCTGTTGACACAGCTTTTGACTTCCGCTAACAGCAATTAGCTAGTTGTTGATTGATTTCTTACGGTGACTGAGCCTCACTCAGGCGTGTGCTCATTTGAGTGCCTAGACTTCAGCACCCAATAGTTCTCGTCGGGCGAACAACCCTGAATTATCCCCCCGCCCCCTTTTCAGGATCCTTATCTGTAGATTACCAACTCAAGGACGAGATTCAAACAGGGGTAAACCGCAGAAACCCTGTTCAACCATATAGTACAATTGTATTAAGGCGCCACTGTTGTTACAAAGTAACCTCTAGTCCAGAGTATTCATCATCATCAGTTCTCTTTATGCCTAGTGGCACATGAGGCTTCTGAGAGAGCTTTCCATGCTTTCCTGTCCTGTGCAATCTTCAGTGCAGTTTTCCATGTCAGAGATTCCGCAATCAGGTCATTTCCCATCGTCCGTCTCCATGTTGTTTTTTTGGGCGCCCATTCTTTCTCTTTCTCTGTGGTATCCACTTGAGAGCTGTTTTGGCAGGTATATCGGGATTCATTCTTATAATCTGAACAAGTCATTTCCTTCCTCTTTTAGTTATTATACTGTCTAGAGTTTCTTGGTTTGTGACTTGAAGTAGCTTAGTGTTTCTGGCCCAAACATTTTGATAATTCTATGTAGACATGTTTGGTCGAAGGTGAATAGCTTGTGTGCATCCTTTTTGGTCATTCTCCATAGTCCAAAGTATTAGTGAGATAATTTTGCTCAAACTATACAGCCCTGAATCAATAGGCTCGGCTTGGCTTTAAAAAAATCGCCACGTTTAACCAGCATCCACAACAAGAACTTTTGGTTGTAATAATTGTGACTGTGTTTTTGTGTGTGCTGAATGAATTTGCGCCTATACTCTTCTTACACGCCAATGACTGACTCTTCTTGGTTCCGGCATCTTGTGTAGCTCTCATCTATAACAGCTAGGTTGCTATCAGCCATGGCAGCAGTTCTCAACCTTTTGGTCGTGACTTTTTTTTGGGGTCGGCGACCCTTCCAAAAATCACTGCAAAACAAATTTTCATTGAAGTTATGAAGTAGCGACGAATATAATTGTACGGTTGGTGGTCGCCACAACACGAGGAATGGTATTAAATGGTCGCCACAACATGAGAAGTGGTATTAAGAGGGCACCACAACATAAGTAACTGTATTAAAGTGTCGCGGCGTTAGGAAGGTTCAGAACCACTGATCTATAATAAAGGCGTACCAATTTTTGTTTTAACAAACAACAGACATAGTCCGGTCTGTGAGGCATATAAGAAATCCGTTGGGGATTAAACGCAACATTCGTCAAGGCTTGTACGGTGACTGAATAATAAAATAAAATAAAAAAATAACATTCGTGCACCAACAGCGTATACTTGTAATCCGAGTTTGGCCTCGGGAACCTCTAGTACTAGAGATAAGAAACTAATCTGCGCTGACAGAATGTCAGCAATCTGGTCCCAGCGTGCGGACAGATAGAGTCGCTGACTTTGTTGGAGTCAGGATGAGTAGTTGAAATCGGGCTTTTGCGGGCAGATAAACACGGAGAATTGAATAATCAGAAAAATGCGATCTAAGAACAAACAAAAAAAAAAGACGATGAATAAGTGGCTAAAAGTAGCCAAGGTTTAGCTGTTTCTCAAATAGCTTGGCTGATCTCTAAAATTATAGCGCCATTCCAAGTTAACGGACCAAATTGTACTCGTGTGCTAGCACTGTTGAGTTTGTTGTCTGTCGGTGATTCTTTCTATCTGTATCACAGGGATCTTTATCTCTACAAGTTCTGTGTATGTTAGTCTTATAAAATCACAAGTAAATCTAATTTTATCTTGAGTTGACAGGCTCGATTATATTGTACATACATCCTAGTTAATAAAATTCTAGGTTTGAGGTTTGTAAACAATATATATAAGTAAATTAAACTTCAGAGAAGAGTTGGAGAGCGGCGATTTAATCAATTTAATTTTAAAGAATTGATTCAGTTAATTTTTAACGTGGAAATCTGGAGGTTATCAACATCTTTCATTCCATTGCTGTGCGAAGACCAATGGTACTCAAAATAATTTCAAAACAGTTCATCTGCCTAACAAATGACACCAAATTTGTATAAATAATTGAATTACTGTTTTAAACAGTGTTACCTCAATGAAGAAGTTTCAGTTTCACTTTCATTTTCATATTCACGTCGTTGATAGGCAAAGAAACACGAAGGCCGAAAACGAAAATTAAGTATATCTCTATTATTTGTCCATATAGCTTTGATATATTAGTGATGCCCCCCCCCCCCCCATCATTCATTGTAATCTTAGTAGACCGCCCATTGTCATTTATCTGTGCTCTACTTGCTCTTTCCTGTCATCCTTCTTCAAAATCTGCTTCTCTTCTCACACCTAAGAACACTTGTCAGAGTTTCTGTTTTTCTTGTTGTTATATGTGTGATTTTCAGTGAATGTAATGCTAGTAATAGTAGAGTAATAGCAGAATTTTACTTGGAACACTTATTTATTATAATACAGTCGAGTCTGGTTAAGTAGTAGAAGTCTAAGGGACCTAAGAAAATGCTTCCACTTATCAGGATTTCTACTTATGCAGACAACACACACAATAGAGAAAATTGCTGGGACTAAGCTGATCATTTTGACTTAACCCAAATTAGAATGATCCGAGTTTGACTTAAGTGGACTTGACTGTGTTGCAATCACTGGTGAAGTAGTCAACCCTGGCTCTGCTCTTGAATAGTCATTGGTTTGCATCACCTTCGGTTTCACAAGTGCAGTTTTATAGAGTTTAACTGGAGCTGCACTGTTTGTGCTTTGTTGAACATTCTCGGCAGGCAGTTAGCCGTTCTGAAAAGAGGTCATGCTATATTGGATTTCTTCTTCTTTGTTCACTGGCTGAAAGCTGCAGCGGAAAGTTCTGGTCGTTCATTTATTTGGACTTTGGCTTTGAGCCAGGGCCTGAGTTTTGTGTGTCATCTACTTTAATGACTTATTTGTATGGAGTTGGTTGTTCCTTGCGACTCAGGCAGAAGTACACTGACTTTGAAGAAAGTCCATAATTAGGCGAATCCTACGACACGCTTGTTGGGAAGGCAGTGAGAGACTCCTTTTTTCCCCACAGTTGGACCCCAAAACCCATACGGGGAACTATATGGGATAAAACCCAGTGCAATGAATCTTATCCCCTCAACTGTAACATTTTTTGTTTTGTTTGTTGTTGTTGCAAGAATTGTGAACTACTGAGGACTCCCCTTGGTTTTAATTGCCACTGCTTCTGCAAGTTTAATAACTGCCCATTCATTTTGTGTCTCACACTTAAGTGGATGCTAAATTAATATGTGAAAAATACATTCAAAAGTTGAATGTTGAATTAAGAATTGACATCATATCACTCGGGACACTCTCATAAGCGTTCCATCCCTATCTACAACAGCAAATGAAGAGTTCCAGTTCCGATGACACCAGTAACTTTCTGATTTAAATATAAAAGATGTTACAGTAATGCAGGAAAATTCACTGTATTGGATTTTACTATTATGTATGGAAAAATAGTTATAGCAACAACGTCAGTAATTTGTAAGAACTATGATATGCAGTTTTAAACTCACATTACATCATACACTGTGTTAGAGATTCTCTCTCTCTCTCTCTCTCTCTCTCTCTCTCTCTCTCTCTCTCTCTCTCTCTCTCTCTCTCTCTCTCTCTCTCTCTCTCTCTCTCTCTCTCTCTCTCTCTCTCTCTCTCTCTCTCTCTCTCTCTCTCTCTCTCTTATACAAACACATACATACATACATACATACATACATATATATATATATATATACACACGTAATATTTATAAATTGTTTGCAGAAGTTCAACATGATTAATGAAGGTTTTGAGCCAACAGTTGAATGCCCTTATGATAATACACACATAATAAGTGAGAAGTTTATCAGCAAGCACCTACTGAAGTGTAGGGAGGTGAGTCTGAGTGATCTTTCACTGCCATGTAGAGATTATTGTCCTGTGTATAGATGAATTATTTTTAAAAATATTTCTCTGAAATCTTTCCACTCAAGGATTGCATTATGAAAGATTTACACCCAGTGACTCATAGAGACACTATTCCCATGAGAATCTGACAAGACCTTCTTCTTCTTCTTCCTTCATTTAATTGAAATAAATTATCTATATATCCTTCAAAGTTAGAGTGTATCTGCCTGAGAGGCAAGGAATCAGCAGTCTGCATACAAATGAGTCAGATCTGTAAAACGGATGCACACGCAACACTCAGGTTCTGGAACAGGACTGCAGTCCAGAAGTGGACGAACAACCAGAACTTTCCGCTGCAGCTTTCAGCCAGTGAACAAAGAAGAAGAAGAATCATCTATATCTGCAATGCTGTTTCTAGTATGAATTTCACTATTGTTTGTAATTCACTAAGCGGCCCATCAAGATTGGCTTCCCCCAATGTCTCTCTTGGCCAGAAGATTTGCCTGGAAATGTTGTATCTGTGACAGTCTTTGAGGATGTGGTCTGTTGTCTCAGGTGCCAGTCCACATGGGCACAAAGGTGATTTGCCAATCTTAAAATGTGTGTACATTTAGCTGCGATATCAATTGTGTCCTGTTCTAAGGTGTAGAATAATGCCTTGCTCTGGTCTGTTCATAACAACATTACCCAATTCTAGAAACCCTCTGCAGCCATATTTTCTGTCTTCTTTTGTCGTACTGATTGTGCTGTAAGAAAAAGGTAAAGTCGGGATGATGTGAACCAGTGTCATTGCACACGGTTATAAACCATAAGTGCTCTGCCACCAGTACAGACAGTTGATTAGAAACTGTCCGCACGAAACTCTGTAGCTGCAGCGACGTCCTCCATTTACCCCAGAGTGTTAACTCTGGTACCCATTTCTTAGAGGCTGGGTGAACCCTGGAACCCATCAGGTTTCGAAAACCGGCCGTGGGCTGCAGCGAGTCGCATCTGAATTTGAAAGTGAGTCTCCTATCAACTTCGCTAACTCGGTCCCTGCGATTACAACTTCGTTGTAAAACTTTCTATTGAGGAGTTAGATGCAGTTTCCGGTCTTTTGCTAGTTGTGTTGTTCGATTTTCTCCTCTTTCTGTCTAAATCGTTTGTGTTTGAACAATTAAATCCTCTAACAGCTTGCTGTACCTGTCTTATCATTATTTCTAACTGCACAGTTTATTGAACAATGATACTTTTATTACATTTTGAAATCACCAAGGAAAACCCTGGTCTTGTGTATCACCCTAAAACATGCATCAGTGTTCAACCAGTTTGTTTAGAGGCAGCCGATCTGTCTGCCTGTTCATATTCCAGACACCCGCATGCCTAGAAAAAAAATATCTAGACAGTGCTGTTCCATAACCCACGATACATACCACACAACTTGGTGGAATATTGATGCATAATAAGGCAGACGTATACCTATGTTTAAAAAAGGTGATAACAGACAATGTGAAAACCACAGAGGCATATCCCTCCTCAGCGTTCCCGGTAAAAGTTACTCTAGAATTCTTGAGCAGAGACTTAGAAGTCTGGTAGAGCCACAGCTGGACGAGGCCCAATGCGGCTTCAGAGCAAACCAAAGTACTCAAGACCTTATCTTCACACTGAGACAGATGAGTGAAAAAGCCCTGGAATATAAGAGTGAGATGCACTTATGTTTTTTAGATCTGGAAAAGGCATTTGACAAGGTACCCTGGAACAAGCTCTGGGACTGCTTGGCAGGGAAAAACATCTCAGCACCCCTGATCAGTGCAATACAGAGTTTCTACAAAAAGTGCAGAAATTATGTAAGAACAGCAGACCAAAAGTCAGAAGAATTCAAGACTGCCAGCGGTGTTAGACAAGGTTATATTCTCTCACCTTACCTCTTCATTCTTATGATGGATGATGTCATCAAAACCTGTAAGGAGAAGACAAAGAAGTACTCTGTAGGGTACTGGAAGATGAGACCAATCTGTATATCAGAGCTGGCTTTTGCAGACGATGTGGCCCTGATAGCTAAATCAGAGGCACACCTTCAGTCCAACTTACTTGTCTGGAAGGAAGAGCTTGAAAAGAAAGGGATGACCATCAGTGTCTCCAAAACTAAAACCATGGTGATCTCAAGAGAGGAGTAGAAACACCAGATCATGATGGGACAGTATGCGTTGGAGCAGGTTAACCAGTTCAAATACCTTGGAGTTGTATTAGACCAAAATGGAGGCATTAAGACTGAGCTGGCTACACGAAAAGCAGCTGCTGGGAGACTCTTCCAGGCCATAAACCGAGGGTTTCTTAGCAAAAGAGAAATTGGTGAGAGGACGAATATGGCTGTTTACCACTCTACCTATGTACCAGTCCTGACCTATGGGTGTGAGTCATGGGCAATGACAACAGCTCACAGAAGCCAGCTGCAGGCCTCAGAAATGAGATACCTGAGAAAGGTGGTCCAAGTGACAAGAAGGGACAAAGTCCGCAATCAGACAATACGTCAAGATCTTGATACCCAGCCCTCAGTAACCCGAGTAGATCAGTCACAGTTACGATGGTTTGGACACGTATGCAGAATGGGAGAAAATCGGCCACCATGGCAAGCATGGGAGGCTAAGAACCAGGGGACCAGACCTCCGGGACGACCCAGGGTGCGCTGGGAAGACAACATCCGACAGTCCCTAACTGACAGAGGACTGGAATGGAACAATTACAAAGCCAGAAAGAAAACTGCTGATAGAGACGTCTGGCGATCTCTCTGGCAAACCTCTACACCCCAAGGTAGAAGAGGAGCGACTAAGTAAGTAAGTAATAAGGCAGACGTAGTTAAAGGCTTATAGTAGCACATCTCCATTTCGGAGGAACAAAAATGTCTGATGAAAGTGATGCAGCGAGAAGTGACATGAGGATCTGGTTGATACTCGACTTTTGGAGGAATGGCAAGATGGACATACAATCATACTGCTACTGGTACCATTGGTATTGGAACTCTGAGCTGGGTGCTAAAGATGGGGACAGAGCGCTTATGGGAATGCCCTGAATGCTGTATGTCAGTTCTTAACTTATCACCATAAAAAAAGTTATACAACAATAAAATTAGGACACCCAATGGTTAAACTGTATCCTGTAGTTCAATTTATCATACAATAATTCAAACCTTCCAATATGAAGAAACCTAACCCAAAATTAGAGCACATTTTCCACACCATTGGAATGTTTGCGCAAATTTTGTGTGTATTTTTGTTGTTGTTGTTAATTCATAAATCCTTACTCAGAGGTCAATGAAACCAGCTACTTTTACTTCCCATGTCTTCCTGACACCCATTTTAGATTTGTTCCCAAAATGGGGTGAATTCAAAAGGGGTAAAGACATAATAGAAATGTTTGGGCAACCATTGCTAATGACAGTTGTAAGACAGAGAAGAGAAGACGGGGCTATACTGAAACATCCTGAAAAGAAATAAGCAGAGAATCACTAAACAGGCAGTAAAAGGGTGAAAAGAGAGGATGAGGAACTGAAGATGTTCAAAACAAACCTTGAAATGAATGTTGTTGAGAGAAGCCAAATGTGCTTGACAGAATTGCATCCATGAAATCAGAGGGATTGCACATGATAGAAGGGAACAGAGGAAAAGACATATGAGACATATAATGACACAACAGGACATTGATTAAGATATCAGCCACAGAGCCCGGTTTTTGAGGTTGAATCTCTATCAAGGTTTTTTTGGAGGGGGGGGGGGCAGTGTGTAATGTTATCATAGTCAGTGTTGCTGCACATTAGGCATTCCTTTATGTGCTCAGTCCTAAGATGGGGTATATCCGCTGCCGCCTAACAAGCATGTTGTAAAAGTCGTCTAATTAGGGGTGTTTCTTTTGAAGTGGAGTATATCTGCCCAAGAGGCAAGAAACCAACAGTCTGCATATAATTAAAAAAGATCTGTAAAATGGATGCGCAGGCAAAGCTTGTTTTCAGGAACAACTAAAGTGGACAGACAACTATAAGTTTCCGCTTCAGTTTACAGCCATTGAGCACTACCTAGAAGAAGGAGAAGATGATAATGCTTTAGGTCACATGTGTCCAACT
Source organism: Candidula unifasciata (assembly GCA_905116865.2). Taxonomy (NCBI): domain Eukaryota; kingdom Metazoa; phylum Mollusca; class Gastropoda; order Stylommatophora; family Geomitridae; genus Candidula; species Candidula unifasciata. The sequence continues at coordinate 101,921 of CAJHNH020000466.1, forward strand.
GGGTAGCTCTTTGCAAGCACACCTGTGGCCCACACACAGGAAATATTCTGCAATAGTTGTTATTAAATGACTCCAGTTAGTTGTCGTATATGGCCCTCCCGATGACACAGTTTGACCAATTGGCTTTCAGGGGACCCTCTGTTTGACGGGGAAGCATGAGGTCGTGTAACTGTGAATGTTCTTTCATTGTGTTACAATTATCATATACATTTTTTTTTAAATTACAGAACCATAAAACACACAAGAAAGTAGCTTGCAAATTTGATAAGACCCACTTAATACCGAAACCAGAGCTACCCTACCACTTGAGTGTTTGCCCGAGTCGATACCTGTTAGATAGAGAATTACAGTGTAAGTATGTATACAATACTTCTTCTGCGTTCATCTGAAGATATAATTACGTTGTGACTGTTTACAACATTGCTGCGATATTTGCGCCCTTTGGCTGACACATCCGACTTCTGCAGGAATTTGTTGACCTGGTTAGCCTTCCCCGATATATACAATATTGTAATCTTTACTTGTTAATGATTCACCATTTGCAAATTTTGTATTTTACAGTTATTGTTTTTCTTTTTTGTTTCTTATGCACTTATAAATTAAATAAGTGCCCTGTGTGGGTTCTGAGGCATATGGGGGGGGGGGGGGGGGGGGGGGGGGGGGGGAGAGAGAATATACCCACTGCCTATCATTTATGCAACTAATTAAGGGATTGATGAAATTGTGCAGAAATGCAAAGATGTCACAGCCTATCTGTAAACCACAACACAGTGGGCCAACCACCCTTTTAAGGGCAGAAGATATTGCCTTTTTTTGGGTCAACTGATTCACATATTAGTTACATAAGTAGCGCACTGAAATTAGTAGTAGTGGAAGCAGAAAAAGAAGAATAAAGAGACAAGAATTCATGCCTGGAGATCACAGAAATCATGATCACCAGTCGACTACGGCACTTGATTTTGTATTTTGTATGTATATATAAACAAACAGTACATGTGTGTGTTTTTGTAACTTCGAACATTTCTGTTTTTACGATGTGCTAATGGGCATATCTATTCTTTTTTGTTATATGGTAGAATAGCATGATGTGAGTGGCGGATGGCTGAACGGTTCAGGTGCTCTTATGCAGGAGTCCCAGGTTTGAATCCTCAGTAAGGTTGTGGATTTTTGTGTGCCAGAAGCTAAAAATAAAATCCTAACCTGTACATTTTGTGGTGACAGCATAGCCATGTGCACCTACAAACTAACCAGTCATCTCCTTGTGAGATGCAGTTTTTCATTATTTTGAAGCCCCACCCTGGCTCTTGCCGGGGGCCGCAATATAGCCCGGCCATAAATATGGCCTAATGGCTAAATGCGGTTTCTGGGACCTCTCCAGGGGTGATTCTCATCCACATCTTGATACTTTGTGTCAGGTGTTTATCGCTTGTGTGATGTCCTAGTAGGGTAAAATCTACTACTACAACTAGCCATGCGGTCCAGAGGTTGAAAGATCCCTGTGTCTACACGACCATAAATAACGGGTGCCCTAATTGTAACTTTTTTTTAGGCTGAACATAACTTTGTACACGTGGCTAGAAATGTGGTGAGGGTGAATAACTGAATTATCTCCGTTTGTAAAAAAAAAAGATTGATGGAAAGAGTAAGAGGAAGGCAAAGAGATAAATATCTGGATGGTCTGGTCAGATAGACAAAAACTTTGCAGTGATGATTGCCAAACATAACAGTGTATGCTTACCGGCACAGAACAGACAATGATGATGATCTTGTTTGTTCCCAGTAAAGGCGTCTGCCGGAGTCGATGGGTTCCACTGTGGGGATGTCAAAGGTCCACAGATCGTCACAAATTATGACAGTGGCGTGGTTGAAGAAGAATGGGGGTCTGGTAAGTGGAAACATTCATTTATTTGTGTTTTCTGATGTTGTTTCCTTTTCCTCTTTCTTTGGGTGTGTAGTCTGGATAAGTTGTTGATCGGCAGGCCAGTCGCTAGGCCTTCACGGGCCACCATTTTAACAGCCCTGATGTAGATGTACCTGTTTTACTGTTACATAAATATTCTGCACAAGTTTATTAACACTAACCGATGTAAGTCTCTGCAGAATGCTTCCGGCTGATCCCTAGAGGACACATCACATAGTAAGAATAGAATTCTCTGCTGCGTCCACATTGAAAGTTGGCTCAGTGTACCACTCTTGCCTTTGGGAATATTACACGATGGGGCTCCAATATCTTCCACGGCATGAATCTTGCACCATTGTCCGAAACCCATAAGATGTTTTTTTTTTTTTCAAAGACTGTCTACCATGTAGAACAAATACTGGTATTTAAGGGTCATGAAATTGTGAACCGCATTCGCTACCCTCTAAGCCACAAAACCGCCATAGTGAGAGGTTAAGCAGCAGTCATATGTAGGGCCTGAGTGAGCCCACTACCAGTCCATATGTTGGCTCTTTAATTATGGAAGCCTCCTTGGATGGCAGGAAATGCCTGAGATGAGCTCTGTGTAGGCAGCACATTGTTTCACCACAACAAGGAGGCTATGCAATGTCCTAAGAAACTGTCGCCACTTCATGGAGGCTATGCAATGTCCTAAGAAACTGTCGCCACTTCATGGAGGCTATGCAATGTCCTAAGAAACTGTCGCCACTTCATGGAGGCTATGCAATGTCCTAAGAAACTGTCGCCACTTCATGGAGGCTATGCAATGTCCTAAGAAACTGTCGCCACTTCATGGAGGCTATGCAATGTCCTAAGAAACTGTTGCCACTTCATGGAGGCTATGCAATGTCCTAAGAAACTGTCGCCACTTCATGGAGGCTATGCAATGTCCTAAGAAACTGTCGCCACTTCATGGAGGCTATGCAATGTCCTAAGAAACTGTCGCCACTTCATGGAGGCTATGCAATGTCCTAAGAAACTGTCGCCACTTCTTGGAGGCTATGCAATGTCCTAAGAAACTGTCGCCACTTCTTGGAGGCTATGCAATGTCCTAAGCAACAAACCAAGAAAACTAAGCTGTCCTAAATAACTAAGAAAAGTAAGCTGCAAATCAAATGCCTAATGAATTCAGATGTGTCGGTTGAAATGCATATATTGTACAGCTAGGCACCACACACTTATGTCACTGTGACTAGCGAAAAAGAAGTAATCTAGTTTGATTTGTACCTGGTTGTCAAGTCAGAGAGCATACACAAGTTATTCGGCGACTGTGATTTTCAAGAAATTAAAGATTAAATTTTTTCTATATATTTTTTACCAATTTCTTTCTTTCTTTTTTTTTTCAGAGGCTGCTTCTAATGCCCCAGTTGCTTTGTTCAATAAGAAAGTATCGTAAGTATTTCTTTTGTTATTTCAGTTTGTAAATTTATGTTAGATTTATGTAAAAATGTAAACAGCAGAGAGTAGAGATGAGCATTAAATGGAGTACGTGGCGCGGTGGTATTGATCACAGGAATGAGAGAAAGTTAAGGTCATTGTGATGTGTATAAGGAGTTACCTCACCTCGGCCACCAACCAGCTCTTGGATGATTTTACGGATCCTCATGCAAGACTCCTGCTGCACATTCACGTCATGCGCCACGAATAAAGGCTCACCTTTGTGACCTGAACCGAGTTGGCAGGGTATCTCGAAGCTGGTGGCCTCTAGAAGTGTTGTGTCCAGCCTGGCTCACATCAGCCTACCCCCCAGCACTTGAGTGCGAACATTTACCAAAGCTCAATTGGAACATGGGTAAGGTCCGCTGGCTGACAATACTACTAAATGACAACCTTCGGTTAAAACGTCTGTCGAGTTGGCAGAACCACTGTGCTGCTGAGATTGATCCCCAAAAAAGAGATTTTTTTCTTGCAGCCTAGACGAGTAATGTCTCTTGCGGGTGGATAACCATGAAAACAGTCCTGTCTTTAAACATCCCTTGCTGTTCCCCAATGTCAGCGTGTTGGGGTACACCACGACAAACTGGCAGTGTGCTGGCTTGAAAAAAATATCCGTCTGATACATCTCCTTTGGCATAGAAACAAAGCCGAGAATGTTCGACCGAAAAATATCCTACTGATTGGCAGAAAGGCCCACATGCTTGTTACCATTGGCCCCATGCGCCAGAGTGTGGGACCTAACAGGTTTAGCCCTGCTGGATGCATGCTTTTGCCGTACTGTCTTGTTAAGTTTCCAAATGAAACAACATTAAAGGTGTCGAAGAAAAATGTACCTGTTTGTCCCAGATCTGTAGGCTGCTCCCTGCTGATCTCCGGAGAGTGCAGCCCGTGACGATTGGAAAGCTCAACATACAGATGTGAGATTAAGCAGACATGTGCAGGACGTAGTGATTCCAGAGCATTATGTGTCAGCTCTGCGTTTATGGAAGCCTCCTTGGATGGCGGGGAATGCCCATGATCTGCTTCTAATACCTAATGAAACAGTAAACAGAACCGGTGCTGTCAACTAGGTGTGTTGTGGACAAGCCATTGCAGCAGTGCCAGTTTAATGTCTTTCCTCAGGGTTTGTAACAGACTGCAATGCTGAAATGTTGGCGTCTCATGGTGAAGAGTTTAGACTCAGCAATTGCCACTCTAAACTGCACAAATTTTGGACAGACTGCAAAACTACAGGCTGAAATGTCAGCATCTTATGGTTCAGACTCAGTGATTGCCACTCTAAAGCCATCCAAGCTACATAAGAAGCTCAAGACAAGTACAGAAAACCACAACAGTGTGCTACAACCTTGTATCAGTGAGATGACAAAAGAAGAAGAAAAAGTGCTAAATAACCTTTCAGGACTAAAGGAGTTAATCAGAGTTAAGGTTGTTTGAAAATATACAAAGAAGTTATTAAAGGAATTGTTAAAGGTCACTTCTGGGACACTGTTTTCTAACCGCCACTGACTATACATAAAGGGAGTGGAATTAATGTATTATTTATGGTTAGTGTGATGCTAAAGTAAGAAAGGAAGTCCCCCCCCCCCCCCCCCCCCCCCCAGATTTTAAAGTCTTTCGCTGGTGCTAGACGGTTTCCTGCATCAGAGCTGAAATTGTCTTGGAAATATGTTCAACAGCATGCAATGAATCCGACAAACTTGCTGTCATCATGGTCAGTCGCCACATGCTGAGGGATATAATAAAGTTGGGATCGCAGCGCTTATGGACTTCCCGATAGGTAGTCAGGATAATCTGTCGATTAACAAACTAACTAACCATTGTATTTTATTTCTCAAGGGACAGCAATGAAAGCGAGGCACCTCGTACAATACCAGGGGCAAACTATCCAAGTACGTTACCTAGAAGTGCTGCAGCAGCATCTGGAGAAGAGACCTGTAGGAAGTTCCCGTTTACTCCATCCATGGTTGCACAGCTAACAGAGACGTCTAAGACATCCGCTCAACCAGGCTTAAAAAATCCAGTATTTGAGTTTTCACTGTCTCAGACCCTCTCAAACTCTGGGTTTGGCAGAGGTCGGGGCCGAGGAAATTATGTGCAACAAGGTGAGCTTAAGTAATGTATGTGTTTATTAACCCTTTGGCCTGTTAACAAATATTTTTTAAATTTTTACGAAGCACATTAGAAAGGAACACATCCTTGTAATTCTCTGAAATTGTACCATTAGGAATTCTTCTTCTTCACTAAACAGGCTGTAAACTCTGGCAAAAAGTTCTGGTTGTTCGTGCCACTTCTGGAATCTAGTCCTGTTCCAGAAACTGAATGTTATGTGCATGACTGTTTCACAGGTCTGACTCATTTACATGCAGACTGTTGGTTCCACACCTCTCAGGCAGATGTACTCTGGCTTGGAAAGAAGCTCCCAATTTGTCGACTCTTACGACATGCTTCTGGGGAGGCAGTGTAAATGAGAGGAAGAGAAGAAGAAACAGAAGAATTTTAGAGTCTTGGTCAGTGTTTATAAAATCCGATGGATTGAAAACCATGATCATTGAGCAGACGGGCAAACCTGCGAATGGAGCCACCAATATTTGTTGAAACATGTTTCAAGACATACAGTCCAGAATTGAGTTAGATGACAGAAGTAATATTAGGTACAAACACATCACAGTTTGTATGAAATAAGCCAGCCCCCCCCCCCCCCTTTCCCCCCAACACCAAATTGTTCTCATAATGTATATATTATAGTGCCCAACTCATCTACACACTGCAGTCACAAACAATACCAGAGTTGTTACATATGCAAAACAACGGCTGCCCAAAGCAGTAATCACTCCTGAAACAACAGGGTTACAGTTAGGGCTGCAAATTAAAAAAACACATTTGTTAAGACTACACTTGTCCCCATGTAGGACACAATTTTTCGTTATTTTGAAGCCCCGCCCTGGCTGTTTCAGAGGGCCCTAATATAACCTGAACCCAACCTGTGGTTTGAACGGGGTTTCTGGGACCTGTCCCCAGGTGATCTTCATCTGAAAGGTGGCACTTTGTGTCACCGTTTATTTATCGCTCAGTGTGATGTCCTGGTCAGGTAAATTGTCAATCAGTTATTGAAAAAAAACTTGGGTGGGAATAGTACCAAATCTTTTTTGAAAAGTACCAAAAGATACACATTTTATATATTAAAGACTGCTAAAATGTCTTTATAAATGCACGCACACACACATATATATGTACGTATGTATATTTATATAAATATTTGTTTATTTACAGACTGTTGGTTCCTCACTTCTCAGGCAGATGTACTTCAACTTTGAAGGAAACATTTCTAATTAGTGGATCTATTCCCCCACCCAGCCACCCCCTTCCGGCACCTGGACCCACATAGGAAAACCAGCACTTGATGGGTACTGTGGACAACATCATGCAAGCTGGCAAGAAGACACAAACAATACATTGCATAATTTTTTGCCTGGCATAATTCATTGTCTCATTAGGCGCCTGCTACTATAACAGTGGATTAAAATGGCTTCCATCCTAATTTGTGCAGACAGAAAGACATGATCATTAAGCTACTTTTGCCGTTTGCCCTTGTGAAACAGGCAGTTAACTTTGCATGTAGTTGATTTTTTGTATTTCTGTTAGAAGGATTCTGTTAATTGCTTTATTTTATTTAAGTATTCTGAAATTTTGTCTTAGTAATTATAGCTTTAAAAAACTGAAAGTATGGTGAATGTTACAGAAATCGACATTTTACATTATATCTTTGAACTGTACAGTGTTTTTTTTTCTCCCTTTTTACAGAATTGCAGCCGGTAGGCGCATTAAGATTCCAACTATCGGACACAATGCCTCCAGATTCTGCTGATGGTTCCGGTCAAGTTAATATGTCACAGCCCTTTAGAACTGAAGAAGACCCATATGTCCATCAGGAGTTTTATGATCAAACTTCTGAAGGGAACAATTCATACTCTGTTCCAAGGCCGGCTAATTCATCATATCTGCGGCAGCAACAGAATGATCTTTATAATCAGCGGCATAATGAAACATTGGCGCAGGGCTACCAGTCTTCACTTGAGCAGCTGAAGAATAACAAAGTAGAAGAGAGTTATAGTCCAGAAACATTCACTAATGGTAAGCAACCAGTGATCACTTCCAGATATCAGGATCAAACAAATGTGCCTCGTCTTCCCAAAGGAAGGGGTTGTCTTTATGGGATTGAACAGCTCAGACGTCCTGGAAGTTCATCTTTTGTGCAAGGTAGTTCATTATTATATCTTTTTGCTTCCTGTATGGGTTCCCGGGCCCCATTGTGGGAAATGGGGGGGGGGGGGGGGGGCAAAGAATAAACCCACTGACCCTCTTACAAGCATGTCATAAATGATGACTAATTAAGAGTTATTTCCTTTGAAGTCAGGGTGCCTCTGTCATAATAGAGGAACCAACAGTCTGCACACACATATGCCAGATATATAAAATGGTTATGCACGCATAAATATAGTTCTGGAACAGAGCCAAAGTCAAAATAGCCAGATCAGTAAAATGGATGTACACACAAAACTCAAGTTCTTGAGCAAGACCAAAGTTCAGATGTGGACAAACTGCCAAAATGTTCCACAGGAGTTTACAGTCGAAGAAGAAGATTGTGTTTCCCATTTTGGTTGGGGGGGGGGGGGAATATACTCACTGGGAGAAGAGAATAAACCACCTGTGGGAGAGAGAATAAACCACCTGTGGGAGATAGAATAAACTAACTGGAAGGGGGGGGGGGATAAACTCACTAGGGGAGAGAGAGTAAACTCACTGGGGAGAAAGAATAAACTCACTGGGAGGAGAGAGAATAAACTCACTGGGGGAGAGAGAATAAACTCACTGGGAGGAGAGAGAGTAAACTCACTGGGAGGAGAGAGAATAAACTCACTGGGGGAGAGAGAATAAACTCACTGGGAGGAGAGAGAATAAACTCACTGGGGAGAAAGAATAAACTCACTGGGAGGAGAGAGAATAAACTCACTGGGAGGAGAGAGAATAAACTCACTGGGAGGAGAGAGAATAAACTCACTGGGGAGAAAGAATAAACTCACTGGGAGGAGAGAGAATAAACTCACTGGGAGGAGAGAGAATAAACTCACTGGGAGGAGAGAGAATAAACTCACTGGGGGAGAGAGAGTAAACTCACTGGGAGGAGAGAGAGTAAACTCACTGGGGGAGAGAGAATAAACTCACTGGGAGGAGAGAGAATAAACTCACTGGGAGGAGAGAGAGTAAACTCACTGGGAGGAGAGAGAATAAACTCACTGGGAGGAGAGAGAGTAAACTCACTGGGAGGAGAGAGAATAAACTCACTGGGAGGAGAGAGAATAAACTCACTGGGAGGAGAGAGAGTAAACTCACTGGGAGGAGAGAGAATAAACTCACTGGGAGGAGAGAGAATAAACTCACTGGGAGAGAGAAAGAATAAACTCACTGGGAGGAGAGAGAATAAACTCACTGGGAGGAGAGAGAATAAACTCACTGGGAGGAGAAAGAATAAACTCACTGGGAGGAGAGAGAATAAACTCACTGGGAGGAGAGAGAATAAACTCACTGGGGGAGAGAGAGTAAACTCACTGGGAGGAGAGAGAGTAAACTCACTGGGAGGAGAGAGAATAAACTCACTGGGAGGAGAGAGAATAAACTCACTGGGGAGAAAGAATAAACTCACTGGGGGGGAGAGAGAGTAAACTCATGGGGGGGGGGGGGGGGGGGGGGGTTAAACTCACTGGGGGAAAGGGGGGGGGGGGGTGTAACCCCTCTAACAAGCATGCCCTGAAAGGCTACTAATAGATGTTTGCTGAGGGAGGTTAGATGTGTTGGACTGAATGGTGCATTCTAGTTGTAAATGACAACACAACTTTCCCCCCCCACCCACCCCCCCCCCCCCCCCCCCCCCCCCCCCCCCCCCCCCCCCCCCCCCCCCCCCCCCCCCCCCCCCCCCCCCCCCCCCCCCCCCCCCCCCCTCACCCCCCCCCCCCCCCCCCCCCCCCCCCCCCCCCCCCCCCCCCCCCCCCCCCCCCCCCCCCCCCCCCCCCCCCCCCCCCCCCCCCCCCCCCCCCCCCCCCCCCCCCCCCCCCCCCCCCCCCCCCACCCCCCCCCCCCCCCCCCCCCCCCCCCCCCCCCCCCCCCCCCCCCCCCCCCCCCCCCCCCCCCCCCCCCCCCCCCGCCCCCACCCCCCCCCCCCCCCCCCCCCCACCCCCCCACCCCCCCCCCCCCCCCACCCCCCCCCCCCCCCCCCCCCCCCCCCCCCCCCCCCCCCCCCCCCCCCCCCTTCAAGGCCGATCACAGAAGAAGAAGAAATCCTTATGTACTAAAGTGATGAGGAAGCGAACAGGCCGTTATGCTTCTCTTTGTCCTAGCTTAAAATAAACTTTTCTTGTCCCACTTTTACCTCCTTTCCTTTGTTTGGCTTCATAAGAGGGATATTTTGCTCTTTAATCCCCCTATGGGTTCCAGGCCCCATAATAATTCTGAAAATCGATATCGTCACAGGCCAGAGGCGAGAGCCCCAGCAGTAAAAGGTCAATGATATAGAACAGCTGGCAGTGATCGCCACCATTTTAACAGCCCTGATGTAGATGTACCTGTTTGTGGGGAAAACAAGAAAAGACTCACTGCCTCCCCAACAAGCATGTCGTAGGAGTCGACTAACTGGGGGCATCCTTTGGAGTTGGAATGCATTTGTCTGATAGACAAGATACCAAGAGTCTGCAAATAAATAAGGCAGATGTTTGAAACTGATTTACTCACAACACTCAGGTTCTGGAACAAGACTTAATGTCTGGAGGTGGACGAACACCCAGAACCTTCCGCTAAAGTTTACAGCTGGTGAATGTGAATAAGAAGTATCTGTTGATGTCAGCTGGGGATTTCCCTGGCAAAGTGGTCAAGATATTTGCCTTGTGCTGTGAAGCTCATGGGTTCATTTTCTGTTTGGTTCATTGGTGCAATTTTTATAGTGATTTCTGGGAATCGCTCCTGGAGTTATGGAGTTTGTGCTTTGTGCAGGCAGATAGCTGTTCTGTGGAGAGAGAGACTAAGCCAAATGAGATAAAACCTGGTGCAGTGAAGTCCATTCTGTCGACTTTAACTTTTGACGTTAACTTCAGATGTTCCAACTCTTTTGGTACCAGAGAGTTAAATTAGTTATAAATCCTGTGATATATACCTTAGTACCCTGAAGAGTTCATTTAGTCCCTAGGAAACTACTGCCCTTGGATGGCAGGCATTCTATTTCATTTCTGCCCTTTATTCCTTCACTGAAGCAGACACTCAGCCAGTTTGCCCCCCATGGTCCTATCCTTTGCTGTTGCATGCAGCTCACCTTATGTCCTTCCCATCTTGTTTACCTCATTTCTTAATACTCATCTCCATGTATTTATTGTCTGCGCTTATTCCTGAAGACTACTCTGACAGCATTATGTCTTTCAATATCCTCTGTGATGTTTTGTGCCTAATACTCTTGACATATTTAACAACAATAATGACAGGTTACAAGACTGTGGCATGGTTGTTTAAGATTTCTATCACACTTTAAAGGTTTTCTTTTCAATCCCCCTTGTAGTACATCACACCTTTTGGTGTGTTCCCTCATTGTTTAATCTCAGTGAAAATGACATCTGTGTGTGTGCCCCAGGTTCCAGCTACAGTAACCTTCCAGTTGCTTCTAGACCGGAAGGAACCTCAGGAGATGGAAGCAGCCAGCCTGCTCAGCAGAACCTGATTCAAGACAGAGACAGCAGTAAGAAAATGTGTAGTGTTCTAGTTGATTGTGTACATAGCTTCCATCTTTAGGCATTTTACTGCAGCCTATAGTCCTAGATAATGCTTCTTCAGATTACGCCAAAATATGTTATTTCAGATTATGCTAAAATATGTTATTTCTGATTACGCCAAAAATATGTTTTTTTTGGACTAGGACTTTTGTTTTCTAGAAGCTATACTCTTACCTTCTGTATTTTCAGACTATACTCTCAGAATCTTGTAATTCAAACTGCACTATCAGATTATGTCACTTCAGCATACACTTTGAAAATCTGTTACTTCAGACTGCACCTTCAGTTTCTGTTACTTCAGACTACACTGTCCGATTCTGTTACTTCAGACTACACTGTCAGATTCTTTTACTTCAGACTACACTGTCAGATTCTTTTACTTCAGACTACACTGTCAGATTCTGTTACTTCAGACTACACTGTCAGATTCTTTTACTACATGCAGACTACACTCTTAGATTCTTTTACTTCAGACCTTACTCTCAGATTACTTTATGCCAGAAATTCACCTGGATCTTGGAGGTCAGGGATTCAGATCTGCTTCGAAGTATATTATATTTAAAATTGACCTTGGCTACCAGGTCGATCCAGCCCAAAATGGGTATCAGATAATGTCCTGGGAATTAAAGGCGGCTGACATAATGTTGACTACATCACCCATGAAGTTCATGCTGATCTAAAAAAAAAAAAAAAAAATATTAGGTCTAGAACTTGATGTATAATTTATCAGAATTGAAAATTTTCAAACATGCAGCCAGTGCTGGATTTAGACATAATAAGCTAACTAAACAACAGCTGAAGGCCTCATAATCTGTAGGGGCCTAAAACAAAAGTTTCCCTTTTTCTTCCACAGAATGTTTTTTTCTTTTAATATATGTTAAAAATTGTCTACACTTAACATCGTTGTGATGAGGTGCTTTGTCCATGCGTACATTATGGCAAGCAGAAAGTCCGTGCTACAAGTGATGGCATGAGATACTTGGGGCTGGTCGAGTAAGCGAGGGGAAGCACGAGCTAGACTCGTGGTCAGTTGGTTACCAAAAGTTGTAGAAGACAGTGTAGTTAATACAAGATGTAGTTCTTATGTCGCATGAATGACCAGTGTTTGAATATGTCGCAGGCGATGGAAGTGTGAATAATTGTTGGAGCATGTTGAATAAATGTAACAAAATAAACTGATAGCATGTACAAGGAAACTGAGCGGTGTTTGTGTTATCAGCCCTAGACGTTAGAGCAGTGTAAGTAGATATGTTGCAGTAATCATATAGAGTTGAACCGTGGCGAAAGCCGATACGTCGTAAGTCTAGGTACATTTAAAGTGCCGTTGAAAGCCAAGGTTCATTCCAATCGTGTATATTGAAAGCGGCATGTTACGCATTATATATATTGATTATATAATCAGCTGTTCTCTGTTTGGGAAACCAAGGAAAAAGAACAATTTAAAGTTGTAACTTGAAGCCTTTTAGAGAATTAAATAATATAATTTATGTGATTTTGCGAACACATTCTTTATTATTTCTTTTAATAAAAATGGAACAATATATTTTCTTTATCCCTGTTTTTAACTTACTTACTTAGTCGTTCTTTTTCTTACCTTGGGAAGTAGAGGATTGCCAGATTTCTCTTTCAGCAGTTTTTTTTTTCCGGCTTCTCTGTATTTATAAGTTGTATACATTTTAAGGGTTTCTGAGGTTAGCTGGAATAATTGAAAACATTAGGGACCTCATGGCTTTATATAGCTTAAGGCCTCATCAGGTCTAAATCTCACCGTGCATGCAGACATAAAAACTACTTTGCATCTGATCGACAGGTGGAGGAAGCTCATTAAACAGCAGCAGCCGATGACCCAAAGACATGCACTGTTGTATGAGTTTGTGATGATGATGGTGATGATAAGGATATCTAAACACGCTCTCAGAAAATGCTTCAGAATGCACTGTCCTAAAATTCTCAGAATGTGTTAACTTCAACTGTTTTCTTTTGTGGGGGTGGGGGGGGGGGGGGGGGGGGGGCTAGAGACAGCATTTATCACTACGGGCTATATGTAAGACCCTTTTTATGTCTGTGATCCATCCGGCATATGATGGTAAGATTATATGTTTGTAGACTGACTGACACTTGAGGCTAGATGATGGAGTCAGCATCAGTCCAGCCACCTTTTCTTCCCAGGATATTACCTAATACCTGTGTTAGGTGGGGTTGCCAGGGAACGAAGGTTTGTAACATGCAGGTTATCTATTTTAAAATTAAGTCTAATAACATGCATTGAATATATAATTATGGTTAAAATTGGTTGATGTTAAAAATTGTGCCAGTCAGGCATATGACATTCCTAATTATTTCAAGACAAAAATTGTAATTCTACCAGTTAAAATTCCAGTGTTTTGTCTTTCAGATTTTGCAGATGCGGACGATGCAATAGTAAGTCCTGATTCTCTGTTTCTTTCATTTGTTTTCAAATTCTTCTGGAGATTATTTGTGTTATCAGACAGACATTATTCAGAAGAGTAAATTTAAATACACATTATTCATAATGATAATATTTCAGTTTTACACCAAATAAAGATTTGTCCATAAGAGGGTTGCTGCTTAAACTTAGAATAAACATTTTATTAATTATGTATGTCAGGGCAGGAGTAGAAACAAAAGATCATGATGGGACAGTATGCATTGGAGCAGGTCAACCAGTTCAAATACCTTGGAGTTGTATTAGACTGAAATGGAGGCATTAAGACCGAGCTGGCTACATGAAAAGCAGCTGCTGGGAGACTCTTGCAGGCCATTAACCCAGGGGTTCTTAGCAAGAGGATGAAAATGGCTGTTTACCGCTCTACCTGTGTGCCAGTCCCGACCTATAGGTGTGAGTCATGGGCAGTCACAACAGCTCACAGTAGCCAGCTTCAGGCCTCAAAAATGAGATATCTGAGAAAGGTGGTCCAAGTGACAAGAAGGGACAAAGTCTGCAATCAGACAGTACGTCAGGATCTTGATACCCAGTCCCTACAAACCCAAGTGGACCAGTCACAGTTACGATGGTTTGAACATGTATGCAGAATGTGAGAAAATCGGCCACTATGGGAGGCTAAGAACCAGGGAACCAGACCTCCAGGGTGTGCTGGGAAGACAACATCTGACAGTCCCTGACAGAGGACTGGAATGGAACAAAGCCAGAAAGAAAACTGCTAATAAAGAAGTCTGGTGATCTCTCTGGCAAACCTCTACACCCCAAGGTATAAAAAGAGGGACTAAGTAAGTAAGTAAATTTCAGGGCTGTTCAACTGAGCTTACCCAGGGACTGAAATTGTAAAAATAGGGACCATCATGGGCCCGATTCCCAGCATAGAAAGATCATCAATACAACTGTCAGTGATCTGCAAGCCACTTGTTAGGCCTCTGCGGGCCTGATTCATCTCACTGGCCACCAGTTGAATAGCCCTGGTATATTTATAGTTGTTTAGCTCTAAGGCTTAGAGGCAAGTGAAAGCCATTCACAATTTGGCAATACTAGATGTACCAGGGTTTTATATTTCATGGTAAATGGTTCTACTTCTTAAAAAAAAAGAAAAAAAAGGTCGTTCTTGCGGCTTTTGGACAGTTGTACGAGAATCACACCATGGTAGAGATTAGAGGCATCATTATATAATATATTCAACCATGACCATGGGTGCACTGCAACCGGCCTTCATGATGACTTTTAAAAAAAAAAAGTCTTTTTATCCACACTTTGAGTCGTATGGGGCAAATATGGCTCGACCTGTATTGTATTGACCAATCAGCACTACTCGGTGAGTGTAGTGGTCAACATCTTGCTGGCCACCTTTACCTCCCAGGGTTTTACCTGATGCCTGTTTATGGTTGACTTGACCTGGGAGCCAAGGTCATTTCCGAAGAAAAAAGTCTGGCTCCATCATGACCTGAATCCAGGACTATAGGATCCGCAGGCGAGTGGCTGCTTTCATTATGGAGACGGCGCACAATTTGTTTTCAGAATGTAGTTAACTTACAACACTGGTTTCTGGTTGTATTCAAAACTTGAATGTGTCAACACTTGGTTTCCAGGTCAACCCAGTCTACAAACTGTGTCCCAGGTAATGTCCTGGAAAGTAAAGGCGGCCGGTATGATGTTGACCAATCACCCTTGAATGCTGATTAGCTAAAGAAAATGTGTAACATCATCATATGCTGGATGGGCATCAAAAGTGTCATTTGCTTGACTTGGTTGTGACGTAGTTTATAACTACGATGTCTGTACCTTTCAGCTGAAAGCATCTGATTTCAGCAAACCCTTAATTGGTCACCTTTAAAGATATGCTTGTAGCTGGGACAGGGGCAGTGTTACCCCCCCCCCCCCCCCCACCATTCTGGCACCTATGGAAGCCTCGTAGGGATCTTCACTTAACAGACTATGTGAAGCCAGACACTTCATCCAAAGTGCAGTATGGCCTCTTTTACCCTTAAACTTTCTTTTAAAAAACTAATTGTTTTGCATGTCAGCCTCCTTTCTGCTTCTAGAGTTCATTTGGTTTGCTTCACCAACTGTTGTTTTCTCATTAATTCTAGAATGAAACTTTTCAGAGGGCTCAACGTAAGCTGAGGAAGAAGTTGAGGCAGTTGGCCATCTTAGAGGAGAAGTTAGCAGCAGGGATACCACTGAACGAAGAAGAGGTGACTGGTGTTTGTGTTACATTTTGTTGAGTTTATAGTTAATGTAAATCACTGGTAGAGGATTTTCATTTTGTTGAGTTTTTTAATGTAAATCACTGGTAGATGATTTTCATTTTGTTGACTTTTTAAATGTAAATCACTGGTAGATAATTTTCATTTTGTTGAGTTTTTAGTGTAAATCACTAGTAGATGATTTTATTTTTAATGTAAATCACAGGTAGATGGTTTTAATTTTGTTTAGTTTATGTTTAATGTAAATCACTGGTAGATGGTTTTCATTTTGTTGAGTTTATGTTTAATGTAAATCACTGGTAGATGATTTTCATTTTGTTTAGTTTATGTTAAATGGAAATCACTGGTAGATGGTTTTTATTTTGTTGAGTTTATGTTTAATGTAAATCATGCAGTTTTCTTCCAGAGATTACTATAGGGGTTTTGGAGCACAGTTCATAGACTGCACAATGCTAACAATGATCTTAAGCTGATGTACCAGAACCCCCCCCCCCCCCACACACACACACACACACAAACACACACACACACACACACACACAGACAGACATACAGACAGACAGACAGATTCTGTTATGGGTAGGTTATCTAGACAGTTGGCATTTTGCTAAGATGGTAGCCGAACTTTCAGCCCTTGTGAAAATCCCAACCACTGAGAGAATTTTTAGCCACATTGTGGCCAAAGGATCTCTTATTATTCGTCTTTACCTGAGAAAAAGCTCAGTAGATTTCAAATTCACTACACAGACATCAGGAGAGAGGATATTATGGCATGGAAAGAATAAGGCAACTGGGTGTAACCAGAGGGTCTGGCCGGCTCACTACACTCAGGGAAACAGCAAGACGGACATATAACCAGATTTTGACCAGTACCATCAGTTTTGGAATTCTGCACTGGTTGCTGAAGATGAGGATGGAGCATGCATGGGATAGCCCCGAGTGCTGTGATGTCAATTCTTGGCTCAACTCAGCAGGAGAGAGGCTGACATAATCGGCTTCCTCTGACAGAATTGTCATGATTCTTCACGGAAGCCTCCTTAAATAGCAGGCAATGTTCTGCTGCCTTTCCTTGTAATGACGACCAGGATGCAAGCGATTGCCCTAGCTGGGTCCACTGTGGGAAACCAAGTGGACCAGAAAGCAAAGATGGCAGTACAGCAGTGGGGCTGTGTAGTGTTCCATGAAACTAACCTGTCAGGCTAACTTGGATAATAAACACCTGATGAAGTCAGACATGTCAGCCGAAAATCGCAAATACTGCACCTTCGTTGTAAACAGGCACAACGCAGTTACCATTTTTTTATTTTTTTTTATTAAGATGATATGGTTTCCCAAATTTTGTAAGTTTTTAAAATTGAGGACTATGATATGCAGAATGTGATTACAAAATTTATGTCCTAATTTTGTTCTTAAAAAAGTGGGGGTAGTCTAATACATGGAAAATATGATATGTCACATAGACAAATGAAGAAGATATTATTGGGCTGAAAACGGTTAAGTGGAGCCGTATTACCTATTATTCGAATAAAATAGATTGTTGCTTGTCTCTTTGATCATCTTTTTAAGTTGTTGTTCACAAATGAGAACTAATCAGTTTATTTGTGATATCTGCCACAGAAAAGCAAACTTGAGAAGAAGGAAGAGATTGAATCTTTGATGAACAGCTTGTCAAAACATCTCTAATGGGTAACTGTCCTGGTACTTTTGTGTTTGTACTGTTTGGACTTCAATGCTGGTATTCTTTCACTTATGGTACTGTTGCTACCTAAATTTTGGTATTCTTTTGCTTGTGTTTAAACTGTTTGGTCTTAAATCCTGGTATTCTTTACCTTGTGTTTATACTGTTTGTACCTAAATACTAGTATTGATTTACTTGTGTATGTACTGTTTAGTCTTAAATACTGGTATTCTTTTATTTGTGTTTATACTGTTTGTTCTTAAATACTGGTACTATCTTGGACACTGAGACAATGATGTCTGAAAAACTGAAATTTTTCTGCATTCAAGAAAATCTTTTTATAAACAGCAGGATGTCTTTAAATCTTCAATATTCCTGCATCATAAAAAGAAAAAAGCAACATAAAGGACCTTTTCCCACGCCATTAAGCATATAGGGCTAGACTTATATTTTATAAACCAATCAGCATCCAGTGGGTGGTGGGGTCAGCATCAGGCGGGATGCCTTTACTTCCCAGGACTACCTGGTACCCACTCAAGACTGGGTATACCTGGCAGCCAAGGTCATTTTTAAAAGGAAATAAAAAAGTCCAGCTCTGTCAGGACCCGAACCCACAACCTTCAGATCTGCAGGTGAGGGTCTAGCTACTACACAACACCGACTCCCAATAATTATGATGCAGAGGGTTAATACAACCTTTGAGGTAGAAAACACCAAAAATGTTGTTTTTTTTCCCCCCACCAATAACCAAGAAACGCATGGGGAGTTGTTTTGTACTGAAGGAGTTGATGATGATGTTGATGATAATAATGCTATTTCTGCATCATAGAAAACATTTTTATAAACAGGATGTCTTGGAAACTGAAATACTTTGGCAGACAATTTCTTTTTCTTTAAAAAAATGTTCAGTCCATAAGATCCTTTTCTCAGTTTTTTTCTGCAGTGTGAAATGACTGATGAAATCAATTCTATATTGGTTGTTTAATGAAATTGTAACAACTTTAAATCATACGCTGATAACGAATAATGGGTAAGAATGTATAGTTTGAATTAATGTGGATGTAGACTATTTGTGTTCTTTCCCATATTCTCTTCATCAGGCTTAAAACAGAGACTGCAAATTGATATCTGCAATGGGCCAGCAAATACAAATCTTCACAAATGGAAAATGTTTACAAAAGAAATGCCAGAACCTTATATTTTGTTGTTAATATGCAGGAGCTATTGAAAAAAAAACGGCATCGACAAACCCTGAATGATAATATAAAATAACAAATGGTATTCCTGTTTTTATACTTATTTCTGTTAATGGACAACTCTTACAGACTCTTGGTTGTAATGCTTCTATTATGGTGAATTGATGCATGACAAAGCAGATGTGGTCAGAGCTCTTTGAGAACAAGTAACGAAGTCAGAAGAGAAACTAGATTATTATGGGTTGGAGAGAATGATGCACCTGGGTGTGACCAGAGGGTTCGGCCAGCACACTATGCTTAGAGGAAAGGCAAGATAGACATACAACCAGACTAAGACTGGCACCTTGAGTATTGGAACTCTGTGCTGGCTGCTGAGGATGGGGACAGAACGCATATGGGAAAGCCCTGAATGCTGTGCTGTCATTTTTTTAAAACTCAACTCTATTATGGCACCTTTATGTTGGTAACAAATTGCAATGAAAGATTTTATTGTTAATGCTTCTATTACGACACTTTCATGTTGGTAATTTGCAATGAAAGGTTTGATTGTTAATGCTTCAATTCTAAAAACCCTCATGCAGGTAATAGATTACAGTGAAAGTTTTTATTGTTGATGATTCTGTCGAGGCAATACTATTATTTAGGTATTGTAATAGATTACAGTGAAATCATTGTTGTTGCTTCCCTCGTGGCACACCTCGTTACCATCTTTCATTATTATTAATTCCTTCCTGTCACCTCTCCTGCTGTGGCAATAGATTAGTGTAATCTTTTATTGTTAATCATTTCCTCATGCTGTGGTAATACAATAAAATCTGTGATTGTTGATGCTTCCCTCATAGCACCTCGTTTGTAGTAATAGATTACAGTGAAATCTTTGATTTACAGTGCTTCTATCATGAAACTTCTTCAACCCCTGATGATTTGTATGAAGTTATCTGGAGTGAACTCTGGATGCAGTCACTATAATTTGACTGATGAAATACTTTCTACAATAATAGTGGATCAATATCATCAATCCATATCGAACTATTCAGTCCATAAGTGTGTAGATTCCCTGCTCAGTAAATCATGCAGAGTGTAGCGGCTGTTAACACCAGTCATCAGCTGATTCTGTCAAATGTCTTCTCATAAAGCATTCAGTATATCAGCCTGGTCCGTTGCTCGTCCGCTCTCCTCAGTAGCCTTACCTGCATTATGAAATCATTATTCATTTCCTTTTACACCTGCTTGCTGTGGCAGGAAAATGAAACTAATTTTTGTCATGAGTGACCGCCTCACAGTCTGCAATCATGATCTTCAGACCAGATCCGACTCTTTTTTGAGCATACTCCTCAGTCTTTTCTTCACTGACGACGACACTAGTTCTGTGTTGGTTACTATTCCTCTTTGGCTTCCTGCATACTACTCATGTCTGACTTCACCCCTTATGATGTGAAGTTTTTGTATTTTCCTCACTGATTGACTGTCCTGAATTTGTTTAGATTTCTTCCAGTGTTCCATGTTAGTGAATCTGTCATACATTGTTATTTCTTCCATTATGCTCAGGCTGGGGTAATAAATAAAACTATCAGTAGGTGTGATAATATAAACCCAAAAGGTAATTAAAAACAGTGGTGTCTGCAGTCGAACTAATACAGAGTCCAGTTTTTCTTGTGTGTATACATTATTCCCCTTCCCCCCTTCTGTTAGGTTTCTTTCTTAGTCAGTCACAGTTCACTGGTTTAATCTCTGTCCAAATGTAGGGACCTATTGTTGATGGCTTCCTCTGCTGCTGGTCTTCAGGAAGCCTGTCTACAGTCCTTTTAGGTTTAAGTTCAAACACCGGATCAACATTATGGCACAAGGGTGGTCCCCCATAGGTGCTCCGTTCTGCTTCTAACTCAAGCTGGAGTCAAAAGAATCTCAGCGCAGTGCACAAACTCCATATCACCGGCGAGGATCCTGAAGGGATTTCTTTTTTTTTTTTACATGTGCAACAATGAACATGGGCCTCCGATCTTACTACACAGAGGCCAGTAGAAATTACTGAAAGTCCACATGAAAAATCCCAGCTTTCGCCAGGGCCTGAACCCAGAACCTCCAGCACTCAAGAAGGACTCCATGCTTCGATACCATTCAGACCACTACAGTCCTATAGCTCACCCATCCTTAAATTTTGCCAGTTAATGATTTCTATTCTCTTGGCCTTCGCCTTCAACTGAAACATAGGACGTGGATTTCAAAAAGAAATCATAATGGGGAACATAGATAAACTGGCAAGTTTTCCCACACAACACGGCTAGTTTTTTTTTTCTGCTTTCAGCATCGCCCATGATAATCATTCAGTCCTGTTTGGGTCACAGGCAGCAGGAGTGTGCATCCAAAGTTGCCACCTGTCACTCAGCAGCTTGTCTTGTAGTAAAGCACTCTTGGTCAGGCTCTTAAGTGTCTGGCTCATTTATGTTTTTGTAGACTGCAGCGTCCTGTCTGGAGCCTAGCAGTTCATGTTTGTTCCTTCCTGTTGAGTTTGTTTACGTTTCCACTCTCCAGTTGCTTTCTTTTTTTATCCCTCTCCACTCCCCACCCAGAAGGACTGCAATGGGCTAGTTTCAGTTTCTCTATAGCTCACTGCTAACTAGAGTGTACTTTCCCGTTGCCTGCAGATATAGTTTCCTAGCAAAGACAGGTTTATGTTCAAAAAATAAAAAAATTAAAATATTTCTGGAGTAATAGAATAAAAATCTTTAAACAAACCTCACATAGAGACATATCTTTTTACTTTTGTCAGTTGCGTATCCTTTACAGGACGTTGCAAAACCAACCCCAGCATTTTTGTTTGGCTGTTGTGGTTTTTCTAGGCAAGTTTACGTCCAGTAGTTTTGCCGTTGCTTTCTGGACAGTCGGCTTTTCGATACCAACACCGAAACCAGTGCAAGGCCTGCGTCTGGGATCAAACCCAGCACCCTGGCATTATGAAGCGCATTCACAACGCCTAAGACACAGACTTTTTACTTTTACTGAGCAGTAATTCTGCTGCAGGTTTTAAGTCTGACTACTTACTTTCTGTGATAACATTTTTTTTGGTCACGTGCACAGTATGAAATAAACAAAATTAGAAATATAACGTGTACGAAATCATTGCCTCATATAATTGGTTTTGTTTTTGGTTGGTGGCTTTTATGTTTAATGCTGTTTGGTTTTTTAAAATTTAAAACATGGTTTGTATTATAAATAATGCCTAAGTTTTGTTAATATTTCTGCTTTGTGATTTATTTTGTATGTGCGTGGTGTGAGAGCACGAGTGTGTGCATGTATGTTAGGGGGAAGGGAGTGGGAGAGAGAGAGAGAATGCTTAGATATTGCTTATTTTTATTTTTAGTGTAAACATGTCTGTAAGAGAGTGTGTATATGAATGAGTATGATGGGTGTCAGTGAGTGTGTGTATGCGTATATGTGTGTGTAGGGGGGTATAGGTATGGGTATTTATGAGTGGTATTTGTTTGTATGTGTGAGTATAAGTTTATGTAGGAGAGTCTGTTTATAAATGTGTGAGTTTGTAGGTATACATTTTCCAAAGTCGGACTGATCTTGCTAGTCACACTCGCTATTGCCATGGGCTGTGAGTCCCACACCTTCTCATAGCGTAATGTAAAACTATCGTCTGGAAAGACGTAAATGTGCCAGTACACACATATTTATGCATGTATGTATTTATGCATGTATGTATGTTTGCATATTTTTGTAAATGTATGTGAGTATGCCTGTATATGTTATGTACGTATGTGTGCGTGTTTAGTTTGTTATGTATATTTGAATGTATACATTTACCATCAGTGTTTTTTTAATTTTACGTGACACTCATATTATGTATATTGTTACATGAACGTAACGCGCTTTAAAGATAAAAGATGATTGTAGTAGGAAAGGTGAGTGTCTGGGATGCCCAGTTTGCGACCTTTTGAAAATAAAGTTTGGTGATTTGTCCGTGTTTAAAATTTAAAAAATTTTTTTACCATTAGTTAAATGCTGTAGTTTGTTCAACAAATGTCATCACACCTGGGTATGTAATTCTGACCTCTAATAAAACAGAACAAAACACAGAAAAAACTTCTCAATAAAACAGTAATTGAACATTATCTTTATAAATTAATTAACTGAAAATAAAATGTATTATTATATGCACATTCAGGTAAAATATATGCACAGTATACTCACTGTTTATAATTTAAAGACAGCACTATGTATTAAACATTTTATATCTCACATAATTCTACTTGCACTGAAACCTGAAGGCTCAATTTTGAGCCAGACCTTGTTGAATATTTCTTAGCCCCTCTCCCCACTAGTAATTTTCAGGGGTGTGCAAAGGCCTCTATTTGTGTTTTGCCTAGAAAACTGAAGGATGGTTAAATGACCCCCTAACCATGAATAGAAACTCCCTTTTTTATAGAATCTGTTTATACATTTCCTATTGTTTCAAATATATTTACTTGTCATTCAGTACACATTTATCATTACTACACACTTAAGTAAGGCCTGATTCCTTTGATCGCCCCCACCACCTATAAAATTATAGGGGAGCTCATACACATCCCCATCCCAGTGTTTTCTTTGTGGTGGCACCCCTTTGTAGTTTACCAGAGCAAAAATATTCTCACCTTTTGGGTTTCAGGCCCCATTGTGGGGAAGAATAAACCCACGGTCTCCCCAAAAGGCAAGTCGGTCTCCCCAAAAGGCAAGTCGTAAGAGTCGACTAACTGGGAGTTTCCTTTGAAGTCAGAGCGCCTCTGCCTGAGAGGCAAAGAAGCAGTCTGTACACAGATTAGCTAGATCTGTAACACGGTAATGCATGCAACACTCAGGTTCTGGAACAAGAATAAAGTCCAGAAGTGGACGAAAAACCAGAAAATTCCGTCGGAGTTAACAGGAAAAAAAGAAGATACAAACATTCATAAATTGATGCTTTTCAATAATGGGAAAGGTGGCAGAGGTAGACTGAGAGAGAAGATGTTGGACATTTTCACAGCATAGCGTGGAAGATCCTCTACATCAGAAATAATTAGAGGATGTGGAAAGACATGATTACCAACACTGCACAGCATAGACCTTAAGAATAAAACTTGATGTTTACATATAAAATAATATTTATCGTAAATATATATATATAAACACACTGCGCTCATACAGTTCACCGTTTAAATTTTTTATGTTCACACATAGCGTAGTCTATCACTGGGGGGGGGGGGGAATTACCCACAGTAATCACACGAAATGTATTTTCCCGTGTGGGTTCCGGGGCCCCATTTTTAAGCAAAATTATTTAGTTCACTGCCTCTGATGAAAAGCATGATGTTAGAGACAACTAATTGGGAATTTGTTGAAATTGAATGTGTTGGGCCGGAAGGTGCAGATGTGGCAGCCTAGCTGTAAACCACAACACAAATCGCCGACCACCCTTTAAAAGGCAAACGAGGAAAAAGAAACACATTCGCACCCCACATAGTTTTATCACTTATTTTAAAAAACAAAATAATATTTGTAACAGAAATGTATAAAAGGAGACACATATTGCCTCCTAGCAAAAATGAAATTGTTAAACAAAATTCTGTAGATATGTAGCTCAGAAAAATGTAAGCAAAAGAAGAAATAAAATAACAGTGTTAGAGAAGCTTATCAGATGATCATATCCATGTTCTTGCATTATTATGATTTTTGTGTGTGTTTATGATGACCGGGTGCTGTACATGTCTTTATCATCGGGATTTGACTGGTCAGTGCTTCCTTTAGCTGTCTTCTCCGTATCTTTCAAACAACAATTTTCTACCATCCAGTGTTTCTGTTTGCCTTCTGCATTACCGTACTCGTGGCTAAGCTCACCTAAAACTTGAGCATTGCAGTCCTCAGAACTAGGCTTTTCAATGTTTTTTGCAACGTCAACTTCAGCAAGCTTTTCTGTGATTCCTGCATTGCTGATATCAGCTGAGCTGGGCATTTCCACATGTTCTGTAGGAGAAAAGTCGCCTGTGCTCAGGTTTTCAGCCTGTTCTCTAGTAGAACAGTTGCCTGTGCTTTGCATCTCTACATGTTTTACAGTAGAAAAGTCTCTTGTGCTTAGGTTGTCCGCATGTTCTGCAGTGATCAAATCACCTGTGCTCGGGTTGTCCGCATGTTCTGCAGTGATCAAATCACCTGTGCTCGGGTTGTCCGCATGTTCTGTAGTGATCAAATCACCTGTGTTCAGTTTTCCCACTTGTTCTTCAATCAAAGCGACGTCTGTGTTGGGCTTTTCCACAAGTTCTCCGGTGTTAAAGTCACCTGTGCTGAGCTTGTCAACGTTGTCAACTGTGCTGATTGTTTCTGCATGACACAGTTCAGCTGTGCTGACCTGCTGCTGAACGGTATCTGCGCGGCAAAGATCAATGGTTCTCAATTTCTCAGTGTCTGGTTCATAGAAGTCTGATAGACTGATGGTATCAAAGTTGTCGCTTGTTTGAAGCCTTGGAATCTATAAATATATGTTTGGGGTCAAAAACACAGTTCATTGAAACTTACAGTAAGGAAGTAAAAGACCCTTTTTTTATGCCAGTAGACCCCAGCACTTGTATACAGACTGTAGGCCTTTTAATTACTATTTTTTTTTTAATAACTTGGCCGTTCACATTAAATTAATCACCATCTGTTGTTTAATGCAATATATATATATATATCTTCTTCTTCTTTTGTCAAAATCTGCTTGTGCCGCTAGGCGTCGCAGTCTATCAGATGATCGGCAACCGAGCCAGGGCGCGCTCAGTCGCTTCATATGCCGTGATGTTATGAAGTCTCAAGTTGTCCGTGACTCCTTCAATCCATCTTCTTCTTGGTCTTCCCCTGCCTCTTGGTGTTTCGATTTTCATGTTGTAAGCTCTTGATGCTGGCATCGTTGGTTCCATTCTCATTAGGTGACCAAACCATTTCATTCTTTGCTTCTCAATAAATTTAATGATGGGTATGGTTCCAATAGTTCTTGTAATCAAATCGTTTCTCACTCTATCTCTTCTGGTTTTATTCGCAGCCATTCTCAAACATCTCATTTCACAGGTGGTTAGTCTTCTCTCGTGTTCTTTTGTTAATGTCCAAGTCTGACATTGATAACCTAATGTCGGTATAAAGATTGTATTTATAATTTGTCTTTTTATCTCAGCTGGGACAGCAGGGTAATATATATATATATATAAATTGCTTTATTGTGTCTTATTTTGGTTACTACTAGGGGCTGAGTGGTCTTAAGGTATAGCATCCACCTCGAGTGCTGGAGGTCCCGGGTTCAAACCCGGTGAGGGCTGGGATTTGTTCACGCCGACTTCTAGTAATATACCCAACGCTCTAGTAGTAAGACCGGACACCCGAGTGTATTTTTGCGTACGCAAAAAATACCGTGGCAGTTGGAAATAAAAAAAAAGAGTAGCCTAAACGCGCTGCCCGGGCAAAATTTTTAGTTAAAAAATCTACCCTAAGTATTTAAGGATTCTCACTGGTGGTTGGAGTTCATGCACTGCGCTGAGATTCTTCAGACTCAGGCTTCAGTTAGAAGTAGAATGGAGCACTAATGGGTTACACCTGTTCGCCATGATGTTGATTGGGGGAATAAACATAAACGTAAATTGTGGGAACTGTTTTCCACATAACAGCTCTACTGACAATCGATTCAATTGACTGCATGATTACAGTATTAGGATGAGGCACTTGAGTATCAGCAACTGACATCATAACTTTTTGAACAACCACATTCGACTACCTGGCACCATTAAGTTTTTACAGAACACATGCTTAACTAGAAATACTCATTCTTCAATAGATATTACTCTAATATAAAGGGGAAGTCAAAAAGTAAGTCACAAAAAGTTTAAAATTAAAAAAAAAACCGAAAGATGCTAACTTGAAAACCGTTTGTTTTTGCACACACACTGTCCCTTTATTTTTCAACATAATTTTCACCAACACTGGGAATGCGGACATAGTTCATTTCAAACAACTGAAATGGCACCATAGGTTACAGAAGTTTATATTAACAAAGCATAGGTCGAATAACAAACTTAGCAACACTTTACAAACAAAGCAGACAGTATTGCTTTGTCTAGAATGCACGAAAATTTAATAAAGAGATTTGATCGGTATGTTCCATTGTGTTACATGTCATTCACACACAAAAAAACCAAGGGGGAACCCTTGAAGCCATATACATATTATAGATATTTCACTTTTTCATATGACACTGTTAGAAAAGACCAACTAAATTGTCCTGCCATCTTATAACCATTTGTGACCTACTTATTGACGTCCCATCGTAGCTAAGATCAATTACTAAAACACTGGTATATAGCAATGATATTCTAAACTAACAGGTACGTGACACTTGAAACATGACGCAATACACAAATTTAATTATCCTGTGCAAATAATTGATTTTAAAAAGTCTACAATCATCAAACATACATTCTGTAGATTAACTGTCCTTCTGTGGATGATGTGTTCAACTGGTCGAAATGTTCGATTGTATTTGTGAGAGTCTTTTTCATTCCCTCTGTCGAACTTTCTAGTCACAATTTATGTTGGAGTTAGTTAATGATATATACAGCAGCACGCCTTTGCATACCAGGGAGATTTACAGTTATGCATGTTTTCTTGAACAAGTTAAAATGATTGAAAACTTTGACTTATCAAAATCACAAGAAGAGACAGGGTCATGAATCTCCGTTCTGATTCGGGGCTTCTCTGTGCTTAATGCACGTTTTCAGAGTCTTCCCGCAGCCAATCGAAAGTATTTCAGGATCCTTGCCAGTGCACTGTGCTGAGCTTCTTCGGACTCAGACTGGAGTTAGAAGAAAAACGGAGCACTTATGGGTTACTACCCGTGTGCCATGATGTTGATCCATTGATCAAAACCTAGCGAAAAGGCTGAAAAAAAATCTTGTCTGAATTACATTGAAAGACAAAGAAGGATATAATATGGCCTTCAGAGAATGTGGTCAAAACAAGCTGTATATGAAACTTTCTATTAACAAAAAGCAAAGAAGTGCATCACTCAGACCACTGAAGAAGCTCAAGCCAAATTAAGAAAACCACGGCAGCGAGCGACGTACAACCCTGTAAATAGATTATCAGTAGAAGAAAAACTTGTATAGTGAGCTGAATCTTCGGTTATTCATATTTACTTTGACTCTAAATCAAAGGTTGTCATACACTATGCCAACATAGCTTTTTCACCATTTATAAACTGTGTTCTCACAAAGTATGTGTAACTGTCTTAGCCATATCTGCACCTCCACATTCTATATCTAGGTATGAAAGACGTCCTTACTCTCATTGTGTATTTACATTATTGCACATACTGTATTTGTCCAATCTTGAGCTACTTACCTTGCCGACTTGCCACTGTTCACCTGTAAATGTAGAACAGAATAAATAGCCAATATTAGCATCACCAAACATCAACACAAAGTCATTATGTCTCCTGTTCTCAGGCCCCTGAACCTTCCGGCCTAGGACCTTTCATGCGCCCCACCCTGTCTATAATTCTTGAAACATTTTCCAATAATTTCTAATCTACTTTCTTGCATTATCACTCTAACAATCTCTCTCTCTCTCTCTCTCCCCCCCCCCCTCCCCTCTCTCTCTCTCTCTCGGTTTCCCCTTGTATAACACTCCCGTCTTTCTTTATCGCGATACTCTAAATTTCCCTTCATCATCACTTGCCCCTAAGGTCCTTGGCATAACCTGCCAAGGGTCCTCTTGTTCAATACAATCCTCCAGTTATCCGTGTGACTGACTGGCAGCTTCTACTGTCAATGAGGGCTTCTAGGAGAGACCTAAACTCAGAGTTAAGTAAGTTTGTATATCCCTGTTTGTAACTGTGTCGCACATGTATGATATATGCCGATGAAGGCTTTATAGTCGCAACGTTTGTGATTGTGATAATGGGAACGTAGTAGTCCTATACCTCGTTTGGTTTGATACGTTCGCAAAACAATGGAGGTTGTGTTTCTGATGAGTATAACTTTTTCTTTTAATTAATTTCTTTCAAGGCATCTTCATGATATTTTTTATCTGTCCACGATGTTCTCATCATTCTTCTAAATAAACCCCATCTCCCCAGTTTTCACATATTTTTTCACAAATGTACGGACTGTCCATGATTAACTTCCATACATCAGGACTGGCTTAAATGGTGTTCATCAACATTGTAATGTTGTCTTCCTCTAGCAGGCTATTCCTCTCTTTCAATCTCCAACAACATATATCATTTTGTGTGCCTTCTTCTTCTTCTTCTTCTTCTTCTTCTTCTTCTTCTTCTTCTTCTTCTTCTTCTTCTTCTTCTTCTTCTTCTTCTTCTTCTTCTTCTCCTCCTCCTCCTCCTCCTTCTTCTTCTTCTTTTTCTCCTCCTCCTCCTCCCCCTCCTCCTCCACTTTTTTCACCTTCTTCCTTGCCTTCTACTTTTTAGCATTCACTATCTGTAAACTCTGGCAAAATGTTCTGTTTGTTCGTCCATTACTGGAGTTTGGTCTTATTCTAGAACTTGAGTTTTGCAAGAGTATCCGTTTAAAAAATATGTACTGTCTATTTACAGACTATCAGTTCCCCACTTCTCAGGGAAATGTACTCCAACTTCAAAGGAAACACCATAATTATTCGCCCCCTACGACATGCTTTTTATGGGTCAGTGGGTCTATTCTTTTTTCCTCAACGGGGTCCTCCTACACGAAAAGTGTGCATTTCTAAGCCATGAGGAAAGGCTGTCTAGAATCTTTCATTGTTGTCTTATTCTTTCTTTCCACAGATCTGTCCAGTTGTCATATCATGTTTCAGTTTCTATCTTATTATGTGCTCCACCTGGCTTACATCCTGGAATAAAGAACATGGGATATCGCCGGCCGCTGACAACAACAACAACTAAAACAGTGTTGCTAGTCAGTCACTAATCGTGATACCCCTGCAACATAGGACAGGCCCTGCAACACTACGAGACATGAATGTCAAGGAAAGTCACTCTCTTTCTGGGCCTAACAACGTTTCTATAACCTATTCTTAATTTTGAAAAATGCTGCATTTACTTGAGCTATTCTACATGTAACTTATCTACTCACCCAGGCTGTATTTCTGTTCTAGATGGTTCCGCAGATCTTTCTCCCAGGCATCTCTGAGGTAGTCACTGGCTGGTTGGAACAGCTGCATTAATTTGCTGGGGTAGCACACGATAGCACAGGGCACCGCTGCCATAAATCCGTAGAATGATCTTCTCCATGGATTACCTGTAGACGATTCGTTAGATCAGTGGTCTCTAGCTTCTTTTTCAGGCCAAGCTTCCCATTATTGTTTGTCAAGAACTCCATGGTACTCTTGAGTATATGTCAAGAATCTCACGCTCCCTCCACCCCCTCCCCCCCTTTGAGCATTTTTCAAGAACCTCATGCTCCCCTTTGAGCATATACCAGAACCCCCCTCCCTCCCCCCTAGTATATGTCAAGAACCTATGCCCCTCCTCCACCTCCCCCCTCCCACCCCTTTCCTTTTTTCCATACCGATACATGTACAAACTGCTCATTAAAAAAAAATCACGCCATTTGGTTTTTTTTTTTAAAATAAAAATTTTCAAGAAATATATTATAATTAAACTAAAAAAAAAAAAAATGGGGGAGAAAGCTTAGTAACACGTGCACATAAATAAATAACTACATAAAAAAAAATACTATAAGAGCTCGATGAACTCTATATGTGGCAATTATAACCTTGAGGCTTGAGAATGCTATGTGTCACTGCTTCTACTTCCACAACATCAGAGCAAGAAAACAACCAAGCGCGCCCCTACCTCGGCTATCTATGATCTGTTGAACTGCGACACAAAGCAAACATCGACAACAACAAAAAAAGCAAAAGAGAGTTGCCAATAGGAGAACAAAATAAGGGGTACGTGAAATATTTCGGCCATATTTAAAGACATTTTCTTAAACCATTCTGAAGGTACAAGTTGAAGGTAAGCGAGCAAGAGGCAGACAACGATACAAGTGGGAGGATCACCTCAAGAAATGTACAACCAGCAGTCTGAGAGAATGTACGCCCACAGCTAAAGACGTGCTGGAAATCCGCTGCAGCAAATCTTCAGTGCGGAGACAGCACCCGATTGATTTATTCATTCGTTAGATCAGAGCTTTCCAAAACTGTCATCTTACTGATACACTTGGTCGACGAACATAATTTCGCGACACTGCAGTTTAGTCTAATAGCCAACCAGAGGTTCTCTAACCCCTTATACGATATTATTCTGTCTAACGCTTTACGTTCATGCGACACACCTTCACAGTGCAGTCGATAATTAATGCGTGGCGAAAAACACACATACAGAATACGTGGTGAATTCATATGCAGCATAAGACGAAAACAGTCATTAATGTTTGGAATAAATACATGAAGCTGCTCTTACTTTTATTTGCAAACAAGAATCCACCGACGCCGGCGCCTGCCACTACAGCAGCCCGAGACAACTCTTCTGTGTTGTCTCGCAGGTACCTGTATGTAGCTGGGAGAGACACAAGCTTGGCTGACATGAATCTGCTTACAGTCAGACTATTACATGTGGGCGTATCATTTGGTATAGGCAGTTGCATGTGGGCGTATCATTTGGTATAGGTAGTTGCATGTGGGCGTATCATTTGGTATAGGCAGTTGCATGTGGGCGTATCATTTGGTATAGGCAGTTGCATGTGGGCGTTTCATTTGGTATAGGCAGTTGCATGTGGGCGTATCATTTGGTATAGGCAGTTGCATGTTTGCGTATCATTTGGTATAGGCAGTTGCATGTGGGCGTATCATTTGGTATAGGCAGTTGCATGTGGTCGTATCATTTGGTATAGGCAGTTGCATGTGGGCGTATCATTTGGTATAGGCAGTTGCATGTGGGCGTTTCATTTGGTATAGGCAGTTGCATGTGGTCGTATCATTTGGTATAGGCAGTTACATGTGGGCGTATCATGTGGTATAGTTAGGCAGTTGCATGTGAGCAGATCATTTGTTATAGTGAAGCTATTATTTGTGAGCAGATAATCTGTTATAGTGAGTCTATTACATCTGAGCAGATAATCTGTTATAGTGAGTCTATTACATCTGAGCAGATAATTTGTTATAGTGAGTCTAATACACGTAAACAGGTCATCTGTTATAGTGAGTCTATTACACGTAAACAGGTCATCTGTTATAGTGAGTCTATTACATCCGACACCTTAGACAAATCGAGTTCTGGACTTTGAGTTTGCTCCAGAACCAGAGCTTTGCGAGCACAATCATTTTACAGAGTTGGCTTATTTGTACACAGTCTGTTGGTTACTCGCCTCTCAGGCAGATTCACTCCTATTTCAAAGGAAACATCCCTAACTAGTCGATTCTTACGACATGCTTTTTAAGAATTAGTTGTATTTTATTTTCCTCCCTCACAATAGGGCCATAGGACCCACAAAGGGAATATGCCAAGACAAAACCAGGCTCTTATGAGCCAGAAATTAGCGTCCAAATCTCTCAGTAGCATCCATCTGAACCCGATCTATAAAGGTTAACGAAATACAAAACCAAAAAGTAAGAAATCATTTAATGTGTTTTATTCTTTGGCATGCCATGGGTCGCATTGCATGAATAGGGACTAAAAAGAAAATGATTACAGATAGGTTAACCCCCGTGTGGGTTCCGGGGTCCCATTGTGGGGAAAACAAGAATAGACCCACTGTCTCTCCAAAAGCATGTCGTAAGAGTCGACTAATTGGGGAGCTTCCTTTGAAGTCGGAGTGCATCTGCCGGGGAGGCCAGGAACCAACAGTCTGTATTCAAGAGAATGAGATCTGTAAAACTGATGCACACGCAACACTCAGGTTCTGGAGCAGGACTGCAGTTCAGTAATGGACGAGCAACCAGAACTTTCCGCCAGAGTGTACAGCTGGTGAACGCGAAGAAGAAGAAGAAGATAGGTTAAAAGCTAACCGTCTGAGAACAAACATGTCAAATACACGTAGTGGCAACAATGGATCCCAGATCTCAGGCACTTATTGTGGGAGAATTTCTCTATGCCAGATAGTCTTGCTCGTCACACTCGCCATCGCAATGGGTTGTGATTCTCAAGCTTTTATATAGGACAATGGAACATTATGGACGGGAAAGACGGTCGCCAGGTGTCAAGAACATAATTTGGTGGAAAGAAAAGAATCTATCACATATGGCAATGATTTATCACATTATATGGCAATGATTTATCACATTATATTGCAATGATTTATCACATTATATGGCAATGATTTAACACATTATATGGCAATGATTTATCACATTATATGGCAATGATTTATCACATTATATGGCGATGATTTATATCAGGGATTTCTCTGATTTGAAAAGTCTGCCATGGATCTAGTGCTAGATTTAAGCATAAGCCAACTAAGCTACAGATTAGGGCCTCGTGGTCTGCAGGAGCCTCAGCAAATTTATATTTTCTTCTTGTTGTTAATGCTGTTGTTGTTGTTGTTGTTGTTGCCGTTTTTGTTGTTCTAAAATGCAGTTAAAAAAAAGAAGTCTTACTTGAGGTTATTTAATATTATCTTCTTAGTCTTTGTAAGTGTTTGTGTTCACTGGCTGTAAGTCCCGGCAGAAAGTTCTGCTCTTCGTCCACCTCTGGCCCTTCGTCGTATTTCAAAACTTGAGTTCTGTGTGCACATCCGTTTTTTTGTAAGCTCACTGTTGGTTCCTTGTCTCTCAGCAGTGTGCATTCCGACTTCGAAGGAAACACCACTAACTGGTAGATTCTTCATCTTCGCATTCACCGGTTGTAAACTCCGGCGGAAAGTTCTGGTTGTTTGTTCACTTCTGGACTTTTAGTTTTTTTCCAGAACCTGAGTATTGCGTGTGCATCCGTTTTACAGATATGTAAACTGTAGTAGACTGTTACGACATGTTTGCTAAGGAGTAGTGGGTTTATTCCATTCTATATTTTAGGTTTGATAGTTTTTAAGTTTTCCAACTGCCAAGAGATTTTTAACGTGCGCAATAATATATACAGGCATCCGATCTCACTACCCAGAGACAAAGAGGAATTACTAAAGGTTCAATTCCACGTGGGAAAAATCCCAGCCCTTACCGGGGATTGAACCCGGAACTTCTAGCACTCGAGGCGGACACCATGCCTCGAGATCACGCAACCCCCTGCCAAAATTGGGAAATCTGTATCTCACTAACCGTTCGGTTAAGTTGTTTAAATTTGGCATGCAACCTGCTAATAATCAGACATTAACGCAGCGGTTCTCAAACTGGGTGCCGAGGCATCCTGGGGTGCCGTGAGCGTATGCCATAGGGTACAGTGGTAATGATCAAGAAAAGTCGGCTAAAAAGTGTCAAATTATTTAATAAGGCATGTAGATACTTAAAAGTTACAATTTAAATTGCCTTTCCTCGCCACTGTCGAAAATAGTTTATTTCGTGTTTGAGAACCGCTGCGTTTGCGCATCGTAAGCCCGACCCGGTGACGTCAGAGGCATGACCCGTCAGCTGGAGCCGGTCGTGGTGAGCCCTAGCATTTCTTTGATTACCATGCAATTATTTACCGGTAGTATCATAGACAGAATATGAAATCACAAAATCAGACGAATACTATGAATAAGGCCAGTCTCACATACAGGTCATTACAGAACAACAAATTAGGAGGTTTGGACACCTAACAAGAATGTCCTGGTACTACATGCCACAACGAGCCACACTAAAACGTTACAATGGGTAAAGAGCGAGCGAAAGACCTCGGAAAAAAATGGAGGGATGGCAGCACAGTCTTACAGAAATGAACATAGGTCTTAATAGAGCTCTTGACAGAGCTCATCAGCGAACATTACATCTCCCCCCCCCCCATCCCCCCTTTGACACTTCGATGACGTGCAAGGTGGATCAGAAGAAGAAGAAGTAGCAGAAGAAGATGAAGAAGAAGAAGAAGAAGAAGAAGAAGAAGAAGAAGAAGAAGAAGAAGAAGAAGAAGAAGAAGAAGAAGGGAAAAGAAGAAGAAGAAACAGAAAAAGCCGCAAATTTTATACATATAATCTGACATAGCACAAATTAGTCACAAACAACGCATTTATCAGCTGCTATTTGTGTGTATATGTGTGTGTTTATGTGTGGGTGTTTATGTGTGTGTATCTGTGTGTGGATGCTGATATTGTGATGTCTCAAAATTGGCGCTATTTGGTAATTCAAAAAGTATCACGGACCCTTTAGATTTGTTCCGGAGGTCTGCAGACCACAAATGACTGACTGACTGACTTTCTACCCCACCAGGACATCACACAAGCGATAAACACCCGATGACACAATGTGCCACCATGTGGGTGAGGTTCACCGTGGAGAGGTCCCAGAAACCACGTTCTGCCTCTAGGCCATATTTATGACCAGGCTATATTGCGGCCCCTGGCAAGAGCCAGAGTAGGGCTTAAAAAAAAAAAAAAAAAGAAATTTCATCCTAAAAAAAAAAACGCAAAATATGAGTAGACTAATATGACCACAAATGGAAAGCACTTGTTTCTATATCATTCACTGGAGAAGCACACACACTGAAATAATATACAATAAACAATTACCTATGGAAGTGGCCACTGAAGTTTTCGCTGTAATTTTCATTGAGTTGTCAACAACATGCTATGAGAATAACAAGTTATCGAAAAAAGAAATGATTAAGCATAATTCAAACTCTTAGAGTTCTGACACTAACGTGTTCAATTATTTGATAACAAAAATTAATTGTTCAAAAGTCAATCCACAATAATTGAAATAATGTTAGCAGGACACATCGAGTCTTCCCATACAGACAGACAGACAGACAGAACGAAAGAACTTTTTTTTTTCAAAGGGTTACAAATTTGGCACGCATGCCCCTCTGACATTCGGTCCTTCTAAGCACTCATCTTTCAGAGTACCAATGTCTGTTATCAATAATGCATGTTATGTACTTAATTAAAAAAAATATATACACTATAGAATAATGCATACACACATCATGTTTACACAATCTTACACATTCAAACACACAGACACATACACACACACATACACACGCACGCACACACGCACGCACGCACACACATATACATACATAGACATACGTGCGCACACACCTATTCCATACATATACACCTACGCATGCATGCATACGCACATATACAATCACATATACATACATTCACACATACGCCCACAATCACAAATATACACTCACATACAATCACACACATATACATACCCACATACATGCGTACATACACACATCCAATCGAACACTCACATTCTTACACACATACATACATGCTTGCATAAATACCTAAATACACCCACATACTTACATAGCTACATATGTATTCATAAATCCACCAACATGCATACGTATACACATAGATGCATACTTACACGCACGCATACATAAATACTCACACATAAATGCACACACACACACACATTACATACACACAAGCATGCATACAGAGAACGACAGACAGACAGACAGACAGACAGACAGACAGACAGACAGACAGACGGACGGACGGACGGACGGACGGACGGACGGGCGGGCGGGCGGGCGGGCGGGCGGGCGGGCGGACGGACGGACGGACGGACGGACGGACGGACGGACGGACAGACAGACAGACAGACAGACAGACAGACAGACAGACAGACAGACAGACAGACAGACAGACAGACAGACAGACAGACAGACAGACAGACAGACAGACAGATAGATAGATAGATAGATAGATAGATAGATAGATAGATAGATAGATAGATAGATAGATAGATAGATAGATAGATAGATAGATAGATAGATAGATAGATAGATAGATAGATAGATAGATAGATAGGTAGATAGATTGTTAAAGTGAGGCTGTTACTTCTGAGCAGATCCTCTGTTATAGTGAGGCTATTACATCTGAGCAGATCATTTGTTTTAGTGAGTCTATTACATCTGAGCAGATCCTTTGTTATATTGAGGCTATTACATGTGAACAGATCCTTTGTTATATTGAGGCTATTACATCTGAGCAGATCCTTTGTTATAGTGAGGCTATTACATCTGAGCAGATCATTTGTTATAGTGAGGCTATTACATCTGAGCAGATCATTTGTTTTAGCGAGTCTATTACATCTGAGCAGATCATTTGTTTTAGTGAGTCTATTACATCTGAGCAGATCATTTGTTAATATACTTTACTATATTTTATAGACCCATTCTCACTTAGTGGATGTAATGTAAAAACAATTTGTATATAAACAAAATCAAACCACAAATTGTCCAAAGACTTCCTGTAATGTCTGACGAGCAGTGCTAATCCCTGCTTCAAGGGAATTTCTTGGGTAAGAGGTGCCGCCATCGCACTTTAAGTCTCCCGTGTCAGCCCCAGAGTATGCCGGCAGCTAAATGGGACAAACCAGAGAATGGAACAAAGTAACAGACAAAATAAATAAATATGGTTACTGTCCAAGCTTCACGATGCTTCTTTGTTGTTTTCTCTTTTGGTGATATCCGTGGCGAAGTGGTTTGTATCGAACTCTGAAGTTTGGGGATCATTTCACGGACTTCCGCTGTTGTTCTAAGGCTTCCAGGTGTGGGGGCGGAGGCAGGGGTAGAACAGAGTCACATCACCCCAACACAAAGTTAGTTGATTGCCCTTTATAAGATAACCAAAGCACTGTGTGTGTGTGTGTGTTCACGCGCGCGCGCGCGTGCGTGTGTATGTGTTTGTGGCTGTTTGTGATTTCACTAGGTAATGATCGCATGCACCGACTGAAGCTGTGTGTTAGCAGAGACCCGGCCGAACAGCAGACGCAGCATGTCTTCATACAGTGTCGAGCGCTACAGATGACTGACTTCTCAATCCACAACTCTGTATCTGTCTTACTTAGTCATAGGTGCCAGACTTCTTTCATCAACCCACACATGACCTTTTAGGCACGCCTGTAGAATGTGAGGGCTTCTTCTTGACCTCTGTCTGACTTTAATTGTGGTCTCAGATATTCCCCGTCTGGGTTCCGAGGCTCTGTTATAGGGGGCAATAAAAGAATAGACCCAGTGGCTGAAGTGGACGAACAATCAGAATTTTCTGCCAGAGTTTACAACTGGTGAACGCGAAGAAGAAGACAGGTATTTGTTTGTTTGGTAATTCACTTTTGCTTACTAAACGGTCAGTTCTCAACCCAGTAACCAACGCAAAACGGTCTGTTACAAAAGTGCCTGCTATTGGGATCGAACCCAGCACCCCCCGAGTTACGAAGTGCGTCCTAGCATCTCAGTCACAGAAGCTTGTCGCTGAGAGTCATATCTATACACAACCATCTGTCTCATGCAGGGCTGTCAATGGGATCTTTATCTAAACCCAACCTAAGCTGACAAAACCCAGATCTTTGGTTGGTGGGGGGGGGGGGGGGGGGAAAGGCAGGTATTGGCAGTCCTGGTCTCGTTATGTAATGTTATCTTATGCGTGCTCAGTCTTCCGATGCAGTAGCCACTCCAAGGTACCTCTACGTATTGTTCCCATGAGGAGTTGGTTATAGTATCTCCTGTCTTTACTTCTAAGATGGCATAGTCGTGCTTCACCAAGCTTAACTTATCAGTCACGAAGTCGTGTTAGCGTCAGAAATGCGCCATTATCTCCCAACCTAATCCGTACGGCGATGATGATATCAGCTCTGTCCATGCTTTTCTCCATTTGCATTGGTGCATTACTTGCCAGCTAGTCAGCTCTTTCTCGTAAACCTTCAGCCACAGTTCCAGTTTGTGTAAAACAAAAATTCCATACTTCGGCGACGTTTTACCAGCTCCTATCTGAACGACGGTTATTTGGTCGACCGGGTGTCTTTGTGGTTTACCCTTAGT
This sequence comes from Candidula unifasciata, assembly GCA_905116865.2. Taxonomy (NCBI): domain Eukaryota; kingdom Metazoa; phylum Mollusca; class Gastropoda; order Stylommatophora; family Geomitridae; genus Candidula; species Candidula unifasciata. Next base: position 140,550 of record CAJHNH020000466.1, read on the forward strand.
TTAATCTTCCTTTGTGATGTGTGTTCACACCTGTTTTATTTTTCTGCCTTCATCTGCCGCTGTCCTTACTGGTCGTCTCCTTTGCTTTTTAGTTTTATGTCTTCTTGTTTTTTTTTTTTTTTTTTGCGGATCCTTCAGTAACGGCCGGCTCCAGCTTTTTATAGGCCAGACGGCCGTACTTCAGTCAACGCCCTAATCTCAATGACTAGGTCTATTTGAAGTATTCTGTCCATCTTTTCTTGTGCTCAGTCAACATCAGATTTAAGTACTGTACCATCGTACCATCCCTTTTTAACGAAGCCACCCCGCAATTTAAAGTCACCTGTCAGTCGATTTAGTATTTTATATAGTACTTTGCTATTGCCATGGTTAAACTGATATCTAAGGTTATAATGTAGAGTAAAGGACCCTTTTTCCATGTCTCCAGGCGTATTGGGCATATAGGGCTAGACCTATATTTTATAGACCAATCGGAACTCGGTGGGTGATGTGGTCAACATCATGTTGCTAATAATCTTTTCCTTCTTCGCGTTCACCACCAGCTGTACACTCTGGCGGAAAGTTCCGGTTGCTCTTCCACTTCTGAACTGCAGTCCTGCTCCAGAACCTGAGTGTTGCGTGTGCATCAGCTTTACAGATCTCATTCTCTTGAATACAGACTGTTGGTTCCTTGCCTCTCCGGTAGATGCACTCCGACTTCAAAGGAAGCCCCCCAATTAGTCGACTCTTACGACATGCTTTTGGAGAGGCAGTGGGTCTATTCTTGTTTTCCCCACAATGGGGCCCCGGAACCCACATGGGGGGTTGTTAATAATGATAATGGCGATGATGATGTCACTGTCGCTAATGACGATAATAGCGATGATGATGTCACTGTTGCTGATTACGACAATGGTTATGATGATATCATTGTTGTTAGTGATGAAAAAGGTAATGATGATGTTATTTTTGCCAATGACGATAATGGTGATGCTGATGTCATGGTTGCTGACGATGATAATAGTGATGATAAAATTGTTATTATGACATTATTATTGTTGTTGTTTCGAACTGAATCCTTTCAGTCTCAAGCAGCCGCGAGTAGCAATAGACTGAGCTAGAATGCAGTAAATAATTTTGTCTCGAAGAGTTTAAAACAGACATTACGAGACAGAAATTAATTTCATAATTATGATAAAAGTAGCGTAAGGGACCCCTTTCCCAGCCTTCAGGGGTATCGGGCACATAGGGCTAGACCTGTATTTTATAGAACATTTAATGGGTGATGTGGTCAGCATTACGCCGGCTGCAGTTACTTCAAAGGACTGCACCTGGTACCCACTCAAGGCTAGGACGGCCTGGGAGCCAAGGTCATTGAAAAAAAAAAAGCTCGGCTCTGCCAGAACTCGACCTTCTACCTTCCTATCCGCAGGCAAGCGTCTAATCGCTACACCATAGCGACTTAAAAATAATTATGATACATAAGGTTTTTAATTTTGAGTGGGAAAACTCCTACAAGTTCGTACTTTTTCGACATGGACGAAGAAGCGCATGGTGAGTTGTTTAGTGCTGATGATGACGATGAGGATCATGGATGATCACGACGATGATGATGATGGTGGTGATGATGATGATGGATGATGACGATGATGGATGATAATGACGATGATGATGATGATGACGATGAAGATGATGGGTGAAATTGAAGATGATGATGATGATAATAATGATGATGGATGATGACGATGAGGATGATGGATGATGATGTCGAGGATAACGATGATGGTACTGATGACGACAATGATGATAATGATGATGGTGATGATGATGATGATGATGGATGATGATGACGATGAGGATGATAATGCCAATGATGAGGATGATGGATGAAAATGACGATGATGATAATGACGATGATGACGATTATAATGACGGGGATGATGATGATGATGGATGATGACGATGAGGATGATGATGATAATGATGATGACGATGATGATGATGACGATGAGGATGATGGGTGAAAATGATGATAATAATGATAAAAATGATGATTGATGATGACGATGAGGGAGATGGATGATGATGATGACGACGACGATGATGATAATGATGATAATGATGATGACGATGAGTATGATAATGACAAGGATGATGATGATGATGGTGGTGATGATGATGACGATGATGATGATGGATGATGACGATGAAGATAATGGATGATAACGACGATGATGTTAATGACGATGATGATGATGGTGATAATGATGATGACGATAAGGATGATGGATGAAAATGACGATGATGATAATGACGATGATGATGATCATGATGATGATGGTGATGGATAATGACGATGAGGATGATGGATGATAACGACGATGATGATAATGACGATGATGATGGCGATGATGACGATGATGATGACGATGATAATAATGATGATGGTGATGATGATAATAGATGATGATGACAATGACAATGTTGATGATGATGGTGATGATGAAGATGATGATGATGATGATGATGATGATGATGATGATGATGATGACGACTATGATAACGACGATGATGATAATGACGATGATGATAATGACGATGATGATAATGACGATGATGATAATGACGATGATGATAATGACGATGATGATGATGACGATGATGGTTGATGATGACGATGATGATGATGGATGATGACGATGACGATGATGATGATGACGATGATGATGATGGTGGTGGTGGTGGTGGTGATATACATACGTCACAGACTCTGTACACCCGTCTGACTCCAGAACCGTTGGCTTCTTTGGCTTGAACAAAGCGCAGTCTGAAACCAGCCGCCACGGCTACAAATGGAAGCGCAGCCGCAATTCCGGCTACCTTTACAACATTCTCCGTCTAACATGTGGTATATTACAGCAGAAATGTTAACAAGTCAATGTAATATAGCAGAAATGTTAACAAGTCAACGTAATATATCAGAAATGTTAACAAATCAAAATAATACAGCCCAAACGTTAACAAGTCAAACGAATACAGCAGATACGTCAACAGATCAATGGAACAGCAGATACGTCAACAGATCAATGGAACACAGCATAAATATTTACGAATAAATATACTTCAGTAGAAATATTAGCAAGAGAGAGAGAGAGAAAGATGAACACACACACCCACACACACACGCACCCACAACAGATAAAATGGTTCGGTCATCAGACATAAATGCCTTAATACCAACAACCACAAGAACAGCAAGACAGGAAGAAAACAATCGCTTGATGAAGCACACAGATTATTCTCCCATCAAACAAATACTTCACTGAGCTAACAGGCGTAAGTGGCGACTAATTTTGGGTGTTTATAGGCATCGAGGAACAAACAGTCGGCATACAGATAAGTCAGATCTGTAAAACGAATGCACACAAAAAATTCGAGTTCCAAAACAAGACCAAAGTCCAGAGGTAGACGTCATAACTAGAACTTTCTGCCAGAATTTAAAGCGAACAGTAAACGATGAAAAAAAAAGAGGATTTTTATTTTTTATTTTTTTTATTTTAGGAAACAACTGGGAAGTCTCTGCTATAAAAAAAAATAGTGGGACGATTTGAGTGAACAGAGATCAGTAAAGCATGAAAAGACCTACAGATTTCAAACTATATACAAAGATACTATAGCCTCTTCGCCATAGACAGAACAGATTATGACTAAAAAGCGAAGGTTAAATTCTGCGTCTGAATCAATAAATTAAATGGATGGTTTCGCCGTTGACGCGAGATAGAATTAATAAAAGCCTTTTACGCTATCATTTATTAATAATGGTTCTAGTAACCAACAAATCGCTTAAATGGTTCGTTTAAAAGTGATATAATCATCGTTTAACTGCTGCAATATCAAATACCCTTGAATAGATCATTCATAAATAACTTACAAATGCCGCCATTTTCTTTGTTGTTTCGGACTTTACTTATATCGCGTTACTGTTGTAAAAACTGGGTTGAGATTATGGAAAGTTACTTTCGGTTTTTAAGTTATATATGTTATTGCAGCGTCTGTGGCTAAGGCGTTGCGAACGCGCTTCGTTATGTCGGGGTGCCGGGTTCGATCCCTGCTGCGGACGTTTTGTCTTGCGATGGTTTCAACTGTGGTACCGACAGCCGACCGTCCAGAGAGCAATGACAAACTACTGGATGTAAACAAGTAAGGGTAGTTGTGATGACGGCCTTAAGCCCGACGGTACTACAACAGCAGACTCTGCCGCCGCTCTAAGGAAAACTTTAAAGTTAGGAACATGGAATGTTAGGAGCATGTATCAGGGAAAACTTAGCATCGCTGGCAGAGAATTAGAAAGGAATAAAATAGATATACTAGGAATTTCTGAACGTAGATGGGCGGGTCAAGGCCATTTTGTGACTCAAACAGGAGATACATTTGTTTATTCAGGAAAGGAAAAGAGTGGTTTGAGCGGGGTGGGTTTTCTAATAACAAGAGAAGTTTCTTCATCACTTCTAGGATATAATCCGATCAGCGACCGAATTCTAACTGTCAGACTCTATTCAAGTCTATGCCCCAACATCTGCATTAGAGGAAGATGAAATTCAAAACTTATATGACAGTTTAGAAGACACATTAGAAAGGGTAGAACACAAGAGATATTACAATTATCATGGGAGTTTTTAATGCAAAAATTGGCGGAGATAGAATAAAGGAAGAGAAAATAGTCAGAGGCCCATTCGGCATAGGAGACAGAAACTAGAGTGGGGAGAAACTGATCAAATTCTGTATAGAAAAGAATATGTGTATTACCAACACACTATTTAAACAACACCCAAGAAGGCTCTACACTTGGACTTCACCAGATGGAAATAGCAGTTACCAAATTGATTATATTTTAATACAACAAAAATAGAGGACATTAATAACATCTGCCAAAACACTCACTGGAGCTAACTGTGACACTGATCACAAACTTCTTGTTGCAGAGTTTAAAATAAAACTGAAGAAAATGTTAAAAGGGGCTAAGCCAATACGTTTTGATTTGAGTAATTTGCCAAATGATTACAGCATTGAGGCTGAAAACAAATTTGAGGCGCTAATGGCAGTGCAGGAGGATTTGACACCTGATGAGTTGGCTGATGAAACAAGAAACATCATCATCACTACAGCTCAGAACATGATTCCTAAAAAAACCACACAAGAAACAGATTTACATTACAGAAAAACTTTCAAGCTGATAGAAGAAAGAAGAAATTTAAAGCAAGTAGAGACATAAAAAAAATAGCCATGCATATAGGAACTACACGAAAAAAATCAGAAGAGCTATCAGAGGAGATAAAAAAAGACAGTTTATTATAAACACCTGTAATAGAATTGAACAACTCCGGATGCAAGGTAGAGACAGAGACATGTTTAAAGAAATTAAAACATTGAAATGCGAATTCAGGACTTATTTACATGTAATAAGTGATAAAAACGGTAACACATTAACGGAAACCAAAGACATATTAGAAAGATGGAAAGAATACTGTAGAGAAATATATGAGGATGTGACAAGTAATTCAAAAACGACCTGTGAAAGTTATGAAAAAGAACCAGAGCCTTTACTGGATGAGGTACGATCAGCAATTCACAGCCTGAAGAAAGGAAAGTCACTAGGTTGCGACGAAATACCAGCAGAACTAATTCAAGCAGGAGGAAAGGCCAGCGTCCGAATCTACCATGCACTGTGCTCGAAGATCTGGAACAGTGGCATTTGGCCTAAAGCGTGGAAAAGAACAGTCTATATCCCTCTCCCAAAGAAAGGTAATCCAAAACTATGCTTCAACTACCGTACCATCGCATTAATAAGTCATGCTAGCAAAACCCTCCTACGAATTATCATGAAAAGGATTGAAAGGAAATTACAATATGAGATAGATGAAGCACAAGCGGGTTTCAGACAGGGTAGAGGAACTAGGGATCACATCTTTAATATTATAATAATTTTTGAAAAATGCAGAGAATACAACGTAGATCTTCATGCTTATTTTATTGATTGTAGCAAGGCATTTGATTGTGTCCAGCACGATAAACTGTGGACTAATGAAAAGTATGGGGTTTCCAGCGCATTTAGTGCAATTAATTGAAAATCTCTATCATGAACAACAAGCAGCCATCAGAGCAGCTGGTGAAACATCTGACTGGTTCGAGGTGCAAAAGGGGGTGAGGCAGGGGTGCACTTTCTCACCATACCTTTTCAATATAAGAAAAATATAAAGAGAAATGCCAAAAATGACCAGACTTGTGATAGTTATGATCCGCTCAACATTGATGGCAACCCTATTCCTGAACTCCGCTAAGCAGATGACACAGTCCTCCTTTCGAACAGCGTAAAGGGAATAGAAAATGTAATGTTGTTGTCTGTCCAAAAGTGCAATGAAGATTAAAATCTGTTCTTGCATTAAAAGAAAACGAAAATAATATCCACAGATAAAAACTCGCTGTCACCCAAAAATAACAATAAATGATGAAGAAATTGAAAATGTCACAAACTTTGAATATCTAGGCTCTATAATAAACAACAATGGAAACTGTTCGACAAAAATTAAAAGGAGGATGGCCATAGCAAAGCAAAGATTGAAAAAAGTCTATGGTTAAGCACCAGCAAGGAGATAAAAGTTAGAATTTTTGAGAGCATGCATCGTCCCTGTGGCTACATACGGATGTGAGTCGTGGACTATCTCTCAGTCCTTAAGAAAGAGACTAGGGGCTTTTGAGCTGAAATGCTATAGAAAGATTCTCAGAATATCTTGGACAAAGTAGATAAGAAATATTGACACCTTAAAAGACCTCAACATCAAGGAAGAATGGCTAATAAACAGCATCCTTTCTCGAAAGCTGAAATATTTTGGTCATATCAAGCGCCTCAACGGATTGGAAAAAATTATAGCAGAAGGCATGGTACCAGGAAGGAGTGGCAGGGGCCGACCGACACGAAGATGGGCACAGGATATAAGTGACTCCTTGAGTGTGAAAGTGCACGAGGAGGGAGAACTAGCGAGAGACCGAGTTTCTTTCAGGCAGACTGTGATGAGTGCGACGTTCTGCAAAGAACCTGCTACGTGATGATGATGAATGTCAAATCAGAACTATTGTATGGGGCGAAAACATGGAGAACAATTAATACAATTACCAATAAACTATAGACATTCATTAACTGGTGCCTGCGCACAATAGAGGGAATTAAATGGTGTTATAGAATAACTAATGTAGAGCTTTTGGAGAGAACTAAACAGGCTCCAGTGGACCAAGAGGTGAGGAAAAGGAGCTGGCATTGGATAGGACACACACTGAGAAAACCGGAGAACATTTTAACTAGAATGTCTTAGCACTAGAACTAACAGGAGCATAGGAATAAAGGAAGGGCAAGAAACACATGGAGAAGGGAGCTGGAGATTGAAGTTAGAAAGATGGGAAGGACATGGAGAGAGCTGCATATGATAGCAAAAGATAGAACAACTTGGCGTGAGTTGGTTGAGGGCATTTGCTCCATTGGGGGCTAGGCAGAAAAAGAAGAAGAGACTGATTAGTAGGGGAGCCGCAGTGGAAGGTCGTGGGTTCGGGTCCTGACTTTTTTTTTCAAAAATGATCTTAGCTTCCAGGTCCACCCAGCTTTGAGTGGTTACCAGGTATAGTCCTGGGAAATAAAGGCAGCCAGCGTGGTGTTGCCCATCATTCACCGAGTGCTGATTGCTCTATAAAACATAGGTCTAGTCCGTTATGCCAAGTACGACTTAAGGCGAGAAAAAAGTACCATTACTGATTAGTAAGAGGATTGCTCACTTAAACTAGCAACCTAAAAGTTTACTTAAGGAGGAGAAACAGCTAGCTAAGGAGTCGTCGTGGCGTTAGCGGCTAGACGGCCGCCTGCGGATCGGAAGGTCGTAGGTTCTAGTCCTGACGGAGCCGGACTTTTTTCAGAAATGACCTTGATTTCCAGGTCGACCCAGCTTTGAGTGGGTACCATTGCAGTCCTGGGAAGTAAAAGCGGTCGGCGTGATGTTGACCATATCACCCACCAAGTGTCGTTTGGTGTATAAAAATATAGGTCTAGCCCTATATGCCCAATATGCCTAAAGTCATTGAATAGAGGCCCTTACTTTTACTATAGCTGGCTAGGTGAGCTTCAAGAGCCATAGAACCAGTGGAATCGACTAATTACCACGTGCTGGTCGGTAAGCAGGGAAACAACTGTTGCTAAAGACTGTAGAATTGACTGAAGCCAAGAGGGTCGGAAAACAGAAGGTAACTATTACATTATGCAGACCAAGAAACTAATTATATCTCCGGTTGAAGAAACTTAAAGATCTAAGGTTGCGGTCTTCCAGGCCAGGCAGATCAATTGTTACGGATTGGCCAAGAGTGCGATAGATGACAAGTAGATGACAAGTAGTAAGGCGAAGAGGGGCGTCCGACTCGTAATTCCAACATACCGCGATCGAAACCCACTGCTGGCTGCGTTGATTTTTATCATGGTATGGGGCGTCGTAGGTCTACCCAGCCTAAAATGGGTACCAGGATGAATGTCCTGGGGAAGTAAAGACGGCCGGCGTAATGCTGACCACATTACCCACCCAGTGCCGATTGGTCTGTAAAAATATGGGACGCTCTTCCCATAGGCCCAAGACGCATAAGGCGTGAAAATGGATCTTTACTTATTTTTAGAAAGGCGAAGAATTAAGAAAATGTCTTGTAAAACGTTGATAACAGTTATAAAACACAGTAACAAAGTAGATTTATTGGGCTCACTATGAGATGTAACGGACAATGAATTACAAAACAGACACTGAAATTACAGAAAACAGACACAAGCGTTGAAGAAAGCTGGTGAGAGCTGTCAAAGATGCCAAACTGGATTTCCTACAGGATATTGAACGGATTAAACGAAACGAAACGTAACAAAGGAACCAACTATGGGTTGTAAAGTTATGAAATATGAAAGTCACAACAGAATCAAGGGTACCGAATCTATTTTGGATTCAAGGGAGGGGATGGCGCCCACTCCCTTCCAGATTTTATCGGGAGTGGGAAGGAGGGTGCTTAAGAGACCCTGCTAAAGTGCATAATATTAATAAGGTGCTGGATGGCTACAGTTATATCATAATGAATTTCAAACAACGTGAAATAATTGAACACAGTTCTCAAAAAGAAAACTTCTCTTCATTGTTGTTGGATGAGGGAGGGGCGTGAATGGGTTCTAAACTGACATTGACGTCATTCATTGCCGCAATTTTAACTTTTAAATTGCTTAGCTCTGTCAACAGCATTCGAAACAACTTGGCAATGTTTAATGAACAGTTCTGCAATATGAGCTTTCTATTGATTGTTGGCCGATGTAAACATTAATTTGAGCTATCAGAGACTGGAAACAATTTGTTTCCAAAAACGAAAATATTTCTTTCAAAACGAGTCAATGACGTAACAATTTCTCATCGTCTTCGAAATATTCATGCAATAAACGTATTAAAATTGAAATTCTGTTAAAGATAGGTCACTTTAGAGAACTACAGGAAACGATTAAAAAGTAGATTGCAAGAACAAAGGTTTGTCTGATGAATGTTAATATATCTGTAGACAAAATAGTGGTATCTCTGATCACATTACATGTTAAAAATACAAAAGGCAAAGGACCCTTTCCCCGTCAACAGATGCACTATCCATAAAGGGCGAAACCTCTAGAAAATTTTGCCCGTCGAAGAATTGAACCGTGATCACCCGCTTAACAGGTTGAATGCTTATCAACTGTAGGCCAATCAGCACTCTGCAGAAGATGTGGTCAAGGTCACGTCGGCTGACTTGACTTGCCAGACTTTACCTGGCACCTATCTGGGGTGGGATCGACCTCGGAGCCAAGGTCATTTGTGAAGGAAAACATGTCTTGCTCCATTATGACCTGTAACCACAAATTTAGGTCCGCAGACGAGCGTCTAGCCGCTACCCCACGGCGGCTCCCCACACTCAGCATTACCAAATATATATGACACAATATGATTATCATCAGGGCTAGTTTCTGCGTCTGGAGAAATGGGCCAGTATTCACTACAGAGTGTCTAATAGAAGGGTGCCGGTTCCCGTCAGGATATAAAGTGGCCCTGAATATCATGATTATTTGAAAAGCACACTTACAAAACGTCAAATTTAACAATATGTGCGCCTTCAGTCCGTTACAGTTACAACATAATCTATGCAACCTAAAATAACTAAAATTAATTGAACATAAATATTTAATATTGAAATAGAAGAAACAAAAACTCCTTTGTATTCCAGTTATAAACGAGACAGCCAAAACACGACAGTTATTGAAATTACTAGTACTAGTACTTTATGAGGGAGAGAGTGGAGGGCGAAGGAAGAGAGAATAAAAAAAACTTTATTTTCAACGGGTCTCAAACTGGGTAAGAGGGAGGGAAGGAGAAAGAGAGAGAGAGAGAGAGAGAGAGAGAGAGAGAGAGAGAGAGAGAGAGAGAGAGAGAGAGAGAGAGAGAGAGAGAAAGAGAGAGAGAGGCTTTGGAACGGGTGCAAAGGCCCAGCCGGGGCCGTCAGTAGGGATAGGTCTCGCTCCTGACGTCATCAGATTGACGTGACGTCAGCGCCGGGGGCTAATGATATGCTCCGTTTTTACTCTAACAGTCCCGTTTTTTTTCGGTGTGTTCCCGGCCATCCCCTGAGTACTATCCCACATAAATTATAGCAATAAGCTCAAGGCTATTCAACAGGCAGCCCGCGAACCAAATCTGGCCCACCGAGGCCTAACGAGTGGCCCGCGGATCACTGCTGGTTGTATTGAATTAATGGTCTTTCTACTCTGGGAGTCCAATGTCTGGCCCATAACGATCCCTAATTTCACAAGGTTGGCCTCTGAGTAAGCTTAAATTGGCTAACTTAGTTGAACAGTATTGGATACAGGTATTCACAAAACAGAAAGCACAACATACACTACTTACATATTCACAGTATGACATAGAAACATAAAGCATAACAGAAACTACTTACCTTGTAGCTGTCCAAGTTGTAGTCACATAATCCATGTAAATCCATCACTGAGTGAATTTAGTCAGTTTGAATTCTTGGATGATTTATCCAGCAAGGATGCATCGTTTTGTATTTTTCTGTAGCTTTAAAAAAAAATTTGCCATAGATGGCAGCGCTTTGGAAGCAATGTTTACTTTAGAACAACCTTCAGCACGAGATACTGCTTATTTCATCATTGAAATACAACAAGAGAGAGAGAGAGAGAGAGAGAGAGAGAGAGAGAGAGAGAGAGAGAGAGAGAGAGAGAGAGAGAGAGAGAGAGAGAGAGAGAGAGAGAGAGAGAGAGAGAGAGAGGTATCGCAGCATGGGTCTCACAAATACCATCTGCACAGCCTCCAGTTCTTTTTAATGTGTTCATTCATGTTCCGAGATTCACAACCACACGGTAGCACTGGTCCAACATTTCATTTCAGTGCTCTTTTCATTATGTTTAGTGAGAGGGACCTGCTGCCCTTAACGTTTTTCATCTTATTATGTAAACATTTAACACAGAAGCACCGTGTGTAGGTTCCCGTGTTTTGTTTGGGGTGGAAAGGGTGGAGGAGGGGCGAACCGAATAGAAAAAAAAAAAAACTTAAAAGACTACAAGAACTTCAGATCAAAAGAGGCGCCAACAAAAAATGAACATTATACAGGTAGCCAAAGAAGAATAGTAAACCAACACAGAACTGGTGTTATCAGTCGACACACGCTGAGGGATATACTGAAGATGGGATCTGGGCACTTATGCTCTTGTCTGATGTGCAGTGAGAATACAATGTCGATTAACTAACTAACTAGAATCATCATCAGGTGCCTTGCCGACTGGCGTGGGCGATCATGCCTCTCCATAATCCGCGATCTCCTGCAGCATGTATCAGTTCGTGTGCCGACACAACTAACTAGAATAGAGAAACTAAATCTTCACAAGAATGTCTCAAAATTTAACTAATCAGAAAATTCTGACGGTAAAAGAGGGTTTGTAAAATGAGAGGCAGCATGTTGAAATATTAATACAATTATTAAACAAGATAAGACAGCAAACAAATACTGTTCTCCCTCCCTCTGGAAAACATCTTGCCGATGTTAAATGTGTAATATGTAAAGCGGTCAAAGTGCTTGGAGAGTGTGTTTCTGATATTTTACGCTGTGCGCATGTCAATCGATAACATTAAATCAGAGCTTTCCAAACTGTTCATATTGATGCAACAATATTTAGATCTGGGTCGTTTGTCACTGAAAGAGGTAATAGGGATGATTGTGATTATGATCTTTTTCTTGATGCTTCTTAGCATTGACGGCCTGCAAAATTCGACGGAAAGTTCTGGTTGTTCGTCCATTTCTGATCTGGACTTAAATCTCGTTCAAGAACTTGGGTTTGCGTGCACATCGATTTTACAAATCTACCTTACTTGTACGCAGACAGCCCCTTGACTCTCAGGCAGATGTGGTCCGATTTTGAACGAGACACCCCCCATTTAGTAGAATTTTACGACATGCTTGTTTGGATGTAGTAGGTCTTTTATCGCTGATGTGTACTTATGCTTCTTTGACTATACACAGGTATTTGACTGTGAAACATGAAGAGGTAATAAAACTGTAAGAGAAAAAAAAAAAAACATTGATGTAAAAGATCTACGTATAATAAAGAATATGTATTGGCAGCAAACAGCAGCTATAAGAAATAACAACTGGTTAGCTACATTTCAGAGCATAAAGAAGGGCGTACGACAAGGATGTGTACTGTCACCTGATTTGTTTTCAATATATGTGGTTGGTGGGCACAATATGAACAATTTACGTTATGCTGACGACACAGTCTTGATAGCAACAAGTCAAAGTGAAGTACAGGAAATGATAGACATTGTGGTGATAGAAAGTGAAAGAACGGACCTCATTTTAAACAAGGGGAAGACAGAAGTAATGGTGGTATCAAAGAAAATAACTATTCCTAAATGTGCAAACAAAAGTCAATGGCATTACTTTGGGACAAGTACAGAAATTTAAGTATCTGGGCATATGGATAACATCAGATCGAAGATGAATTACCGAGATAAGAAACAGGATAGGGCAGGCAAAAAATTCATTTTATAAAATGAAGAACATCTTATGGAATATATCTTTGTCATCGAGAGTAAGAAAAAGAATTCTTGCTTGCTACATACATCCAGTTTTAACATATGGCTGTGAATCCTGGACAATCGGTAGGCAGGCCAAACAATTTTTTGAGGCCTCAGAGATGTGGTTTTTTTAGAAGAATGCTTAAAATACCTTGGGCAGCCAAAAAGAGCAACCAATAGGTTTTGAAAGAGGCGGGAGCCCGAAGACAAATTATGACAGACATTCGAAGGATCAATCCTCATTTTTCGGCCATGTTATGAGAAGAGAGACAATGGAACATGTGATGATCACTGGAAAGATCTGTGGAAGGAGGTATAGAAGAAGACAACGAAAGAAGATTCTTGACAGTCTTGTTGCATGGCATGAAGGTGTGTCAGCACACGAACTGATACATTCTGCAGGAAATCGTAGATTTTGGAGACGCATGATCGCCCACACTAGTCTGCAGGCACCTGCTGATGATGATGAGGTCTGTTATCATCTTCCACAAAAATGATACCCCGGATTCCACAGCGGCAAAGATGATGATAATATTGTGGAACAAAATGTTGCGAATGCTTTGCAGGTCATCGTCTTTGGCTTCGGCGTGAAAATGTGCCTAGAAAAATCACAACAGCCAAAAATAATGCTGGTATTGGTTCTGCAAAGTCCTGCAAAAGGATACACAACCAACTTTAACTGATTGAGAATCAACATCCTAGCATACCCATATATGCTCTATTAACCGCAACAAATGTGTTAATGTGCAGATGCTAACTGTTTCTGTAGAACACTGATTATTAACTTGTCGCTCTCTGCCACACGTTCTTCTTGCTTGATCCACGCCTAATTCTTGGTTCACTGTTGAAAAAAATTTAGGTCGTTTACTCTGAATCAAATACAGCTTTCAACTATTGACAACACTGGAACGCCGTTCAAATTCCTGTACACTTTCTGCCAGTTTATTTCTCCTATTCCATCACAATTACTCAACCACAACCATCGCTGTCCATTTCTACAACTACGCCGCAATAATCATTTACTCATTTACTATACTTCATTTAAACTACACTGACCACATCACGACTGTCCTCTTCCAACTCTGGCACACAACTGACCACAAGTCAACCTCGGACTTTTCCTTGTTACCTTTCCAGCCCCAAGTATCTCGTGCAGTCGTTTGTGGCACGGATTTTCTCCTCGACTTACTGTGAGAGTAGAGACCTTGCAAAGCACCTCATCACATTCACACATTTGTATTCATGTTAAAAAGTTAGGTGCGTATGCTTTACAGGACGTTGCAGAACCAACCCCAGCATTTGTTTTGGCTGTTGTGGTTTTCCTAGGCAAATTTAAGTCCAGTAGTTTGCCATTGCTTTCTGGACAGTCGGCTTTTCGATACCACTGTCGAAACCAGCGCAAGGCCCGCAGCTGGGATCGAGCCCAGCACCCCAATATTACAAAGCGCGTTGGTAACGCCTAAGTCACAGACGCCGACTTACTTATGTTATTCCATCTAATTTCTTGTCGTCTGTCCGCATACATTCATTCATTCATTCATTCATTCATTCATTCATTCATTCATTCATTCATTCATTCATTCTTTCATGAATAGTCTTCAGAGTGCCTTCCTTGTTCAGTACAAGAGCTTCTGTAGTTATGGCTGTTGTAGCCAGAAAAACCGCGCCTTTAATTCTTCGCACTCTGACATATCCCGGGTATTTTATCCACGCGAGTCCCTGTAATGTAAACAGGCTGAAGCTTGGTATCCACACATGCCACGCTTACTATCATTCTTCTGATTACTTTATTCTCTTCTGTCCACTTTAGAGCTGCAGTGACTGCCGCCGCCTCCATCTTTATTTTTGAAATTGTAGATAAAACCAGAACGCAAGTGACTAATTCTTTACAGGAAGTCTGAAACAACCCCTTATCCTTTGCTGTTTGCTGTTTTACTGGAGAATCATACATTAAGTATTTTGTCATTTCTTTCTGAACATTTACACTCTGATAGTTGGTTAAAAAAAAGGAAAAAGATCTCTTTCTACGCCTTTATGCCTATTGGGCATATAGGGCTAGACCTAAATTTATAGCCCAACCAGCACTCCTTTGGTACTATGGTCAACGTCACGTAGGCCGTCTTTACTTCACAGGATTATACCTGTTACTCACCGAAGGCCGGATCGACCTGAGAGTCAAGGTCATTTCTGAAGGGGAAAAAAAAGGTTCCGACAGAATACACGACCTTTCGATCCACAGGCTAGCGTCTAGCCGCCAGACAGTGGCGTTTCCCTGCACACACATACGGTTGTTGAAATCAACACAAGGCAGTCTGGACCAAAACAGTAGATCTCAAGCCCAGATAAAGCGAAACTGTGAAACTGTATTCATAACCCCTAAGTAATATACGCCGACCCTGCTTATGTAGTAGTCACAGTTTGTAGCCGTTTAGTTGAATGTTGAATTAGGAATCGACATCACAGCATTCGGGACACTCCCATAAGCGCCCTGTCCCCATCTTCAGCAACAGGCGAAGAGCTCCAGTACCGATAGCATCAGTAGCCGTCTGATTTTATGTCCGTCTTATCCTTACCCTGAGTGTTGAGCGTCTGCCACATCCCCTGGTAACTCCTCGCAGCGCCATTCTCTTCAGACCATTATGATCTATCAGCGCATCCACACTATTCACTCGTTCCCAAAAGGCCCTCACAATATTTGACTTGTCATAATTCAGTTCACCACAAAGTGGTGCAGACCCGACCAGTTTATCTGCCTGCTCCTTTCCCAACACTGTCATGACCTGCAGAAAATATCCAAAGGATGCTAACTACCCGGGACCTCTGAAGTGATGCTTGCCACTCTGAACGAAGCATGCATATCTTCACATTTCTCAACATGCTCTGTGAGTCAGTTACAATCACGGCATGTGTGTACAGCTGATTCTCAAGCCAGCGGAAGGCAGCGGAGACTGCCTCAGCCTCCATTGTCAAACTACCCAGGGCTTCATGCAGGTGGTGATTCTTGTCTGCAGCTACTCTGAGCTATGACTTTGCTTACAGAACTCTAAGCCTATCTGCGATAGTAGGCAGTGCAAGTATATATCGCATACATACTACCTGGGTATCTCTTGTACATCATATAATTACCTGCATGGCTTCATTCTGTACGCGTTCGAGTTTGATCAGCTGACTCTTGATATGGTAAGCATTCCAAGTCCGTAATCTATCCCCGACAGGATCACATGCTGGAACATTGTGAACAGCATTCTTTGTTCCATGTCCATTGGTGCCATAATCTTGAGAAAATTGAGTCTTTTTTGCCATTTCACCGCACCTGCCTCCACATGATGCCTGAAGGACAAGCTTCTATCGAAAAGGATACCCATGTACCTCAGTTTGCTTTTTTTTTTTTTTTAATTATTTATTAGTTGTGAGGCTTGGAACATTAGCTCTTCTTTTTCTCCTTCTCCTCCTCCTCCTTCTGCTTCTTCTGCTGCTTCTTATTTTTTTTATTTCTTCTTCTTCTTCTTCTTCTTCTTCTTCTTCTTCTTCTTCTTCTTCTTCTTCTTCTTCTTCTTTTTCTTCTTCTTCTTCTTCTTCTTCTTCCCTTCTTCTTCTTCTTCTTCTTCTTCTTCTTCTTCTTCTTCTTCTTTTTCTTCTTCTTCTTCTTCTTCTTCTTCTTCTTCTTCTTCTTCTTCTTCTTCTTCTTCTTCTTCTTCTTCTTCTTCTTCTTCTTCTTCTTCTTCTTCTTCTTCTTCTTCTTCTTCTTCTTCTTCTTCCTCTTCTTCTCCTCCTTCTCTTCTTCCTCTTCCTCCACCTCCTACTCCTCTTCTTTCTCCTCCTCCTCATCTTCTTTTGATCCTAATCCCCCTATTTTCCTCCTTTTCTCTTGCTACGTCTGCCTCTTCTCTGTCTTATGTTCTTTTTCCTTTTTCCCATCGGACAAATCATGCCTAGTGTTTTTATCTTAACCATCTCCTGTAGCATCCTCCACGTCCTTCTTACAGTAATACACTTTAAAATCCTTTCCCGTCTGTTTTAGGGCTCACTCGATTCCATTCACCCCTTAGATTCTAGAAACAGGACCCGAAACTCCTCGAACGATTTTGTCGATAGTCGTCGTTTTTTCCCCTATTCACCTTAATATCCTTTTATGTGTCTTTAAATATTAATTTTTTTTAAATGAAAGACTGTGTGTAAACTATTACGCGTAATATCTGTGGTTCTTTTTGTCAGTACAATGCTTCACCCAGTTACCCCCCCCCCCCCAATCCCGCCCCATTACGAGCAATTAATTCATTACCCAGCCTCACTGATGCGCTTAATTGATCCCTGTTGTCGACGATTACGACGCGACTGCTGTTAGGGAGAGGAAGGTAAGGATCGATACCTATGTTAGATTTATCGCAGACTCACAGGGCGGGAAACCAGTAAGCAGACCATAAATGGCCAGTTTTTAGTCAGTAACAAGTATTGAGTCCGGACCTTGTGAGTACGTGAATCATGGCAGCCTCGGGTAAGTTGCTGCTGTGTTCTGTGTGTTTGTGTGTTTGAAAAAATATATACATATATGAATATAATTATGAGGAGTCGCCTTCGTGTAGCGGCTAGTCGCTCATCCGCGGACCAGAAGGTTGTGAGTCCGGGTCCTAATGTAACAGGGTTCTCTTTACAAAGACCTTGGCTCCTAGGTCAACCCAGCCGTTAGTTTTTTTTTTACCAGGTGCAGTCCTGGAAAGTAAACGCGGTCGGCTTAATGTTGACCACATCACCCACCAAGTGCCGATTGGTCCATACAACACAGGTCTAGCCTTATCTGCCGAATACACCTGAAGACCTGGAGAAAGGTCCTTCACTTTACTTTTATAAAATTGTAGTAATGTTTCATTAATTTTTTTTAAATTAATTAATTTAGTAAAGACTATCGACAATAGCCATTTTGATGGGACTCTCCGAATGTGGGTTCCATGGACCCCATTTTGGGGAAAACCAGAATAGACCCACTGCCTCCCTAACAAGCATGTTGTAAGAGTAAATTATTTGTGGGCTTCCTTCCAAGTCGGAGTGCATCTGCCTGAGAGGCAAGGAACTAACAATCTACACACAATAAAGTCAGATCTGTTTAACGAATGTGCACGCAACACTCGGGTTCTGGAACAAAGCAAAGAAAAAAGAAGATGGAACTCAAGATAAAGACTAGTGAAGCTAAAATAATGAGCAATAAACTAGTCAACGCAGTTTCAAAAGTTATCTGTACCTGAAATGAAATTAACTGATCCTAACTAATTTTGATGTGCTGAAAACGAAAACAACATTTTAAAAATGTTGATGTTTCTGTAGTTTTCAAGATACATGTTACTTTTTTTATTAAGTGTTAATATGGGGGTGACTGCAGTTAAGCTAATTCAAGGAACTCCAGTGAAATGTGACTAAAAAGCTTAACGAAATGGGGAAGAAAAAAAAAAAAAAAACGTAACAAAGAGGAGCTCCTCCTGCAGGTTTTTCTGCTTCCCCATTTCGTTAAACTTTTTAGTCACATTTCACTGGAATTCCTAGTTTATTTAGCTACGATCAGTTTATATATACGGTGCAACTGTTGTGGGCGACTGCATAATTTTTTTTCTAACGACAGAAAACACATGTAACTGAAGCTCTTATTGCCAGGCTTTAACGACTTCCTCATTGGTTTATGTCTTCTGATGTAATGGTTACCTCGTGCACGACTAGTCTACTAACAGAGAAAGCAACAGTAGCCAGTATATCCACCCTTTAGTCCAAGTAAAAGAGCGACCACTTCTAAGTCCCTACAAAGTGACCAGTGATGATCATTGTAGTTTATTCATTTTAAAGGCTGCCTAATGTTTTCGTAAGTGTCTTTCATATGAACTGCGTAACCAAATGGAATTAATATTACCACATTACCATTATTCACCTAAACTGGATGAATCAATGAAAGGCCTCCATGCTTTCAGTTTGTAACGGATTTTAACACATACATACATACATACATACATACATACATACATACATACATACATACATACATACATACATACATACATACATACATACATACATACATACATACATACATACATACATACATACATACATACATACATACATACATACATACATACATACATACATACATACATACATACATACATACATACATACATACATACATACATACATACATACATACATACATACATACATACATACATACATACATACATACATACATACATACATACATACATACATACATACATACATACATACATACATACATACATACATACATACATACATACATACATACATACATACATACATACATACATACATACATACATACATACATACATACATACATACATACATACATACATACATACATACATACATACATACATACATACATACATACATACATACATACATACATACATACATACATACATACATACATACATACATACATACATACATACATACATACATACATACATACATACATACATACATACATACATACATACATACATACATACATACATACATACATACATACATACATACATACATACATACATACATACATACATACATACATACATACATACATACATACATACATACATACATACATACATACATACATACATACATACATACATACATACATACATACATACATACATACATACATACATACATACATACATACATACATACATACATACATACATACATACATACATACATACATACATACATACATACATACATACATACATACATACATACATACATACATACATACATACATACATACATACATACATACATACATACATACATACATACATACATACATACATACATACATACATACATACATACATACATACATACATACATACATACATACATACATACATACATACATACATACATACATACATACATACATACATACATACATACATACATACATACATACATACATACATACATACATACATACATACATACATACATACATACATACATACATACATACATACATACATACATACATACATACATACATACATACATACATACATACATACATACATACATACATACATACATACATACATACATACATACATACATACATACATACATACATACATACATACATACATACATACATACATACATACATACATACATACATACATACATACATACATACATACATACATACATACATACATACATACATACATACATACATACATACATACATACATACATACATACATACATACATACATACATACATACATACATACATACATACATACATACATACATACATACATACATACATACATACATACATACACATACATACATACATACATACATACATACATACATACATACATACATACATACATACATACATACATACATACATACATACATACATACATACATACATACATACATACATACATACATACATACATACATACATACATACATACATACATACATACATACATACATACATACATACATACATACATACATACATACATACATACATACATACATACATACATACATACATACATACATACATACATACATACATACATACATACATACATACATACATACATACATACATACATACATACATACATACATACATACATACATACATACATACATACATACATACATACATACATACATACATACATACATACATACATACATACATACATACATACATACATACATACATACATACATACATACATACATACATACATACATACATACATACATACATACATACATACATACATACATACATACATACATACATACATACATACATACATACATACATACATACATACATACATACATACATACACACACGCACGCACGCACATACATACATACACATATATACATGCATGCATACATACATCATCATCAATCATCAAGTACCTTGCCGACTGGCGTGGGCGACCATGCCTCTCTACAATATGCGATTCGCACCTACATACATACTATTAATACAAGGAATCTAATTTTGGTATGAGTGACCCCTTCTGCAAACCCTGCACCCTCACCCCCCCCCCTCCCACCCCCTATCCACGCAACTGTTTTTATCATATCGGTACCCATTTTGTCTCTGTGGCTAAGTCGATGCGAACGCCTCGTAAGGCCGGAATGCCGGGTTGGATCCCAGCTGCGGGCCATGCGCCTTGTGTTGGTTTCGGCAGGGGTATCAAGAAAGCCGACCGCCCAGGAAGCAATGGCAAATTACTGGACGTAAATTTGCCTAGAAAAACAGCCAGGGGCTGTTGGGGTTGGTTCTGCAACGTCATGTAAAGGATACGCAACTAACCTATAACCCATTCTGTACATCAAAGGTTGCGTGCAGGGTAATTAGTTAAATCCGTGAACTGTTGAAAGTCCACATAAGCCAGCTCTACGAGCTCGGGAAGGCTACCGTAACAATGATCGATTGTCTGTAATGTTGCAGTTAAACTGGATTTGCTAGTTCACTCATACTCGCCCACTCGGTGAAAATAATTCAAGGAACCAATTTTGTTAGAAAAAAAAATAAGTTAGTGCTACTCTACTTTTACTCCCATATTATGCTGCACTCGTGTTTTTATAGTTACTTATTCATATTTCGTCGGCTCTGTGGTTAAGTTGATGCGAACGTTCGTAATGCAGGCATGCAGTGTTCGATCCCAGCTGCGGGCCACACGCCTTGCGTTGGTTTTGACAGTGGTATCAAGAAAGCCCACTGTCCAGAAAGCAATGGCAAAGTACTGGACGTAAATTTGCCTAGAAAAACCACACAACACCCAGGGCCTATAGGAGTTGGTTCGGCAACGTCCTGTAAAGGATACGCAACTAACCTATTCATATTTCTGTCAATTTTTTCACATATGCCTTCTTACTTAGTTTGTTTCGTATTATAGCCTTTATATTCGTACTACTTTTTAGTTTCATGTTGACCTTGGTTTTTTATTAGCTCTGTTGGTTTGCCCGCTGGGTTTTCGAGTCACAGTTTGTGCTGGATTTACGTAGTACTCCGTTAATAAAGACTTTGTTCGAAACGTTTGATTGTTTTTGTGTGCGTCTTTTCTATTCCCTCTGTTGAGCTTTCTAGTCACATTATGTGGTATTTTTAGCATCTTTTATAGAAAAATGAGCTGATGTAGGGTCCTTACGCTGACAGCCTTGTAATTGTCAGGAATTTTGCTTTCTAAGTTTGCAGGCACGGAAAAGAGTAATGTGTTTGTTCAAAGCACATATAAGGTGAACACTGCTTTTCATCACATACGTCGACCAAATTTGCAAATCAGCTAGCACCAGCTTCCTCTGAGCCTTCAACACACAAAAACTCACAGTTGTTAGGTTCAATGTGGAAAAATACTTTGTCTACATCAGACTGGATCACATCTTCAAAAACATTATGGCATTCATCATCCACTGCGCTCAAGCCTCTGCAAAGTTGCGAATTGTAAAGTTTCCATAAACAGATGATGTCATGCTTAAAATGGAGTAAATCTTCCAAATCTTTTAATCTTTTCTGCTTCCGAAATTTGTTACACCGACACAAGGTAGTTTGCACCTGAGAATTGTCGATATTCTCCAGATCTGGCTTCTAAATTACCTGTTTGTAGTATCCACAAAAGTAAGATTTCCACTTGTAAAGTAGAAAAAAAGAATAGTCAGCCGGTTAAAAAAATTCAGACTACTGACTAGGCTAGACACTCATCACAACACGACTGACTCCCGCGAATTTAAATTTAAATTGCTGTAATTTTACACAGCAAAGTTTAAAAATCTTGTATATCCACTTCATAATATCCGCTTGTCGATCTGTAGTAAGAATACATTCAGAACACAGAACTTTATAGGAACAATAAAATACCACATAACGCATCATATGGCTCGATTTACACACTGGTCGGCGGCCTCTGTGTTATAATGTCACGTGATTAGCTGTTAGGGCTAGAAATAGAGTCGGACGTGGTGTTTTTTTATTAGCTCTGTTGTCTTGCCCGCTGAGTTTTCTTGTCACAGTTTGTGTTGTATTTAGGTAGTACTCCGTTAATAAAGGCTTTGTTCGAAACGTTCGGTTGTTTTTGTGTGCGTCTTTTTTATCCCACCCCCCCCCCCCCAACCATTCCGTTGAGCTTTCTAGTCGAATTCTGTGTTATATTTAGCATCTTTTATAGACAAACAAGCTGATGTAGTGGACCTTACGCCGACAGCCTTGTAATTGTCATTAATTTCGTGGTACAATTTTCTGGCAGCTTTTTAAGTTGGGAGGCACGGAAAAGGGTAATATGTCTGGTCAAAGCACATATAAGGTGAACACTGCTGTTCATCACATACATCGACCAATTTTGCAAATCAGCTAGCACCACCGAATAGAACAACATCAGAGAATTACTCAGTGAATTGCTTTTCACTGATGACCGGGCAATCGTAGAACCAACAGCAGTACAACTACAATAACATAATAATAGACTGCCCTTAGAATGCAACAACTATGATGATCAACGCAGGCAAAATGGAAGTGATGACATTCTCCAGAACAGGAAAAACTATTAATACTAAAATTGATGGAACACCATTAAAGCAGGCGAAGTATTTTATATTTTTTTTGTGTGTGTTTTTTTTTTTTTTTTTTTTTTTTTTTTGTTTACGTTTCAGTAGACTGGAGAATTAAGAAAGAAATCAGCAAAGATGCAATAAAGCAAAACAAGTTTAGGGCCAAATGGCACCGATTATGAAATACAAGCCAGTGAATATGAACACTAAAAGAACACTGTTCGACATAATATTTTTACCAACGCTATGCTATCAACATCACACATAGACAGTCTTCAGAAGACAGAAGGAAAATAGTCCCGACAGAAATGAAATGTTTATGTTTTACATCTTCTTCTTCTTCTTCTTCTTCTTCTTCTTCTTCTTCTTCTTCTTCTTCTTCTTCTTCTTCTTCTTCTTCTTCTTCTTCTTCTTCTTCTTCTTCTTCTTCTTCTTCTTCTTCTTCTTCTTCTTCTTCTTCTTCTTCTTCTTCTTCTTCTTCTTCTTCTTCTTCTTCTTCTTCTTCTTCTTCTTCTTCTTCTTCTTCTTCTTCTTCTTCTTCTTTCCTTCTTTTTTTTCTTTTTCTTCTTCTTCTTCTTCTTCTTCTTCTTCTTCCTCTTCTTCTTTTCTTCTTCTTCTTCTTCTTCTCCTCCTTCTTTACGTTTACTGGCTGTAAACTCAGGCGGAAAATTCTGAATGTTCGTCCACCTCTTGACTTTAGCTTTGTTTCAGAACCTGAGTATTGTGTGCATATCCGTTTTGCAGAACGGGCGTACATTTGTAAGCAGACTCTTGGTTCCTGGCCTCTCAGGCAGATGTACTCCAACTTTGAAGGATGGCCCCAATTTGTCGACTCCTACGAAATGCGTGGAGGGAAGTCCGTGGGACCATTCTTGTCCTCCCCCACAGTAGAACCCTGGAACACACACGAGGAAGACTGTGATGATCCACATTTGATTCCAAATATGGCATAACACAATTTATGATATTTTGAAATAATATGAAATATATAAATACAAACTTGAAAATTCCCCCCAACCTCCCAGCCCCTTCCAGTGCCGCCTCTACTATGCATAAATCTCTGGTCAGGATTCAAAAGAACTGCCACTAAATAATTCTGAATCTGTTGGTAGCTATGGTAACTGTAGAAATCACATGTCATCTAAATCGATACCATTGCTAGGGGGCAATGATTACTCTTGGAATCACCTGCTACCAGGAATCGATGCTTTGGCCAGTAGCTATGATAATACTAAAGGTCACCTGCTTTTGGAATCGATACAACTGATGGAAAGATAGCCTGTGGGCTTTAAATTAATAGAATTAGTCTTATCAGTCTCTCGCCTCTTCTTGTTTGTTCTTCAGTTGCTCGTGTTGGCGAATGGCTCTTTGTCTTGTTTCAAGGTCAATATTTACGGACAACTGGATCTCCTGGTAGTTTAGTTTTCTTCTTCTTTTCATTCTACCTGCCAGCAGTTCTAAGATGAGAAGGCCACATGCCTTATGAAGTATAACTGCGACTCATATCTTTCACTTGTGGATACAGTCTGGTTTCTTTTGGTATACCAACCCGCCAAACGTGAGATCTTTTTACTGCATGTAGAGAACTTGCCTGTAGCACGTGCTCGGTACTGTGTGTTGCCTGTTTGCATGGGCAAAACACGACCGGCTCTAGCTGACAGGTCGTGCTGCTGACGTCACCGGGTCGGGCTAACGATGCGTTAACGCAGTGGTTCTAAAATAAGAAATAAACTATTTCCGACAGGGGCGAGGGGAGACAACTTAGATTTTAACATTCAAGTATCTACATGCCTTCTTTAATAATTTCACAATTTTTAGCCGACGTTTCTTGATTATTTCCGCGGCTCCCCTGGCATACGCTCACGGCGCCCCAGTGTGCTTCCTCACCCAGTTTGAGAACCGCTGCTTTAACGCATCGTTCGCCCGACCCGGTGACGTTAGCAACACGGCCCGTCCGCTGGAACTGGTCGTGGGCAAAATTATGAATCCCTAGTCTTGAATTTTTTAAATATATGGCTGCAGACTCTGTTGTGTCAAGTGCACAGTCTAAATAATTCGCCGTGTGGGTTCCGGGGCCCTATTATAGGGAAAACATGAATAGATCCACTGCTTACCCAAAAGCATGTCGTATGAGTCGACTAATTGGGAGCTTTCTTTGAAGTCGGAGTGCATCTGCCTGAGAGGCAAGGAACCAGCAGTCTGCATAAAAATGAGTCAGCTCTGTAAAACGGATGCACACGCAAGACACAGGTTCTGGAGCAGGACTGCAGTCCAGAAGTGGGTGAACAACCAGAACTTTCCGCCAGAGTTTACAGCTGGTGAATTCGAAGAAGACGAAGAAGAAGAAATACATAGTCTAAATAATGGTATCTTTCTTTCGTGTGTCGGCGTCTGTGGCTTGGGCGTTGCGATCGCGGTTCGTGATGCCTGGGTGCCGGGTTCGATCCCAGTTGTGGACATTTTGTCTTTCGTTGGTTTCGACAATGGTACTGAGAGCTGGTCGCTTAGGAGGCAATGGCAAACTACCGAGCGTTAAATGTGCCTGGAAAAACCACCACGGCAAAAATATGCTGGAGTTGGTTCTGCAACGTCCTGTAGAGGAAATGCAACAAACTTTCTTTTGTGTCAGCAGGTTGACTGAGTCTTCAGAATTGTGTCGTAGGTCGGAAGTGTTCCAATGGGCTCTAAGGCTACCTAATAATTAACTCCTAATAGTTTAACATCCTTGTTATCATCAATATTCAAATGGTTAAACCGTTTGCATCAAGCTCTGGGTGAAATCTGTTGGTCATATTAAAAGACATGAGGCTCATAAAAACACTATACTGATAGAAGACATATTAGATGAAGTAGCATCTGTAAGAATCTATAAACAATGAATCTTGTGTGGATCCGACAGGGAGGGACGTATGAGAGGAAGAGAACGACGTGGGTATAATCAGTGTACTACGGGAACTGTTAGGATCTTCGCCTTAAGAGACTTGATGGAGGAGACCAAGAAAATATGGGTATGCGCGATGTGCTATGATGTCAATTCCTAAATCAGTTATCAGTCGCAGCTAGGATGTCAGTTTTTTAATCAGTTATCAGTCGCAGCCAGGATGTCAATTTTTAAATCAGTTATCAGTCACACACTGAAGATGGTGGGTTCATGGTTTAAACCTGTTATGGTATACATTACGGTTGCGATGTGAACTAAAGTCAAGGACTCTTTTCCATGTTCTCAGGCATATTGGGTATATTGGGCTCAATCTATATTTGTATAGACCATTCGGCTCTCGGTGGTTAATGTGGTCAACATCAACCCGGACGCCTTTACTTCCCATGATTGTAACTAGTACCCCTTCAAGGATGGGTCAACCTACGAGCCAAAGTAATTCCGTCTGGACTTGAACCAACGACCTTCAGACTCAGGCCAATGTCTAGTCGCTATACCACGGCGGTTCGCGATAAGTTGTAAGCCAATACGCTCTATTTTCAGGTGTCTGTTAACTTTATGTAGTCTTTCCTTTAAACAAGCAAACTCCAGAAGATTGTCTTGTACCAATTTTATGACGTTAGGTTGACATCAGAGTCCTACTATATTATTATCTTTTAACTATTTTTTTTTATCTTTCGGTCTCATATACTGTTTAATTCAATTAATAATTATTGTTTAATTCAATTATTTCATGCGAACGAAAGAAGAAGAAGTAAGAACATAGTAAGAACTTAAAAATAAGGAGCTAAGAAAATAAAATGTGACAAGAAAACTAAAGAAATGTTCGCCATACATAGTATAACATACATATATATATACATACATATATAATAAGTGAGCGTATGGTGACATGTATAATGTAACCAATGAGCGCATAGAGCCATATTTAGTGTAATTAATTGAATCTAAAGATGTGGCATCCCCTAGAACAATGGTTCTCGCCCTTTCTAATGCGGCGACCCTTTATTTTAGTTCCACATATTGTGATGACCCCTAACTATAAAATTATTTTCGTTGCTACTTCATAACTTCAGTGAATATATGTTTTCCGATGGTATGAGGCGACTCTTGTAAAAGCATCATTTGACCCCCAATGGGGTCGAGACCCATAGGTTGAGAACCGCTGTTCTAGAGCAACAATATTTCAGTATCACAAAAATTGAAAAAAAAAAAAAAAATTAAAACAATACAGTCTAGTAAGAACAACACTTCTGGAAGTCAAACTTTACGGGCCGCTTAGTGAATTACAAAAGACAGTGAAATTCATACCAGAGACAGCATTGCAGATATAGAAAATTTATTTCATGCGAACGAAAGAAGAAGAAGAAGTAAGAACATAGTAAGAACTTAAAAATAAAATGTGACAAGAAAACTAAAGAAATGTTCGCCATACATAGTATAATAAGTGAGCGTATGGTGACATGTATAGTGTAACCAATGAGCGCATAGAGCCATATATAGTGAAACCAATGAGCGTATGTCGCCATATATGGTGTAACCAATAAGCGTATAGAGCCATATATAGTGTAACCAACGAGCGTGTGGCGAGTTCCTTGATAATAAAGGAGTTAAAGGAAAGAAACCTTTTCACGCCATGTGGTACTAACTTCATTTTTTCGGTAAAGTGGCTAGTATCACAATAGCCACCGGTGAAGCTTCATCAACACGGCCCCGTAAAAAATTACACAATGAATGTAGAGTACAGAACCCTCTTTCACACCTTCAGCCTTATTAGGCATATAGAACTAGAAGTATATACCCATTTAGGGCTGGGTCGACATGAGAGCGAAGATCATTTTTCACATTTGAAGTATATGAACCCACGACCCTTTGGATCCGAAGGCGAGTGTCTAACCGTTACAACACGGTGGCTCTCATACTAGGATTGTGTGACAGTTTTAACTACTCAACCGGTCATTCCATATTATCATACGATCCACAGAAACGTGTCTTCCTAAACTTGCAATTAGCTCAAACGAATCTTCAAAATAAATCAAAACCATAGTTATTTGTGAACTGGGAATTACATTTTAGTACTGTCATTAACTGTAAGCAAAGAATTACTTCCCCTAAAACTCAACTTGCCAGTCTTTAACGCAGTGACTCTCAACTTTCATAATGCCGCAACCCTTTAATACAGTTGTTTACGCTGTAGCGACCCCCAACAGCACAATTTTTTTTTCGTCGCTTCTTCATAACTGTAATGATGATGTGTTTTGCGAATGACGTTGGTGGCCCCTGTGAAAGTGTCGTTCGATACACACACACACACACACACACACACACACACACACACACAAAATCGCGACCCATAGTTTGAGAACCGCTGTTTTAACGCGTTACGTGGACAAAGATCGATAAGCAATTCACTGGGGACGATCAGGATGAAAGTTGGTAACAGGAATCTATAAAATGGTATAGATGGCTTTATTTAAGTTTGATTTTTATTTGGAGATGAGGATTGGATAAATGTTTGTCGACTGTGATCGTGCTGCCCACAGACTTGAGTTCGGTGTTATTTTCGTACTTTATTCAGGGTTTATATCCAGGCATAAATGCAAAAGAAATATGGAGAACAGGTACAGGAGAGGTAGAAGAGGAACAGGGAAGTGAACAGAAAAAGGAGGAGGAGGAAGATGATAGTTAAAGCAAGAAAGAAGGGAGATTTAAAAGGAGAGAGGGAGACGAAAAGAGGTTAAAGAAGAAAGGTATAGAGAGGGAGATATAGAGAAAGGAGAAGTAATGCGAACAGAAAAGAAAAGGAGAGTAATAAAAAAAATTTTAATATTCTTTTTTAAGTGGGGAGTGAAGTTATAAGTCGCCATCGCAGATAATAGTTAGTGAAGGGATTTTTTTTTTTTTAAAGTGCATTAAGTACATCTACAGAAGAAAAACAACAGCTTCAAAACAAAGCGATGTTTCCCCGTTGTGAATTTGAACAAAGGAGACACAAACAATAGATTGCACAAGTCTTTTTCCTGTCATATCTCGCTGTATCTCGTCAGGTGCATACCACAGCAACAATTGATTAAAATAAAGCAAATAAATGAAACCTTCAAACTGAAACACAAAATCGACTACATTCATTCACACATTGTCTGTTTCACCAAGGTAACCGCAAAGTGACCAGCACTTCCTTATGTCGGCATAAATCTGAATTAAACTGGCTGATCGATGACGCTTCTGCGTATCGCTGTAATCTTGAAAGTTTAATTTGTTTGCTTCACTTAAATCAATTGTTGCTGTAGTATGCACCTGAAGAGATGCTTCGAAATTTGCCAGGCAAAAAATTGTGCAAGCTTAAAAACAAACACCAGTGATCCAACTCCGCAACACCTACAGCTTAGGTTTAGGGGTAGACGACAGATCAACATCATGCACAAGGTTAGTAATCCATAAATGCTCCGTTCTACTTCTGACTCATGCTCGAGTATTTTTTACGAGCGCAACAATATACACGAGCGTCCGATCTTACTACCCAGCGACCAATGAAAATTGCTAAAAGTCCACATGAAAAAAAAAAAAAAAATAATCAAAGCCTGATCCTAAGACCTCCAGCACTTGAGGCGGACGCCATGCCTCGAGACCACGCAGCTTCCAACACTTACAGTATAACGATACAATACCAGAAAACAGAATACTGTTGGCAAACTTTTGGAAAAAATTGTCGCACAATGATTGACCACCTACTTGGAACTACATGATAAGTTCCCATCAACACTTGGAGGGTACAGGTTGAAGAAAGAGACATGGTTCAATGCTGCTGTTTTCGCCTACGATGTGTACGAGGGATTTCAGATTAAAGAAGAGACATGTGCGGCAGTGTTGGACTTAGAAGATGCCTACAATAAAGTACCATACGAATATTTAATGCAATTACTGCTTAAACTAGAAGTCAACCATATTCTGATCCGCTGGATTGCTGCGGTCCTGTTCCATAGAAAGATTGTACTAAGATGTGGTAGCTGGTCCTCAGAACCGCAAACGATATGTCCAGGCTTGCCACAGGGATCACCGCTATCACCAGTCTTATTCAACGTTTATACGGTGATGATCACTGAGCAGCAGTTGAATGGAAAGGGAAGGACTTTGTCATTTGCTGATGACATTTTGATTTATCGACGAGGGCGTGATAGACAGGAGATCGCCAGCACTATGCACAAAGAACTCGATCGAATTGCCGCCTGGTGTGATGGTTCCATTGCCTATGTCAATCCTTCGAAGGCATCAGTGTCATGGTTCTCTTTGAACAATCACATTGTCAAGTCGGACTTACCAGAAGTGAAAATGCGTGATAATATATTGATCAGAACCAACGTTATGACGTTTCTCGGGGTGAGGTTCGATCGCAGCTTGTCATTCAGGGAACACGTTGACCATGTGATAACAAAAGCACGCAAAGGTCTATCTGCAATGAGGATTATGGCTGCTTCCAATATCGAGCAAAGACTACTAATACTTCTATTCTACGGTCTGGTCTTTTCCCCCATTAAATACGCTCTGGCCATCCTCACTGTCAGTGCTACCCAGATTGAAAGACTCGAAAAGGTACAAAATGAAGCCATGCGCATTATTTTGGGATGTACAAGAGACACATCCTGTGGAGCAATGAGGTATCTACTTGACTTTCCAACAATGAACAAAAGGATCAGGATGTGGAGGGCTCGGGCATACCTCAAAATATGTGCTGATAACAAACACCCACTGCATCAAGCGCTTTTTAGTGAAACAGCCTGAAGAGGGGAAAATCTTGGCTAGGTCGGGCAGAAGATGTTATTAGGCAAATATGCAGCTTAACCGACAGCATACCTGGTGCAGAGTGGATACCTGTGCCTCAGGCGTTTATTTGTACATTTTCCAGTATTGTCACACTCAACAGGCGATGTAGAGAAGAGAATCCTGTTGCTGTTAATGCATAGGTCAACGCTCTCATCGGTGAAAATTCAGACGAAGCAGATGCACTAATCTATACAGACGGATCCGTTATACGCCAAAGAAGAAGCGCATGGGCATTTACAGCACGCTCAGCGGGCAGAACAGTCAAAGAAGCCAACGGTGCCTTCTCCATGACAACCAGCAGCATGACGATGGAGGTGATGGCAGTGACGCAAGCGTTTGCCTGGCTTGAAACACAAAAATACACCCGCATATGTATACTCAGTGATTCAATGAGTATGATCCGGAGGGTTCAGGCAGGTTCAGTGCGAAGACAATGGCTTGAATCATTACAGAAGTCCACTGTGCGTGGAGTCACCTTTATTTTTGTTCCGGGACACGCAGGTGTCGATGGAAATGAAAGAGCTGACAGGTTGGCTGGATCTGCTATCACTACCGACGGTCGGCCTATGGATCATGCTGATATTATCAATGCCCTCAGAGAAATGGGAAGGATAGAGGACTTTGGTGGCAGTGAATCCACATCACTCGCCAGAATGGCAGACTTGGGAATTAAGATCGGCACAGCAAAAAACGAGACGCACACCGGACACGTCAGAAGACTTGTTAATCAACATAGAACTGGTACTATTAGCCATCGGACGTTGGGGTTCATACTGAGGGGAGGATCTGAGCACCTATGGACATGTCCGGAGTGCAATGACGATAACCCAACTAACTAACTAACTAACCAGAAAACAGACTAACAATATAGGAATTTATTCTGCAAAAGAATTACAAAGTTGGTTGACACTTGTTTCACAAACACTAATCATCTTTCAAAACAAGGCAAAGGTCGACCACGCATGCGATGGATAGACTGAATATCCGAGGCCGTAAATATCAACATCTACGTAGCATATACAAGGCTGTCCATGGAGATAACTGCTGCTTCCAGAGCACTCACACTGGCAGCAGAACAAGCGGTAATCGTTTTCGACTCTGTGGACATGCTTCAGAAAATCGCTACAGGTAATCTGCACTCCGAATGGGTAGAAAGCGTTCAAAAGTCGCAGTTACCCTCCATCATCTGTATCTACACTCCTGGGCACGAAGGAGTCAATGGTAATGAAAGAGCTAAACAGATGGCAAGTAATGCACTAATGCAAACGAAAATAAGCATGGACAGAGCTGATATTATATACTGTTGGTCTAGGTTAGGGGGTAATGGTAAATTTCTTACGCTAACACGACTGCGTAACCAAGCAATTAAGCTTGGTGAAACATGTCTCTTTCGTCTTCGAGGTAAAGACAGAGATACTATAGCCAACTCCTCATGGAAACAATCAGTAAAGGTACCTAGGAGTGACTGCAGCTTCAGAGAACTGAGCAGGCAAGGGGATGTCAAATGTGCACAGATATCGATTGTCATTACATCGTTTTGAACAACGGATCAACATTTTAGCAAACAGGTGTAACCCATAAGTGCTACGTTCTTCTTCTAACTAAAGTCTGAGTCAGCACAGTGCACCGGCCCTGTAGTACCGGCGAGAATCCTTGAATACTTTGGCTAGATTTTTAACTCCAAATTTGGCCCAGGCGGTGCCGTTAGGCTTCTCTTTTCGATTTCCAACTGCCAAGGGATTTTTTTACCTTAGCACACGGACGTCCGATCTCACTACCAAGAGACCAGGGGGAATTAACTAGAAGACCAAGTCCACGTGGAAAAACAAATCCCAGATCTCAACGGGGATTGTACCCGGAACCTCTAGTACTCGGGGCGGACACGATGCCTCGAGACTACGCAGCTCCCTCATAACATAACATAACATAACAAGGCTATCACCTAGTCTTTTCAAAATTTAATGCTGAAAGGCGGAATATGGCTAAAGCAGAAAAACAAAAACCAGATTCCGCATTCTGCGAGGCGTATTTCTACAGCGGTGACCAAAAATTATTATACCATGTAATCTAATAATGTGGTCGGCAAAACGCGGCTCGAGTGCGGCTCGACTAGTGGGCCACAAAGCTGTTTTGACTCTGTAAAAAAAAAAAAAAACATGGTTCTTGACATGTTATTGAAAAAAAACAATTTGGCTCTCGAATACATTTTAATTTTCTGCTGCTGATTTTTAGCTCCTTTGACTAATGAGTTTGCCGACCACTGACCTAGGAAGTCATTGATTTGTCTATACTGTTGTGCACACAGCTTTTTTTTATGGCCAGCTAAAAGCAATCATCATTTATTCATAATTCAGACCTAAAATGTCAGTTAATGTAATATTCCGTAATAAAATAGCAGATCGATTATTTACTATGTGGTTTTAAGCTTGTCCTTGGGGGAGAAAATAATGATTTTTGAGTTGAACAGCTATATGACGATTTTCAGAATACCGTGAACAAAGAGGAAAATAAAAACCTAAAAGATCTGAACAACGGGGAAGATTGTTATGGAAACTGAAATATGTTTGCTATATTAAGTGGCACGGTGGGGCAGGGACCAACCAGCACGAAGGCGAGCACGTGAAAAAAATGACGTCTTGGGTAGGAAAGTGCAGGAGCAGAGGCGTAGCTAGGGTATTTGGCGCTGGTGGCAACCTAGGGTATTTGGCGCTGGTAGCAACCTAGGGTATTTGGCGCTTGTGGCAACCTAGGTTATTTGCCGCTTGTGGCAACCTAGGTTATTTGGCGCTTGTGGCAACCTAGGGTATTTGGCGCTTGTGGCAACCTAGGGTATTTGGCGCTGGTGGCAACCTGGGGTATTTGGCGCTTGCGGCAACCTAGAGTATTTGGCTCTTGTGGCAACCTAGGGTATTTGGCGCTTGTGGCAACCTAGAGTATTTGGCGCTTGTGGCAACCTGGGGTATTTGGCGCTTGTGGCAACCTAGGGTATTTGGCGCCCACGGCAGAAAAAAAAAGAGAGCTGGGGGAGAGGGAGCTAACTGACAATTTTTCTAAAATTTGCTGAAGCAATTGCTTAATTAAGAAGCCTGTTTAATTCCCTTTCAAGTAAAATTCAAAGGATAGTAAAATGTACTAGGTGTATACTGCTAAAATGTGTAAACTCCTGAGTGTTCTTAATAACTGTTGAATAAATAATTATCTTAGTAGGTTATTAGCCCAGATTCCAGAGATACTTTTTTTATGGTCAAAGAATCGTCTTCTCTTGTTCTTCACGTTCACCAGCTGTAAACTCTGTGGGAAAGTTCTAGTTATTTATCCACTTCTGGACTGCAGTCCTGTTCTAGAACCTGAGTGTTGCGTGTGCATACGTTTTACTGATCGGACTCATTTGTTTGCAGAATGTTGGTTCCTTGCCTCTCAGGCAGATGCACTCCGACTTTGAAGGAAGCTCTCAGTTAGTCGACTCTTACGACAAGCTTTTTGGGCAGCCAGTGGATCTATTCTTGTTTTCCCTATAATAGGGCCTCGGAACCCACACGGGGAGTCAAAGAATCTAAACCAGTTTCTGAGCACACGATTATTAAAAAAAGACACACACAAAAACATGTACTGACAATAAAATTTGGTCGGATTTTTTTTTTCCCAACTTCTCAGTACATTTCTGGTTGAATTTTTTCCTACTTGAAAAAAAAAAATAATAATTAAACCTACACCGCCCCTTTTCTCCATAAAGTTCATAAGTTCATATAAGTAATAAATTAATATTGTTTTAGTTTCTTTTAATATCATATTACCAGTTTTAAAAAATCTTTAATTAACAGATTATGAGACTTTACTGATACAAGATTAAAACTACAGATGCACGTATGTGCCCAAAGTAAGTTTTCTCTGTTTCTCCTCTTTCTACGCCGAGCTGAGAAGGATCACAGTCTGTCTTGTGCCATAGCTAGATACTCTTAAATCATCCTTGGGGATTTTTCCATTCTGCATTCTCCAGGTGTGACCCAGCCACCCGAGCCTTCATAGGCTGAACAATGAGAAGACTATCTCCCAATCCTATCCCTACGTCCTCTCTCTCTCTCTCTCTCTCTCTCTCTCTCTCTCTTTCTCTCTCTCTCTCTCTCTCTCTCTCTCTTCCTCTCTCCCCATTCACCCTCTCCTATACCTTATTTGTCCTACGTAGCTTGCACTCTTACTAAATTAACTCCTTGTGACCGACGTTCAACCCCACCAGCACACAACGCGATAAACATCCGATGACACAGAGTGCCACCATTCGGATAAGGATTACCCGAGGACAGGTCACTGAAAACCCTTTTCAACCGTTAGGTTATATTAGGGTCCCTGACCACAGCCGGAGTTGGGAGATAGTCAACATTGCAGCTCCTCTTCTGAGTGAGTGGTTATTGCGGCCTCATCTGCAAACAGCAGCTCTCTCATAAATGCCGGAGTGGGGCTTTGAAACAACAAAAAATTGCATCCTATATTGGAACGATAACTTGGGAGTGCCGTGGCGGAGCGGCTAGACGGTCGCCGCGGTTTGGAAGGTTGTGGGTTCGCTCCCTGGCGGAGCCTGACTTTTTTCAAAAATGACCTTGGTTCCCAGGTCGATCCAGCCTTGAGTGGGTACCGGGTGCAGTCCCGGGAAGTAGAGGCGGCCGGCGTATTGCTGACCACATCACCCACCTTGTGTCGATTGGTCTATAAAAATATAGGTATAGCCCTATATGCCCTACACGTCTATTAGCATGGAAAAGGGTCCTTTACTTTACTCCTTGACTTATTGGGGTGGCTGTTGTTGATATAAGAACTCTTTCAGTGACATGAACTCACCATACGCTCATTGGTTACATTGTAAATGGAATACAATTCCTTGTTATTTATATCCCATTCTCCTCTTATGCTGACCCCTTCCGATCACCACAGGGTCGTTGGTTTAACATGCTGGCGAGGAAAGAAACTCTACACCGCTCTGTGAAAAGATTAGTGATTAGTGAGAATTATCTTCACAGTTCTCCGGACAAATCCATAAGTGCTCCGATCTCATCAAAAAGTCAACAAGCTTAAAACGATCGATGACACCTGTTCTGTGTTGATTAATTAAACTTCTTGTTCCCTTAGTAAAATGTTCATTTGTCGAAGCTACAGATTTTATCCTCATGGCCATCAGTCAAAAACAGGGATACGAATTGATGATCTCTGTCGTATTCTTCTTCGCGATACGTGCTGGGCGTGGCATCGAAACATCGTTTCTGTTCAGTACACGACCAGCTGCAGCAACCGCAGTGTCTGCAAGGCGCACTCGTTGCCTCGAACACACGCATAACCCGGCACAAAGATTAAGGTTAGGCCAGGGATTCGAGAAGTTGTTATTGATCCAGTCGTTTCTTGCTGAGAAAATATGAGAAAATACAATAAACTTCACGCCGCTCTGTAAATAATAATATACTGTCTCTCAGAATGCCCCCCCCCCTTCCCGTAGCGAAATGGTCGAGCAGTCTGCCTGGCGTTCTGAAGGTCGCTGGTTCGTTTTACAGGGGATCGTTAAGCTCACGAGTGCAATTTTTACGGAGATCGCCAGAGCTACGGAGTTAGTTATTTGTGCGATGCATGCGACAGGTTGCTATCCGTTCTGCGGAGGGATACCGAGCCATATGAGATAAAACCTTGTGCAGTGAAGTCTGTACTCTCTGTACTCTCTCTCTCTCTCTCTCTCTCTCTCTCTCTCTCTCTCTCTCTCTCTCTCTCTCTCTCTCTCAGCTTTATTTTTTCAGCTCCATGAAACCCCCCCCCCCCCTCCCCAACCTCCGAATGGAGTTGTTGATACAGGACACAAAAATAAACTGTAGCACAGACAAATTTGAATTCAACAGTACATGGACCTAAAAGGGGTAAACACAACTGTACATGCAATCTTTGGCTACTAAGATTCCGGTTGCAATCGCTTACCTAATGTAACGAATTATGTCTATAGTCCGTACCAAACTTTAAAAATCGGCAACTCAGTTACCGTTTAGTGTAAATTTTTTTAAGTTGGCGTGCAACCTGTAAATAATAATTTCCTTGTAAGAAAAGGTGCTTTATTAATATCCGACCCCAGATGACGTCACAGGACAGTCCAACATTTTAGAGGGTGGTAAGACTCGGTTTTCTGGCTTTCTGATTCTTTTAAAGACCCCGAAACATCTAGAACTGGCCCTAACCCCCACCCACTTACGTCTCACAACTGCATGCAGCCTACGTCTTACGACTGCATACAGATTACGTCCCACGACTGCATACAGCCTACGTCTTACGACTGCATACAGATTACGTCCCACGACTGCATACAGCCTACGTCCCACGACTGCATACAGCCTACGTCCCACGACTGCATACAGCCTACGTCCCACGACTGCATGCAGCCTACGTCCCACGACTGCATACAGCCTACGTCCCACGACTGCATACAGCCTACGTCCCACGACTGCATGCAGCCTAGGTCCCACAACTGCATGCAGCCTACGTCCCACGACTGCATGCAGCCTACGTCCCACGACTGCATACAGCCTACGTCCCACGACTGCATACAGCCTACGTCCCACGACTGCATGCAGCCTAGGTCCCACAACTGCATGCAGCCTACGTCCCACGACTGCATGCAGCCTATCTACCACCCCCTGGAATATTAGACTGACTCGTGACCTGTGGATTTCCTCTGTTTTGGGTAGGATATTATTAAGCACCAAAAATCATTACAGTGTAAATAAACATTCACATTTTAGCTTGCCTTATTTGCAGCAATAGCAATTGGGGAAAACCAGACACTGATTACAAGCATATACTTAGTATGTTTACAGTAAATGGAATGACAAAGTTGTCAAAATGTCAAACACCCCTCGTTTTAGAGGTAATCCGTCAGAAAAACTAAGGCACGCTTAATTTGAATAACGAAGCAAATACGTCACGTACTGTAATATCGCTCGTTGACTTGTTCAGAAGAATTAAATGATTCATATCAATTACTGTATATTTTCAGGGGTGCACAAATTATTAGCACGACAAAGATCAAAGAAATTTGCCCGCTCTAAGAAAACAGCAATAACTGAGCGATTGTGAGTTATGCAATCTGAAGCGCATGGGAAATCTAAGACCACATGCAACAATTCGTGTTGATCCGTACAGATGTTTTCGAGGTATCGTAGGCACAACGTTTGGAACGGATTACAGTTTCCTACCAATTTATTGGAAGAATGAAGTCAGGCGCTAGTTTATTCTCCAATGTTTGAGTGATTACTTCGATATCGATCTGACCCGGAGAAACTACAGAGATAAAAGGCTAAATCGCTGCATAATGACTTCCTTGGGCGACTGTAAGGTTAAAGTTGCATATTTCCCATCCCCCCCCTTCTTTTCCCCACCCCCTTTTGGCGAACTGTATAAGTAATTGTATGACGTCACGGGGTACTGCGCTGTTCTACTGTTTTCAAATGAAACTGCCATGACGGCCGCGACTACAGTATGTGTGTGCGTGTGTGTGTGTGTGTGTGTGCATGTGTGTATACATATGTGTGTAAATAAAGGACCTTTTTCCACGCCGTAAGACGTACTAGACATATAGTACTAGACTTATATTTTATAGACCACTCAGCACTTGGTGGATGATATGGTCAGTATCACGCCGGTCGCCTTTACCTCCTAGAACTTTACCTGGTACTCATTTAAGCTGGATCGACCAGGGAGGCAAGGTTATTCGAAGTGAGAGAAAAAAAAGTATGCCCTTGTTCGGACTTGAACCCACGGTCTTCAGAACCACAGGTGAGCGTCTAGCAGATATACCACGGCGGCTACCCGGTTGCAGTATAGATCTGTGTTCTCTAATCTGTTTACACCCGCTGCCTATCAAATCGTTCTCCCCTCCTTTTTTCCCCCGCCATGTTTTCTAACTGATGGTGACAATGGTTGAAGCATATGTAGGTCACCTTCGGACAGCTAATGAGAGCCACACAGTAAAAGTAGTTCATAAGAAAACTCGTAATCGTAATCATAGAAACAAAACAGAAATGTCAAATTTGGACAAAATGTTAAAATTAGGCCTGCTTTATTGAGGACGGTTTCTTTGCTGTCTGATTTAGTTCGATTCATTGTGGCGATCATTTCTCGCCTAAGTTTCGGTGTTTACTGCTGCGTCATGTCTACTCGATCAGGCTTGGCTGGTGTAATCCGGCATGTTGGGATTAAGTGGGGCAGCCCTAAGAAGGGCTGCCATTTGCCTGGGGCGGCCTGGAACGGGGATGGGCGGGGTCATATAGTGGCTGTTTATCAGGGCTGGCGACCGTTGTTGAGCTGTCCGTAAAGATGGCGGCTTATTTTGTGGGTTCTCTTTTGTGGCTTTAGAACTGGCGATAATCTCTTCTATTGGGCGTGGTAAGAAAACAGTTATACATTTAAAGCTC
The DNA here is from genome assembly GCA_905116865.2 of Candidula unifasciata. NCBI lineage: Eukaryota > Metazoa > Mollusca > Gastropoda > Stylommatophora > Geomitridae > Candidula > Candidula unifasciata. Next base: position 180,533 of record CAJHNH020000466.1, read on the forward strand.
ACACTAGAGACCAAACTGCACAAATGATTTGTTTCACAAAACTGTCACGGGGCAATATTTTTTACTCATGCAATCAGCGCTTGAAGTTGCCCTAAAATGTCGGTTAATTGATTACGACAGCTAACATTTGACATATGCCTTTTGTTTACTTTGCATATGCAAGCTTAAAGATTTTGCTGGGACGGACAAGTTTTTTACTACTTTTTGAATGGGTTGGTGTAGGACGTTTTGTGTGATTTCCACTTGCACAGGAACTGGGCAGGTATGGGTCAACCCGTCCTATAACTGTTGGTACCTCAGCTAACGTCGTGGTTCTTTAAGGTTATCTTCTCTAAAAAGTTAAGAAGTGTCACTGCGCTATTGATGATAAAAGTGTATTTTACTTGTAAGATGAGTCTCTGCTTCAAAATGCTGTGGTTCACTGAAAAATGTGTTATATAATAGTGAAGATTGTTTGAAGTTAGAACAACGGACCAACATCATGGCACACATGTAGTAACCCATGAGTGTCCCGTTCTTCTTCTAACTAAAGTCTGAGTCCGAAGAAGCTTAGCACAGTGCACAGGCTCTGTAGCACTGGCGAGGATCCTGAAATACTTTGGGTAGATTTTTAACTCTAAATTTTACCTAGGAAGCGCCGTTAGGCCACTCTCTACGAATTCTAGCTGCCAAGGGATTTTTAACGTGCGCTTAAATACACACGGGCGTCCGATCTCACTACACCCAGAGACTAGGGGGGATTACTAGAAGTCCAAGTCCACAGACACCATGCCTTGAGAACATGCAGCACCCCCCCCCCCCCCTCGTTTTCCCATATAATTGTGTCATCTGTACAGAAAGCTGTGATATATTTACTAGACCCATTCTCTCTTTCCAATTTTGAGTCTGGCCCACTATGTCCAATATGTCCAAAGGCCTGGAAATTATTTTTTATTTTACTTTACTTCTATATTTCCAGACTATATCCTTCCGTTGTGCTGTAGCGTTTCATATAATATACCAGCATGCGAATCACAGCCAATGGCGATCGAGGGCGTGAGACCTAAATATGAATCCCCGGCAACGCTGTGGATTTTTGTTTCTGTCGAGAGCAACAAACAAAAAAGTCCCAACCTGCACAGTCTGTGGTGACTGCACTAGCCATGCGACCTCAAACCCTCAGGTTCAAAGATGTATCTGCCTAAAGAATCCCTTTACACACCCTTATGCGTATTGGGTTTATCGTGCTATGAGTCTATCGTGCTATCGGGTATATTGTACTATTATGTATATCGTGCTATTGGGTATATCGTGCTATTGGGAAATCGTGCTATTGGGTATATCGTGTTAATGGGTACATCGTGCTATTGGGTATATCGTGCTCTTGGGTATATCGTGCTATTGGGTATATCGTGTTATTGGGTATATCGTGCTATTGGGTATATCGTGCTATTGGGTATATCGTGCTCTTGGGTATATCGTGTTATTGGGCATATCGTGTTACTGGGTATATCGTGCTATTGGGTATATCATGCTATTGGGTATATTGTGTTATTGGGTATATCGTGCTATTGGGTATATCGTGTTATTGGGTATATCGTACTATTGGGTATATCGTGCTATTGGGTATATTGTGCTATTGGGTATATCGTGCTATTGGGCATATCGTGCTATTGGGTATATCGTGCTATTGGGTAAATCGGGCTTTTGGGTATATTGTGCTATTGGGTATATCGTGCTTTTGTGTGTATTATGCTATTGGGTGTATCGTGCTATTTGGTATATCCTGCTGTTGGGTGTATTATTCTATTGGGTGTATCGTGCTATTTGGTATATCCTGCTATTGGGTATATCGTGCTATTATGTATATCATGCTATTGGGTATATCGTGCTATTATGTATATCGTTCTATTGGTTATATCGTGTTATTGGGTATATCGTGTTATTGGGTATATCATGCTATTGGGTCAGTCGTGCTATTGGGTATATCGTGCTCTTGGGTATATCGTGTTATTGGGTATATCATGTTATTGGGTGTATCGTGCTATTGTGTATATCATGCTATTGGGTATATCCTGCTATTGGGTATATCCTGCTATTGGGTATGTCCTGCTATTGGGTATAGCGTGCTACTGGGTGTATCGTGCTATTGTGTATATCGTACTATTGGGTATATCGTGCTATTGGGTCGATCTTATCATTGGGTATTTCGTGCTACTGGGTGTATGTGGGTATATGGTGCTATTGGGTATATCCTGCAATTAGGTCAATCGTGTTATTGGGTATATCGTGCTACTGGGTGTATCGTGCTGTTGGGTATATCGTGCTATACATGTTGTTAGACAAGTCGGCACTAGGTGGGTGATGTGGTAACTGTTTTTAAATACAGACTGGGGATCTCCGTGGAGAAGCGGTAAAGCAGTTTGTCTCACGCCATGAAAGTCATGGGTTCGTTTCACAGCTGTGCCTTTCAGTTTACGAGTGCAGTTTTTAACAGAGATCCCTGGGGATCGTTGCCGGAGCTACGAATAGCGTGCTCTGTGTGACGCTCTAGGCAGGCAGCTTGCTGTTCTGCGGAAAGAGACTGAGTCATATGGAATAAAACCCGGCGCAGTAAATTCGATTCTCTCACCTTTACCTTCACCTTTGCAGAATAATATAGCAGTGTATTTTTTTTTAAACTCACTTTCTACATAATTTTTTTTTTTTTTTTCACAGCACACACAAGTACAACGCCACGCCAAATTGGTGCCAAAGAAAAAGTGTCAGAAAAGCCAAAACCGGAAACAGGGTTTGAAGAATTCATGATAGCAGCAGACCTGACCTTGTATGCAAATCCATTACGGTGTCTGGTGAAAAAATCTACACCATCTCAAAAAGCGGAGGCTGAAAAGTCACAGGCAGTCGCACAAGCTAAAGATTCGGGAGATATAATCGCAGCAGATCTGACAAAATATGGAAGTCCACTGGACGATAAGAATTGATTAGTCAATCGAGACTGTAGCTAGGAGATGTAGTCCTACAGTGAATTCGTTTATTTGCTATTTTCGCTCTGTTGTTTCAAATACCCAAATCTGTTTTCAGGGTTTGACATCATAGGTAGTGAACGTTAATGGTGATCCACCATTTCAGAGAGGTTTTTCTTTTCCTCCACAAGTTCGTATTTGTAAACGCACCATTGTTGACACCATGGATACAACACAAGAATAATAACATACGGTGGAAACAACAAAGGCATTCAAAGATCTTTAAATTCATCTTTCTAAACGCTTCATTGCTGACAATTTTAAAATAGCAATAGAAAACTCTTATAGAAACAACGAAAGTAAAACATAGAGCTTTCTATGTTTTTTTTTTTAAGCTCTATAAATGTAGCATAAATCTAACAGTTGGAGAAAGAAGTACGAAAAAAAAAAACCCCCGATACAACTTCATAACTGCAATTGCTGTCATCGCAAAGGAAAAAAAAAAAAACAATTTTCGAAATGATTAAAGAAAACTATCGAAATGTTTCAAAAATAAGAAAGCATAGTATAATCCTAAAGAAATCTAGCAGTAAAATATGAACAGAGATATCGAATCAAAGACAGCAAATTGTTAAACAAATGAAACGAATGAAAAGACATTTTGACAACAGATATGAAATGTTTTGAGCTAATATTTAATTAAACGATTGGAAGTGTGTTCAGCAACATGATGACGGCTATCATACGTCATGTCGTTAACTGTGAACAGTGGCAGTTAGGATTCATCATCTGACACAATTATCTGTCTCAGCACTCGGCTCTCTAGCGTGGTTGGCTAAACCGGATTGCGCGGTGACCGGGTGACGAACTCCTTGTGGTCCGGGTTCACTTCCGGGGGTAGGCAGAAAAGCCACATTTCTCCCAGATTTACGGTATTTACAATGGAATCAAGGCTGAAAGGTTGCGATATCCATAATACCGAGCCTAAGGGTTAACAACTCACGGCTTCTGGATACTAAAACAAACAAACAAACAATCTGTCTCGGATCAAGTATGTACATGTGTTTAGAGTATGACACGAATCAAGACATCTCCTCTGACGCGAGACTAGACTCGCCTGCCAGCCCTGGAGTTCTTAAGTTCGAATCAGCATCGAGTCGGATCTTTTTTTCCCCCCTCCCAAAACGACTTTCGCTCTAAGATCCACCCGGCCTAAGTACCAGGTAAAGTCCTGGGAAATAAAGGCACCCAGCGGGATGTTGACCACAACACTCATCCAGTACCGATTGATCTACACAAATACGAGTCTGGCCACGTTTGCTCTTTACGCCCATAGCTGGAAAAGAGTCTTTAAATTGTTTATTTCTTTTTTATTTATCGTCATTTTTTAAAATTTAAACAAGCCTTCCTAGTTTTCTACTGAACTCTTGTGTACACAGCATTCCCTGTCGAACGAGGCTTCTCGTGTGAATGATGTGTATCTGAAAGTGTCAGTTGTCAAATCTAAATGTAGTAGGAATGTACATCGTGATCCCCCCCCCCCCCACTTTTTTTTTTCCTTTTTCCTTTAATCATCTGGCAAGATCTACATTACCCCCCCCCCTTCCTGCCCACTTCAAAAAGCCACTAGTGTAATGTTTAGTTTTGGAAATCGCCGTAGCGTAGCGGCTTGACGTTCACCTGCGGTCTTGATGATAGTGTGTTTAAATCCACAGCTGGTCAGATCATTTTTCTTTTTTAAATGACGTTAAAAAATGTTCCCAGTTTGTGCAAATTTCTATCTTGTTACGGACGCTGGGCACTCATACTAGACATCCAGGTTTGATAGTAAAAAAATATATTTTTCTATCGGGGACAAAATAAAAAGTCATAACTTGCACAGTTTGTGGCCACTAACTAGCTACGCGGCCTTCATTCCTCAGGCGCATTATTTTTTTCGTCTATTAACAAGTCGGCTTTGCAATCTGGCCAAATCATTGGTGAACTGTGCCTGTTTGGATGACATATTTTGCTTTATGGGTGGGCTTTTTGTCTTGGTCATAAACAAATCAGTCTGGTATTTAATGATCAGACTATGTGTATTTTTTGCATGCTTACAACAGTGAGAATCACAGTAAACGGTGAGATATTACAACAAGTTTTTGATATCCTGGACACACACAAAAACCATGCTGGAACATGTGAAATAGACATCAAAAAGAGAAAAGAAATGGCCCAAAATGTGTAAAAAGATTTTAAAAATTATTGACATCTAGAGAGATGAAACAACACATAAACAATAAGAGCTTTTAAATGTTATGTATACAAAGCACAACTGTGTGTTGCAGAAACATGGACAACGAAAAAGCAGCTAGAAAATCGAATTGAGTTTTTGGAGATATGGATGTACAGAAAAAACACAGATTATATTTCGTGGAAACAAAACAATCAAATACAGAGTTTCTGGAGGGACTTCGCATGAATCAATAGTTACTAAAAATAATATTTAAATAGAAAGAGAGAAAGTGAGAGAGAAAGAAAGAGAGAGAGAAAGAGAGAGAGAGAGAGAGAGAGAGAGAGAGAGAGAGAGAGAGAGAGAGAGTATTTCGGCCAAATTAAAAGACGAAACACTTTTTAAATTCGATATTTGAGGGAAAAGTTAAAGGCAAGAGAGCAAGAGGTAGACAACGATACAAGTGGGAGGACATTATCGTGATATGAACGGGCGGCAGTCTAAGAGAGTGCACAACCAAGACAAGAGACCGAGTGTGCTGGATATCCATTGTATCCAACCCTCACGGCGGAGATGGCACTTAACTGATTAACTTCTGTCTGAGAACAACCTCGCCCTTCTGTGGATATAAATTTATAGTCTAAAGATGGACGTGGAACAACCTACACTTATTAGATTCTGCAACAACAATAACAACAACAACAAGAACAACAAAAAAATTCAGCCTGTGGTATTTGCAGTGTTGGTCTTTGTCACTGTTATAATTAACGAAGATTTCGAAAAACAAAATGTTCTTTTTGTTTAAAAAAAAAAAAAAAAGTTATTTAAAATACATTATTGTTGTCTTCCACTGTTGTCTCTGTTTGCTGTGATTATCTTCTTATAAACTGAATTTTTGTTATTTTATTTTGATTTGTCTACATTTTTAGGATGGTACAATTAACGTTTTGGAACAATCTGGAGATAAAGTATACTTTGCCCTTCAACATCTGCTAAAGTCAAAGTGTCTGTCTCTCTCAACACCAAGATAAAAATGTATAAAACGTTGATAAGACTAGTCGTTTTATATGGCTCTGAAACATGGAGCACAACTAAAAGAGATGAAGCCTTATTACATATTTTCGAAAACAGAAAGTATTACGACGAATCAATGGACCCATCAAAGATGCGAACAGCGGGGAATGGAGAGTGAGAAGCAACAACAAAATTCATAATCTGTTTAAATCACCATTGATCACTGACATCGGGAGATCTAATAGACTGTATTGGCTGGGTGATTTTGAGAGAATGTCAGGTGACAGAGATGTACAGTTGTAAACGCAAGGGAGACAGGTGGTCGTGGACCACGAGGCAGGCCAAGAAGACGATGGAGAGATAATGTCAAGACAGACTTCTGACTGTCGAAGAAAAAGAAGAAGAAGAAGAGGAAGAAAATAATTAAAGTTTTGTTTCTGGATATGTGAGACGGCATCTGTGGCTTGGGCGTTGCGAGTGCACGTCAGAATGCCGGGGTGCCAGATTCGATCTCAGCCTTGGGCGGTTTGTCTTGCGTTGGTTTCGACAGTGGTACCAAGACCACTTAAGGAGCAATGACAACTACTGAACTACATTGGCCTAGAAAACCACAACAGCACCCCCGCCCCCCCCCCCCCAAATACACAAAAAAATTATGTAGTGGTTGGTTCTGCAACGTCTTGTAAAGGATACGCAAGTAACTTTTTTCTGAATACGGAGATATAGCATAGATACATCTCGTGGACCTCTTCCCCCCCCCCCCACCCCCTATGGAATTCATTTATTCCGGAGAAACAGACAATTACAAGAGAGTTGCTGAAAAAAGTAAAAAGCCTTACTGCAGGGAAAAGTTGTTAAAGGCAATCCAGCAAAAGACTGATAGCTATACAAGTGGTAGGACAATATCAAGAGACTGAAGAACAGCAGTTTTAAAGAGTACAACCAGGACCAGAGATATCCGTTGTTGCCAACATTCATTGTGGTGACGGCACCTGGTTGATTTTGTATGTGTAGTTTTGGAAATTCTTCTGTGAGAAATTTCACTACGCAAAAAAATGTAGAGAAGCCTTTTGTCCAAATTATAGAATTGAGAATGATAACAACTCACAAACGATGAGTAGATGGGTTAAGCTGATTCATGAACCGACATCACAGCACTCGGGCATTCCTATAAGCGCTCCGTCCCCATCTTCAGCAGCTAGTGCAGAGTTCCAATACTAATGGTGCCTGTCATTCTAATTAAACGTCCGGCTTGCCTTTCCTCTGAGCCTCGAGCATCAGCCAGAACCACTCGTCACTCCCAGCTGCATCAATCTCACCAGACTGTGATGATCCATCTGCTCCTCCGAACTGTTCACGCTCTCCCACAAGGCCCTAACCACATCTGCCATATCATGCATCAGTATTCCGCCAAGTTGAGCAGTTTTTTTCCAACACCCCGGAGAAAACAGTCGAGACAAAACACCTCACCTGTGTCCTCCGCAGTGAAGCATGTCCCTCTGCACGAAGCATATCTGTCCTGACTTCCTCAGCATGCTTTTTGAGTCAGTTACAATCACGATATGTGTGTGTGTGTGTGTGTGTGTGTGTGTGTGTGTGTGTGTCTCGTGTTCTCTAGCCAGCGGAAAGCTGCAGTAAACGCCTCATTCTGATCCCGATGTTGTGATACTATATGGCTCTCCTGCACAAACGTCTGCCAATAACTTTTGCCAAGCCCTTCTTTTGCCTCTTGACACTACACCGTCTGTATAAAGTAGGTAAAAAGTAAAGTTCCCTTTTTACGCCTTAGGCGCATCGGGCATATGGGAAGAGCGTCCCTTATTTTTACAGACCAATCAGCACTAGGTGGGTAATGTGGTCCGCATTACGCGGGCCATCTTTACTTGCCCAGGACATCCATCCTGGTACCCATTGTAGACTGGATCGACCTGCGACGCCCCATACGATGATAAAAATCCACGCAGCCAGCAGTGGGCTTCGATCGAGGTACGTTGGAATTACGAGTCGGACTCGCAACGCCTTAGCCACGGAGGCCGCTGAACCGTCTGTATAAATAATCAAATCCTCTAGACGTGCATTATCTTGAATTAATTGCTGAATTTCCACCTCCGTGGCACCAGCTGGCCAGTCTCTGCATTCCCGGCTCAGTGTGATTATGACCCTACACAAGTCTGACGGTTCAGCTAGCACTTTGACACACTCTTCTGCTCGCCTAATGTTCTCCAGGAGGCAAACCTGTCTGATTGTGTCTTCTGCCTGAACCATCTATGACTTTCCTCCTATCAGCCGCTGACCCTTAACTGCGCCCAGAGCTTCGTGCAAAGGATGATCTGTGTCTACAGCTACCCTGAGATATAACTTCGCCTGCAGCACCTTGTGCCTACCTGCCACAGTCGGCAAACTAAGGATGTATCCCATACAAACCTCTAGGGTGTCTCTGGTGCGACCCAGAATGACCCGCATAGCTGCGTTCTGTATGCGTTCTAGTTTATCCATCTGACTCTTTGAGACGGTAAGCAGTCCCAGGCCATAATCAACCACTGATAGGATCCGGTGCTGATATAGTGTGACAAGAATTCTCGGCTCCATGCCAATTGCAGCCATAGTCTTAAGCGCACTAAGTCCTTTTTGGTATCTTGTCAACACTCTCCAAATGTAACTTACAGAGGATCACAACCTGAAACATGTATAGAAAACAAGCAAATAACTCATATGACACGATTACTACCGCGAAGCTACAAGATCAATCGATCGATTCAATCAAGCAATCAATCAATCAGTGTATATATATATATATATATATATATATATATATATATATATATATATATATGTGTGTGTGTGTGTGTGTGTGTGTGTGTGTGTGTGTGATGTTTGCAAGTGTGCCCCACTATTTCATGCCTTTTCAAGGCAAATGTGTCTAACCGTGTGCCCGTGCGCGCGTGTGTGTATGTGTGGTTAGCTGATTGTTTGGTTTGAAGTAGCTCACCTAGTAACCCCCTTGGATTTCCATCCTCTACGCAGCTCTACGCAAATCAAATACTTTCTTTGCCCTTTCCGTCGAGCTCTTTTTTTTTTTTTAAGGAAAACAATAATAATCTAGGTCTGTGGGTTAATGCAAACACTGTCTGAGCCAGGATAAGTTGAGGTCAAGCTAGTCTTAAACCCTATTCCCTCGAATGTGTGAAATGCTATTTAAATTTGCTAGGCTAGCATAATGAGGTCAAGTGACTATCACCCTTTCCCCACATGTTCTTTCAAGAATCCAGAGCAAGCACGGGAAATTAAACTACAGCCCATTTTATAGGAACCATTCGGGCAGGGGCGCTAACTTGGAGAAAATATTGGGTTAAATTAGGGGCTTAGACCTTACAAATTATCTAGAGGGTCCTCTCATGGGCATAGTTATGGCATAGTAATGGCATAATAATGGCATAGTAATGGCATAATAATGGCATAGTAATGGCATAGTAATGGCATAGTAATGGCATAGTAATGGCATAGTTATAGCATAGTAATGGCATAGTAATGGCATAGTAATGGCATAGTAATGGCATAGTAATGGCATAGTAATGGCATAGTAATGGCATAGTAATGGCATAGTAATGGCATAGTAATGGCATAGTAATGGCATAATAATGGCATAGTAATGGCATAGTAATGGCATAGTAATGGCATAATAATGACATAGTAATGGCATAGTAATGGCATAGTAATGGCATAGTAATGGCATAGTAATGGCATAGTAATGGCATAGTAATGGCATAATAATGGCATAGTAATGGCATAGTAATGGCATAGTAATGGCATAGTAATGGTATAGAAATGGCATAGTAATGGCATAGTAATGGCATAATAATGGCATAATAATGGCGTAGTAATGGCATAATAATAATAATAACAACAACAACAATAATAATAATAATAACAAAAATAATGTGCTGAATGGCAAATACATATATATTTTTGAAGTACAGCCGTGCCTCGGTTTACGTTCTCTTTGGTATATGTTCAGTTTGATTTTCGTCCTAAAAATGTTCACTCCAGTCCCAGAAAGAGACGCTGTTTTTTGTTATTTTAAATCCCCATCCCCTGCTGTAGTGCGGAAGCTTTAGTATAATTTAACGGTTGAACGGGGTTTCTGGGACTTCTACCAGAGTGATCCTCATCTGAATAGTGGCACTTTGTGTCACCTGGTGTTGATCGCTCGTTGCACGGTCCTGACAGGCTTAAACGACAAACACACGTCCTGAAATATGCCCTAAAATGTTGCACAGTATACGACCATTGCTCGGAATACAACTGGGAACGAGTGAACAGTGCGGAGGCGTAGTTAGATCATCACGGTCTGAGGAGAATGGCGCTGCGATGAGTTACCAGGGGGTTTAATCCCCGCAAAAGCTGGGATTTTTTCACGTGGACTTGGACTTTTAGTAATTCCCTTGGGTCTTTGGGTAATGAGATCAGACGCCCGTGTGTATTGTTGCGAACGTTAAAAAATGCCTTGGCCGTTGGAAATCGAAAAGAGCAGCCTAACGGCACTGCCCGTGCAAAAATTTGGAGTTAAAAATCTGTTCCAAGTATTTAAGGATCCTCGGCGTTGCTACGGAGCCTGCGCACTGTGGTGAGCTTCTTTCGACTCAGACTTGAGCACTTAATGGTTACTACCCCATGTGCCATGATGTTGATCCGTTGTTCAAAGTTCAAACCTCAAACCTTAATGTCTTATATGTATATTCGTGTGGTATACGCCCTGCTTAGTATACATTCCAAGATCTGGAACGCAACAAGTACGCATACCAAGGTACCACCGCACTTTAAAATGTATCAATAAATACACAGAGGGCGAACTTCTGTACAGGTTTAGGGAAAACCGCACGCCTCATTTCAAATGTTCGGTGCAGGCTTGGGGGGGGGGGTGTCCTGGAGTTGTCTAAGCGCCCCACCACAGCCCCCTCCCCCACCCCACCGACTCCCAGGTTTCGGCGTTTCTGCCATTAGAAAACTGGTTTGGGATCGATTATATTTGCCAGACAACCAGGTCTCCGAACCAGGAATGGCCGGTTCGCAGTATTTTGACGGGGACAAAAATCAAATAATCCACACTGGCAACCAGTAACATGTGCATCCTGCAGTGGCATTCTCCTCAGCTGAGAAATTTTATTGATTATCAAGGAACACTTGACATTGATGGCTAAAAGCGCCGAAGCAATTACTAAAAGATAATAGACACAGATAAAGTTGTCACGGATAATTGTGAAATTGTTGTTGGGATTACATGTTGGGAAAAAAACCAACTCACATAAAACATGAAGACCCAGAGTAAGGGACATAATTCAGAAATAATTATATCGAGGGGAAGGCACTATGCATAATGCACAGTATGAGAAAATTAAAGAAAGACAACTCAGAACATTGCAAAATAAAATAAAACGGTTGCGTCAAAAGACTGCCGTTTGCATTCTGTTGTGTGACATCCGTGATGTTAGTTCTAGATTTTACTTAAGCGGCAAGTGTAATGTGGCCAGTATCACGCAAATGTCTTAATACCAAGCAAGTTGTTTTGTTCTGATTTCTTGAGAGTAGGTCAAATTTCTACCTATTAGTTTTTCGGTTTTTTTTTTATTCTATGGTTGTCGTCTCCATACAGATAGTTATTTTTTTTTAATTTAAAGCCCCACCTGGCTTCTGCCTAGGGCCCTGAATGAATGAATTTCTACCCCACCAGAACATCACACAAGCGATAAACACCCGATGACACAAAGTGCCACCACGTGGGTGAGGATCACCGTGGAGAGGTCCCAGAAACCGCGTTCATGCAATTGGCCATATTTATGACCTGTCTATATTTCGGCCCCTGGTAAAAGCCAGAGTGGGGCTTCAAATAACAAAAAATTACGTCCTTAATAGGACGTAAGTATGTACCATGGGCCCTGAATATAGCTTGGGTTTAAATATGGCCTAACGGCTGAACGGGGTTTCCGGGACCTCTCCACTGGTGATCTTCATCCGCATGCTGACAATTTTTGTTACTCGGGGCATTCCTATAAGCGCTCCATCCCCATCTTCATCAGCCAGCGAAGAGTTCCGATACTAATGTTGCCAGTAACATTCTGATTAAACGCCCGTCTTGCCTTTCCTCTGAGCCTCGAGCATCTGCCAGAAAATCTACTGTGGTATTCAATGAAGTGAGAGAGCAGGTGAGCTGGCCAAAGCTGGGAGTTATCTCCTTAACCTCCTCCACCACACAGCTACAAGGAAACCAAAACAGCCCTAACGCAGTCTTCCAGGGGGAGTGGAGAAGACAGAATGGAGACTACAGACCAGAGAGTGACAGTAGAAGCAAACTCAACAGGAAAGAACAGACATCAATGTTTAGGTTTTAGACAGATCATTGTGGTCTTAGAGCACACCTGCACAGGATAGGCATAAACGAATTTGCTGTCTGTGATTGTGGGGCAGAAAGACACACACCAGAGCACATATTGCAGGACTGCCCAAACTACTCCTAGCAAAGACTGTGGATCTGGCCCAAGTGAGCCAAGAGAAGCTGTGGTGGCGACCCCAGACGCACAACCCTATTTGTGACCCAGACGGGACTAAATGTTAAACATGGCCGATGTCGAACGCAGAAGACGAAGAAGAAGAAATTTCGAATTTACCCGCGTGGGACAGTAGGTTACACCTGGCTGGTTTATCCGTTACAGATGCTCCAATTATAACTTCTCTGGGGTATTTGGGATCTTCTTTGATAGTCTACCGTCTAGATTAAGATTTTTAAATCCCAGAATGGAATAGTGAATCTGTAGCTAGCAGCCCAAAGGGAACAAAATGATCGATTGACCCCAGAGAACTACTTTGAACAAACAAAAAATGTCCAACCAAACGAGATTTGGACAAATCCTTTCCCCCACCAACAAACATGGCTGCAAGCTTCACCAGGTTGAAATAACCGTTACGGGTGCAACAGTTATAACTTTGGAGGTTGAACGCGGGGTACTTGGGATCTGGCCCGTTGCTCCAGTTTGAGATTTTAAAATCTCAGTGTGGCCAAACCCTCAGCTAGCAGGCCAGAGTGGGGAATGTTCCGGCCGGAGCCCGGAGAGTCAGGCCAAAAACGGAGCGTCTCGGATTAAAGCATACTAAAGTGGGTTACTGGAATTGTCGTAGTGCCAAGAAGAGAGGACCTGTACTGGAGAGACTGATTCATGTCATTAGGCTGCAGGAATTAAATATAGTTAGATATGAATGTCCTGGATACATTAGATAATTTGAGCAAAGAGAGGAGTAGGTAAATTATTCCGAACAAGTTTCAGACTTGTTTAGGGTTTTATTCACTTTAGGTCGTGAATGCAGAGACTAGCCAGCTGGTGCTGCTGAATCAAAAGTTCAACAAATGATTCGTGACAATTCCCGCCCAAAATATGTGATTATCTATACAAATGGCTCTGTGTAGAGGGGCAGATGAAATTATGGGGGTTCATAACAAAGGCGAATGAACGTCACTTAGTGCTGCAAAGCGTGTCATGTGATATCACAGCGTCTAGTTTGAGAATGGAGGTGGAGGCAGTCTCTGCTGCCTTCCGCTTGCTTGAGAATCAGCTGTACACTCATGCCGTGATTTTAACTGTCTCATAGAGCATGTTGAGAAAGGTGAAAACAGACAGGCCTCTTGCAGAGTGGCAAGCATCACTTCAGAGGTTCCGGGTAGTTAGCATCCTTTGGATATTCTCTCCATGTTGTGCCGGTGTGTTGGGAAATGAGCAGGCAGATAGACTGGCTGGTTCTGCACCACTTGGTCGTGAATTTATGTATGACAAGCTAGACGTGGTGAGGGTCCTCTAGGAGTGAGTGAACAGTGCGGAAGTGCAAATATATCATTACGGTCTGAGGAGAATGGCGTTGGGAGGAGTTACTAAGGGATCTGACCGACGCTCAACACTAAAAGGAAGGACGAAACGGATATACAATCAAACAGTTACTGGTATCATCGGAACTGGAACTCTTCGTTTGCTGCTGAAGATGGGCACGGGGCGCTTATAGGGTTGTCCCTATGATGTCGATTCTTAATTCAACATGCAACATTCAACATCCAACAACCTATTTCTGCCAGGAGGGATTCTCCGTACATCCCGCAACTAAAAACCATAGTGGCATAACCAGTCAGTCGCCTGAAATTATCGTCACATAAAACCTTTTTTTTTTAAAGAAAATTGCAAAACAATGCGACCACTAATGTTGTATTAAACGATTGTAAGTTATTTATGGTCATTAATCCTGCTTTCACAACAACGTCAAATCTATTATAATGAAAATTGTTTAATTTATTTAACGTTTAAGAACATTTATGTAAGTCCAAGTTTTGACAAAATCGTGTGTACTGATGGTAGGTGACAATACTCGTACATTGACTATTATGGTAAATTTCAAAGTTGTTAAAATATAATTGTATTACATGGGCACTGCGCAACTGTTTAGGTTTGTCAAAAACTGACTGTTACTACTGTCTGTATGTACCAGGGCGGTGTAAACAGGGAGTCGTGATCCTAACAATTTAGGACCGCACAGCTCGTATTGTCGTCACGGACTGTACCGGTTAGCATGTACAATTTTTCCCCACCAGAAAAAGTCCATCACCTCAACTGGGGGTAGAATTCAGGTCTCCCGAATGAGACCCAGTGGTTGTAACCGCTTGGCCAGCCACTCCTATCCACCGTCTGTTCCGCCAAATTGCTTCTATGCAGCGCCGTATTATGACATCCCTGTATAGTCATTTATTGTACCCCTCCTCCTCCCTCAGATAAACTTCCTCATTGCCGTTAACATACTGTTTTAATTCCAGAACGCTATTTTAATGCGGGTTTCAAAATGGTAAAAGCAATAACACTATAATATGTTATTACTATTAGATATATTCTGCCACCCTTACTATTTTGCCGTCCCCAAAATTGTGCCCCCCAGTTCAGCTGAACATGTTGCGGTCTGCTTCTATGCTTCTAAGCACCGTTAATTTGTAAGACACGGGGCATGTAAGCCTACGGCGCCACACTTAAGAAATTTATGTTTCTAAACAATGACCCCGCAAGTCAAAATAGTTGGGAACCTTTGGTATAAAGGAAGCATTTGGCTCCTTGCTGCAGTACCGGGTGGGATGCGTGACTGTCTTACCACGGAAACGCCCTATATGGCTGTAGCCAACAACAGTAACGGCATCAATATGAGATAGGTCACATGAACTGATCATGTCGCTAAAGTGGTCCCGTTCACGTGATCACTCTTCTGCACAGGAAGATCAGAAGGTGGCACTCATGGCTGCCTTCTGCAAACGAAAACAGATACTGGGAACTTTATGATTTTTAGAGTGATCATTTGCAGTTATAATTATTGCTGCAAGGTGCATACATGTTCCTGAATTGTAACTGTGACAGTCATTGTCATGTCTGAAGAGCATGAAGAAGAGGAGGAAATTATCTCCACCCAAAATCAAACCGAGGACGGTAAGAAAGGAAGAATTTAAAATTTAGTTAAGTAAATTTTTATTTTATTTTTAGAATGATGAAATTCATAGTGTGAAAACTGAATCACACCATAATAATTGAATGTGTGTCACTGTAGTTCCCAGTGTGGGTTTTGGGACCACATTTTATGGCAAAAAAGAATAGACCCACTGTCTCCTAAGAAGCGTGTCGTAAAAGGCGACTAATTTATTCTGTTTCCTTCGAAGTCGGAGTGCTTGAAGTGCAGCTCTGCCTGCAGAAACGAAGAACCAACCAACAGTCTGCAGTAAATAAAATTCAGTAAGCCAGCAGATCTGTAGAAAAGATACGCAAGTTATAAAACAGTATGATATTTTTTATGTTGTATATGAAAGTCCATATTTTGACAAACAACAAACAGAACCTTCAAAATGAGTTTGCAGCACACACAAACAGCTAATAAGAATTAGAATTATATAATTATATGTTCAAGTTCTCAAGCATAATATTTTTTTGTAAATATTTCTGAGTAAACAAGAATTGCCAAAGAGGTTTTTTTTTCTTTTGATCAGTGCACATTATTTTAAATGATATGGCCACCAGAAAAGTTAACAAACACTTTGTAATTTTGTCTTTGACATTTCAAATATACGTGATTAATGTGTTAATTTGAATTTAAATAATTAAGTGACAGTGTATTTATTTGATGCATTGTACAGTTTATTTGCCATATTTTGCTCCTTATCTTCACTGGCAAAATAAAAACCTTGTTTAACCATACCAGAAAGATTTGCACTTAAGATGCACTGCCAGGAGAAATCTGATATCAAGAGTGTGATAGTGTCAAGATTACTTTGTACTTTTCTTTTATTTAACCCTATCTCCAGGGCTTTAGATTTCATAGGGAATTTTTCTGACAGTCCGACATTAAATGAGGGTTAGTATTAGTCGGTTGTCATGTGTTGGTTGTTTTCATTGTTTATTGCGTCATCATTTCTAGTGTGTGTTACTTTCGTTTGTTCGGTGCCATTACTGTGCCCTGTTTGAAAGCGGTGTTCTCACTTTATCAATTCGCCTTTACCTAAATTTCCTTAACCTGGCAGCATTGCTGCATCTAACGCTACCTCTAACACACCAGTAAAGAGACTGTTGATCCTTTTCAGGACACTTCCCCCACCATGACCCTAAGAGGGCTTTTGCTAGGGTCCGTCCCCAACTTGCACCTTAGTTCTGGCCAAGAGAAACACCTTTTGAAGTCAAAATGTATGGGTCACTGAGTTGATTACACAAGACAGTGAAGTTCATACTAGAGACAACATTGGAAATATAGATATTTCCACCGAAAGAAAGAAAAAGAGGAAGAAGCTAACCCCCAAATCCCCCCTATAATATAGGACTGTCTGGGAAACTCTCTTGGAATTTCCTATGAAATCTTGGAGCCCCAGAGATGGGGTGAAATAAAAGAATAGTCCTGATAACTTTTTTCAGTTGCATTCTGGGTATCCCACTAGGTTCATTGCCACTCACCTAAACCAACACCAAATAAAACATAAAACGTCAGATATTTATTTAATAAACATAATGAGTTCAACGCAGTATCTACTTGGCTGATTAGTAACTGTAGACCAAACATTCTGCATATTAGATGCAAGACCACCATAAAATACAACCCTGCTGTTTAAAGAATCAGTGTCTCTGCATCTTCTTCTTTACATTCTCCTTTATCGCTTCGGTGTCGAGAAAGATATAAGGTCCTTTTCATGATCTTCTGGCTGCTTAAACCATAGACATATCATGGCGTTGTAGAGTTTCTCTGATGTAATCTTCCCATCTTGTTCTTGGTCAACCTCTTGCTCGACATCCTTTAACTCTTTTATTATATGCCTTGTATGTTATAACATCAGAAGGCATTCTTTCCAGTTTGGCAAACCATTTGGTTTGCTGTCTTTGAATGTAATGTATAATTGGTTCTGTGCCGACTTTATCTCCTGTTACCTCATTCCTGATTTTATCTCTTCTGGTCACTCCTACAGTCTTTCTCAGACAGCTCATTTCTCTCAGTATGCTAAGTCAATTGGCAAATACTAATTTCTATGCTGGGGCCAATCAGCCTGCATTTATAAAACTAAAAGACAACAAAAAATAAGAGTTGCAGAGCAGATTCTTGAATGAGTACATACACTGCTGACAGAGTATTTAGGAAAAGAGACGAGACTAGCATGTATTTTATCGAAGAAATAATCATCATGTTTTCTTCTTCTTTCTTCTTTGCGTTCACCTGCTGTAAACTCTGGCGGAAAGTTCTGGTTGTTCATCCAATTCTGGACTGCAGTCCTGTTCCAGAACCTGAGTGTTGCACGTGCATCCGTTTTACAGATCTGACTCATTTAAATGCAGACTGCTGGTTCTTTGCCCCTCGGGGAGATGCACTCCGACTTCAAAGGAAGCTCCCAATTAGTCAACTCTTATGACATGTTTTTGGGAAAGCAGTAGGTCTGTTCTTGTTTTCCCTATAAAAGGGCCCTGGAACCCACACAGGGACTTCATGTTTTGATATATGAAGCAGTTTCAGTATACCTTGGCAGTCCCATATTTTGAACAGAAGAAATAGCGGGTTAGTCTAAGAGTGCTTTGGTAACTTATATGTCAGTGTAACTCTGTTTATGGTAATGCACCTGACTTGATTCAGCAAAGTATATTCTAGGCAGTTGTGAGAGTATTTTACCACACACACATACACACACACACAAACCTGAATTGTGAATATGTCTTCTTCTTCTACTTCTTCTTCTTCTTTTTCTTTTTCTTCTTCTCATTCACTGACTAAACTCTAGCATAAAATTCTGGTTGTTCATCCACTTCTGGACTTTGGTCTTGTTCCAGAACTTGAGTTTTGCATGCACATCTGTTTTATAGATCTGGCTTATTTGTATGCAGATTGTTGGTTCATGAACATCCATTTTACAGATCTGGCCTATTTGTATGCAGACTGTTGGTTCCTCATCTCTTAGGCAAATACACTCCAAATTCAAAGGAAACACCCCTAATTAGTCAACTTTTACAACATGCTTGCTAGAGGGCAATAGCTCTATTTGTGACCTTTTTTAAACCCCAAAATGAAGCCAAGGAACCTAAATGGGTAAGAATTGCAAATGCATAATGTTAATGTTAATTTACCTATTTTGTGACTGTTATATTTGTTTCTTGTAGAAATTCACAGAGTTCGTCCTCCAAACAAGAAAAAATATGAAGAAGACTTGGACAAGCTCGTCTCACAGATCAGAGAAAAGGAGGGAGAACTGGAGAAATGTGTATCCTTTGATGATATACATTTAGTTATTTGAATTAACTTTTTCTCAGTACAAATATATTTAAAGTAAATGTAGAGATGAACATTTTATGCAATAAATCCATGTCATCAGAGGTTAGGAAAAGAGTCCCCCCCCCCCCCCCCATCTTGTCAACAATCTTGTCTCTTTCTGATGTGGGCAGTCAGTTCTCTTCGTAGTTTTTTTTTTTTTTTCAAGGCATCTTTATTACTCTCTTTTTTATCTGTCCGGGGTATTCTCATTATTTGTCGATAAATATTTGCTCAAATGCACATCCTTGACACGCGTAGGTTTGATTTCCAAGGTGATGGTTTTTTTTTTTTTTTTATGTATTTGTGGTTTTCAGTCAGTGGTGTGAGAGTTGCACCATATCTTTTTCATCCTCTTTGTGTTTACCAGTGATAAGTGAGCCCTTGAGTTTGTCCATTTGAACCATGATCCTGGACTTGAGTTTAGCTTGCACATCCATTTTACAGATCTGGTTTATTTGTATGCAGACTGTTGGTTCCTCACCTCTCAGGCAGATGCACTCTGACTTCAAGGGAAGCACCCCTAATTAGTCACCTTCAGCAACACGTTTGTTAGGAGGACAGTGTATCTGATTTTTTTTTTTTTTTTGGGGTCCCCACTGTAAGGCCCCAGGACACACACAGAGGGATTGCACCATGTAAAAGATTCGACCTCAGCACGTAATGTTCCTGAAAATAGCAGAGGCTGCCTTTTTCCTCCACAGTCAGCTTCCACTGTGGAGACAGTATAATTTGTTGTTTGTTCGCAACTACCACGGCTGACATTTAACTTTCTAGAAAAGGGTAATTTTTCTTGACTGTAGAATAAGAAAACTGGTGGAAGTTTGAACATTACTGGTGAGCTGAAGAATTTGAAAGCTGAGAGAAGTGCAACAATCACCAAAAGAAAGCAGACAGATTTTGAATTAGAAAAACTCAAAAAGATTCTTCCTGAAAAGGTAAGTATTGACTTCATTGGTGTAAATGTAAAATTTTCTTTTTTTTCTTCCTATAATGTTCATTGACAGTTTATCTTATTACTGTTCGTAGGGATTTTTATATTTTAGTGCTAATCAGTCATGGTTGATTTTAAATACAATTAGCTATGTTTGTACTTTATTTCTGATCAAACATGTTTATATATTAGTTCTGATCACACTTGTTTGTACATTAATTTGATTTAGCTGTGTTTATACTTTAGTTCTTATCAGATATGCTCATAGTTTAGTTTCTTCTTCTTCTTCTTGTGTTCTCATTCTGATTCACACACTGACAGACACGTTCTTGTAATAAAATTAGTTGCGTATCCTTTACGGAACATTGCAGAACCAACCCCAGTATTTTTTGTCTGTTGTGTTTTTTTATAGGCAAAATTTACATTCAGTAGTTTGCCATTGCTTCCTGAACGTTCAGCTCTCAGTACCACTGCCGAAACCAGGGCAAGACAAACAGTCTGCAGCTGGGATCGAACCCAGCACCCCGGTATTACAAAGCTCATCCACAACCCTAAGCTACAGATGCTGACTTCATGTAATCAACTTGACTGTTTTTAGAAGTTCCCTTTTTGTTTCATACAACTTTGAGTACATACTTTAGTTCTAATCAGCCATGTTTGTGCTCGGGAGCCATAGTTGTGTAGCAGCAAGATACTCGTCTGCGGATCCAAAAGTCGTGGGTTCAGACTTTTTTTTTTTGTAAATGGCCTTGGCTCTCAGGTCAGTCCTGCCTTTAATGGGTAACGAGTCTCAATTCTTGGGAAGTAATGTTGGCCAAATGACCTTATTACCCACTGACTACCGATTGGCCCATAAATTATAGGTCTAGCCCTATATACCCAGTATGCCTGAAGGTTTTGGGAAAGGTCCTTTACTTACTAACTTTTTTCATGTTTGTACTTATTGTGGTAATAATTTGTGATAGTGTACCTCTCTTCAGCAACAGTCAAGCTGATTAAATTGGGATATAAATACAGTGTGTCTGGTATTTATGCTGTGGGCTATATTTTTTAAAATTTGTATCTCCAGATGTGCCAGCTTGGACAACTAGAATCGTCTCTCATCTATAAAAATGAGGAGAAAATAAATTTGGCAATTCAGTAAGTGTTTGTTTAATTCCTGTTTTAGTTATCTAACTAGCTGATTATTATTTTTTTATTGCTGAAAACCAGTAAAAAAAATAATGATAGATTTATGAGTGATTAAAAGTCAAGATAAAGATCTTAGTAAAAAAATTTTAAAAACACAATGTTCTCTAAAAATGCGATATCAAGGTAAATGAAACAGGCTTGAAGTAAGTCAGTCGTCAAAGTTTAAACTAAACTATAGATGAGTCACCCCATAACTGCTCTGTTCCTACACCAGTGACAGTTTTAAACAAAATGCCTTTTGTGTCCCATTTGAAAACTAGTGTTTAAAAAAAGTTAGTTGCGTATCATTTACAGGACATTGCAAAACCAACCCCCAGCATTTTTTTGGATGTTGTTGATTTTTTAGGCAAATTTACATCCAGTAGTTTGCCATTGCTTTCTGGACAGTAGGCTTCTCAATACCACAGTCAAAACCAATGCAAGGCGCCAGAGCCGCAGCAGGGTCAGACCCGACACCCTGGCATTACGAAGCGTGTTCGCAACCCCTAAGCCACAAACGCCGACTAACAAAACAAGTGTATAAAAAAATAAATCCTGGCAAAATCCAGAAGCATGGGCGCACAGTATGTCCACTGCTAACAACCCACCACTAGAACGCACACGGTCTGCCCACCATTTTCTGAATATAACAGCACAAACCACTGTGTGCACAGATGTATGACACTCTACAGGAAATACACAGCTCACAGTTTGGCACCAGACAGTTAACAGCCTGTTTCACCAAGTACTAACTTTGCAACAAAACCGTGGACTCCTGTCTGTGTATGGGAAAAATGCATTAGCAAACCATGGCCAGAGGGAAACAATATTCCAAGACTTTAAAGGAATGCCTGCCTATCAACCATATTTGACCAGAAGTCAGGAAGCATGTCAATATGATCATCTTGTATTTGATACAGTAAGTGCCAGTTTGTGACTCAGAAATGTTAAAATCTCTTTACCAAAATTTAACTATGCATTTTGAGAACAGGTCACTGCACACTGGCCATATATCTGTGTTTATTGGATTGTGTCACATCTTAAAGTGACTAGATTTAGCCTTCTCTGGCTGGCAGGGATAAAATGCAACTATCAGTGGAAACCCTGCGGTAAACTAAAATTTCCTAACTTCATTTTTGTTGTTTTACAAGTTCTAAACATTAATGATTGCATGTACAAATTGGAACAGCAAATTCATCACAGTCTGGTGAGAGTGATGCAGCGAGGAGTGACGAGGGAAGGGGGGTGGCTGGTACTCGACGCTCAGAGGAAGGGCAAAACGGACATATAATCAGAACTGCTACTAGAACCATTGATACTGGAACTCTGCATTGGCTGCTGAAGATGTGGACGGAGTGCTTATGGGAATGCCCCAAGTGCTGTGATGTCGGTTCTTGACTCAGATCGAATTAAACATTTATGAACACATTTATATTCACAATTTCTCTCTGTCCACCCCTCCCCCTTTTCTTCCCTTTCTCTGTCTGTATCCCATTGTCTTCCCCCTTCCCCTCTCTCCTCACTCATACATACTGAGCTCACACTTCTTTCCCTCACACTTCTCTCATGCTATTTGGTTCATTTTATTTTAATGTAAAAATATATGTATTTCACATTCTTCCCTGTAGTTGATTTTGATGTTGACCTATTTTACAATTTCAGACGGCTGGAATATAACCTGAATGTGCAACATTTCAAGCTGGCCGAGGAGAAAAAAATCGTCTCTGAGATTGACAGACTCAAAAGATCCAAGAAAACACTTGTGTATGTCTTTTAAACTAATATACAGTATACACCTACCCATATGGGAAGCAAAGAACAGTTATTGTTAGCAATGTATTTCTTATCATCTTATTTCTCATGTGCACAGAGACCTCCATGGTAATGCTCATCTACTTCTTCTTCGTTTGTTCTTAAAAGAGTGGTTGGCAGATTGTATTGTAGTTAATAGCTAGGTTGTGATATCTGCATCTTTTGACACAACACATTTGATTTAAGCAAACCCTTGATCACTTTTTTTTTATAACATGTGTAATAAGAAGCAGCCTGTTCCCTTTTTTTTCTCCTAAAAGTGAGGACCTGAAACTCTAATGGATAAATAAAAGCAGTAGCTAGTTTAATCTTCATGACATTTCTGTACAGGTTTTCGTTGAAGAAAATGAGATTTAAAAAAAAAATTATGTTGCATTACATCTTTAAGAGAGTGCTAAAGTGTTACATAGAACCTGTTCTGCTGTATGGCAGCAAATCTTGGGATGTCAGTGAACAAATTAAGCAGAATTAGGAAGCAACAGAGATGTGGTTTCTGAGACAAATGTTACTTATACCTTGGACGGCCAGAATAACTAACAACGATTGTTTGAAAGAAGCTAATGAAATTATATCTCTATATACAACAATAAGAAGGAGACAAACACTGTTCTTTGTCCACATAATGAGAAGAACGGCATTGAAAAACATCACAACAACTGGAAAGATCAGTGGAAAAGGGGGTAGAGGCAGACCAAGAGATGCTGAGTGGGCTGTAATGATGGCATAGAGGGATACCATCAAGAGAGCTGTTCCAGGCAACCAGGGATCGTGATCTGTGCAAATGCATGAGCGCCTATGCCAACTGGCAAGGCACATGATGATTACATCTTCTCCGTTAAGAATAATAGAATAATATATAACTCACTTCAGAACAACTGATCTTATGTTATATTTGTTTCATAAAAAAAAAATAATCTATGCATAAAGCTTAGTGAAAATTAACAATATGAGGTGTGGAAGTTATCAAATTCATTGTTCTTCTTGTTCTTCATCATCATTATTCAGTCTGTTCCAGTAACAGAATTACATGCTGCCATAAAATGTTAATCTTCCTTTATAAGTGAGCTCAGTATTAGTTTTTTTTCATTTACAGCCAGTACTTGGCTCTTAGGCAGGAAATTAATGGAATCAGGGACTTGCAGCGCCATATGAGGGAAGAGAGAGATGTAAGTTGTGCTTTACTGTTATATGTAATTTGTATTTTGCTATAAATAAGTTGTACTTTACTGTGCTATATGTAAGTTGTACATAACAATGCTACATGTAAGTGTTTTATGATGTTATATGAAGTAGTATTTTAATACAGTTAGTTAGTTGACAGATTATCCTCATTGCACATCGAACCACTCATTAAATCCGGCAGCGTGTAGCGGCTAACGACGCCAGTTCTGTGTTGATTTATTATTATTCTTTGGCTACCCGCATAGTGTTCTTGTTTGGCACCACCCTGTTTAACTTGTTGTTCTTGCAGCTGACCATGGTTGCAGATTCATAGGTTCTCAGCCGGTTAACACACACGTCTAAACTCTCTTAGAGCATTCAGTATATCAGCCTGGTCTTTGGCTTGTCCAGCTTTCTCAGAAGCCTTAACTGCCAGTCCATCAGCTTGCTTATTTCCTTGTACCCCTGGCATGAAAATGAAACTAATCCTTGTCAGCCGTGAATTCTGTAGAGCCACCAACTACTGCCTTCGGAACCAGCCCTTCTCTATCTTCCTCAGCATACTCATGGAGTCACTGAGAAAAAGTCACTGAGAAAGCATGCCACCAAGTCTGTGTCTCTAGCCATGTTACTGCTTTAGTCACAGCCATGACCTCCATAGTCAGACTACTTGTAGTTATGGCAAAAGCTCCAGAATCTTCCTTTACAGCCCTCCCTTCAACCTAAGCTGTGAAAGCCCATGAGTTTCTAACATTGCGGATTACAGACCCATCGGTGTATATGACAGTATCTCCTTCTAGAGCATTCTAAATAATCAAGGCTTGAACTTCTGCTTCCGCAGCAGCCGGACTCTGTTTGTCTATATTTGTTTGTCTAGTTTGATGCAAACAGAAAAGGATGTACAGCACTCTGAAGGCACTTGCACCCACTCCTCAACAGGTTCTATGTACTCAAATAAACATACCTGTAAAATAATGTCCTCACTTGACCCATCCATGATTTTCCTCTTTTTAACATTTTATTTTCTTAATTTGACTATGAGGTAGGCACGTGCTTGGGAAATTTGTATTCTGCCTTCCATGGTTGGAAAATGGAGATGGTAGCGCATGCTGTATCTCTTGTAGACCCAAGTATAAGGCTCATAGCCTCGTTCTCTCTCCTTCCATCTGTTTATGGCTGAGATTCAGGGTCGCCATCTGGTTTTCAAAAACTTTAGTGCGCTGTATGCAAATTATATTCTCTGTGTGTAAGTTATACTTCTGTGTGTAAGTTGTACTTCTATGTGTGTGAAAGTTGTGCTTTTATTTGTGTGATTTTAATTTACCAAGCTGTGTGTAAGTTTTACTTTACCATGCTATGTGTAAGTTTTACTTTACCATACTGTGTGTAAGTTTTACTTTACCATGCTGTGTGTAAGTTTTACTTTACCATGCTGTGTGTAATCTGTTGTTTGTTATGCTGTAGAGAGATGCAGGATACTGTACTTTGCAGTAAGTGAAATCTGGCTACAAACTGTTAAGGGGAATGACCAGAATGTTTCTTTAACCCTATCCTAACCTCACAGTTCCAGAAGTAATAGACAATTTTCTGGCCCAAATATGTATATGGCTAGGTCAACCCCAGAGGCTTACTGATCAGAAAATAAAATCTGCTACTGATTGGACAATGAACTAATACCTCTGTCTTGGTTTCTTTGCCACCTTTCCTTCCCAGAAAATTCAAGAAAAAGTCTGAAAATTATCTGGCCGAAATTGTTATGAGGCTGTGTCAGCCTCAGAGCCACAAAAGTTAATTGTGTATCCTTTACAAAAACCTAGCCCAGTATTTGTTGTTTTACTAGTAATTTTAACTCTTTCACCCCATGACTTAAACAAAGCCAATTTTCTGCACTTGTTATTATTCTGAAGTTCCTGAAAACAAAAGTCCTTAGTAAAACAACAATTTTGCACATATCACACACAAAAGTAGCTCAGAATCAATTTATCATCCAAAACACGAGTACATATAGAGTGAGTACATTACTATGCAGAGTAAGGAGCGTAATCTGTAAACATGAATGCAACATAGAATCTACTGACTTACATCTCTTGAGGCCCCTAAACTGTTTATAGTGTGACACTTACTTGATTCAGTGACTCGATCGCCAGGTAACTGTTGTATGTAGCCAGTGGGGAAAATATGACATGAATTTTTATAAATTAAGCTATTTTTTAAAAAGGAGGGGGGGGGGGACCCCCAAAAACTATTTCTCTTCTATACTGAACATTTGTGCAGAAGCATGTGTAATGAATTCTATTTGCTAGATGAGTCAAGAATTGACATCACAGCACTCGGGGCTCCGTCCTCATCTTCAGCAGCCAGCACGGAGTTCAATACTGATGGTACCGATCACAGTCTGGTTACATGTCCATCTTGCTTTTCCTCTGAGAGTAGTGAGCCGGTCAGACCCTCTGGTTACACCCAGATGCCTCATTCTCTCTAGTCCATAATAATCTTCTATCTCTACTGATTCCATTGCTTGTTTCCAAAGGGCCTTGACATCAGTTCACCACCCAGTGATGCAGATCCAGCCAGTCTGTCTGCCTGTTAGCTTGATGTCTCATACATAGTTCTCTTTAGTGAGTCAGAAAAGCAGCTCTTATGGGGAAATGGTACCAACCAGAAGTGTCAGTTTTGCAGCTTCTCAGGCGAAAGATTTGTGAGTTTCCCTCAAAAGCATACAGGTCAGAAATTATGATTCTGGCACTGATTATCTTGCTAAGTAAGTTCAGATAAGCAATTAATTACAGATATGCGTCCATCGTGCCTTCTTTGCTTGCTTACTAATTTAAAGTGATTTTTTTTCCTCCTAAAGACCTACTTTCAGGTAGTTGGCAAATTAAATTCAGATGAGGACAAGCTAAGAAAGGGTAGTATGGCTGCCAAGACAACATATTCACAGCTGAAATTACGTAAGAGCATTGCTGATAGTTCTCTGTATTGTTCATTAAATGTACGTTTTGTTCACTTTTTCCAGGCAACAGTAGCACTTCTTTTTGCTGTTTGTATCTTTTTTCTACATCTCCTCCTCTTCATTCTTCTTTTTCTCCTCCTCCTCCTCCTCCTGCTATTTTTCATCCTCTTCCTATTCCTATGCCTACTCTTCTTTGTCCTCTTTTGACTTCTTCCTCCTTCCATGAATATGTGTTGCTAAACTCCTAAGTAACTTTGTGTAGATGTTTCATTAGACCCTCTTAAGCCCATAACTCTCATGTATTTTTTATAGCATGCGTTTAGTAACAGTAAAATAAGGAGCCAACTTTTTTTTTAGCAAGTTATGAAAATGAATGGACTTGAAAATTTGGTGTTGACTGGCAAGATTGTTTTAAAGAGAGCTAGAAGAAGGCAAAGAGATCAATCTCAGATGGCTTGGCCATGTGGGTGGGGCAAGAACCCCCCCCCCCCCCCCCAACATAAAAAAATGTGATTAAAACGAGGAGGATTTTAGATACCACAACAGAGGAAACAGTATGGAGATACGTGTTGATCAGAAAGTGTTTTTAATCAATAATTAAATGCCTGTTTTATCACATTATTAAAAACTTTAACTGTAGATGTACAAAGTGCTTATGAAAACAAAGAATTCCTTAGCTTTTCGTTTTTTATTCTAGTTAAGAAAATGTTTATTTATAATTAACTGAAAAATAATATATAACAGATTATTACAAATACAAATGCACTCAATTTAAAAATTGCTTAACCCCTCCCTTGAAACCTACTTGTGCCCTATTGGGGGGGGGGGGGGGGTGTGAAGACTACTAGCTGCAGTGTGAAATCAGTAGAAAAGGGATGACAGATGATAGTTAGACTAATTGAACAAGTGTAGCAAACATCCCAGTGTTAGATTTTATGTTTTGTACATGCACTTTATGGGAGCCATCGTGGTATAGTGGCTAGATGCTTGTCAGCAAATCTGAGTGGGTTCAAATCCACATGGAGCCAGATTTTTATTTCTTGGCTGTCAAGTTGAACCAGCCTTATATGTGTACCAGGTAAAGTCCTGGGAAGCCAAGGCAGTCTACTCGATGTTGACCACATCACCCGTCAGGGGCTGATTGGTTTATGAAAACATGAGTTTGGCCTCACATGCCCGATGTGCCCCTTTGTCATTTCACTGAGACCAGTTTTTAGCCTGGTGTCATGGTTTTCTGTATTTGTCTTGCGCCCCCTTGGGTGATGGATTTGTTCATCTTTTGGCAGGTTTCGACTACACCATTTATCCATATCTTTCTTGGTCTTCCTCTCGCCCTCCTCCCAGATTTTCTGCTGTAAAAAGTCATCTGCAGTTGTATATAAGAAAATATAAAATCCCTTCACTTTCAGAAATTGATGATCTGTATGAAAGCAAACGACAGCTGGTTTCCAATTACAAAAAACAATTTGATGATTACCAAGATGGCAAAGACAAGCCGAAGAGAGGCAGCTGGAAGAAAAGAGAGGATTACAGGAAGTCATTCTCGACAGACAAGAGAAAACAGCAGTAAGTAGGACTAATCTACATACTTTGTGGCTTTTTTCTAGTTACATATTCATCTGCGGGAGCTGCCATGTTGTGGTGGCAGATGCTTGCCTGTGGGTACTAAGGTTGTGGGTTTCGATCCTCATGGGAACAATCAGTAGAGGTGCCTTAAAGTGGCCAATGCATCATAGGACTGAGCACTCAAGTGAATTGCTGATGTGTAGTGACGTAGTTTGTGATAACCTAATGTAACCTATGATTGGCTGGCTTAGTAATTAACAAAGCTAAGCTCTCGTGTGGGAGACCCAGAGTTGAATCCTCAGTAAGTTGATGAAATGTTTGTTTTTTTGTAGGAGGCACAAATAAAATTGTAACCTCTACATTCTGTGCAATTGTGCTAACCATGTGGCCCTAAATTCTTTTTTTGCCCTGTCCTACACCTCTATAAGATGGGATAAATACATGGAGTTAAGCCAGTTAATTTATGGTTTATGAACCCAGAAAGAAAAATGTCATATGATAATTATTTTGCTGTAGAGGAGCGGCTGGCAGAGCAGTTACAGCGTCAGTCTCTCATGTGGGCAGCCCGATTTCAACTCCCAGACAGGTAAGCTTTTCTGTCTGAGGCAGAAATAGACTTCCTAACCTTCACACTCTATGGTGACGGCACTAGCCATGCAGCCCTAAATCCTTAGGCTCATGACCCCCACCCCGTCTACACCGCCTTAAAAAGTGGTAGATACGGACAGAAGTGAATTTTATTTTTCTAAACGCTTTAAATCTGGCACTATGTTGTTATCATGTTATGAGCATTGTGTAACATTTCTTGCAGAACTGAACTTGAGTTAGAGAAAACATCATATGAAAAGTATTTGAACTGGTGTAACTCTTTAATAAGAGTCCTTAGTCGCTATAACAACCTGGCGGTACAAGAACCTTCATTGGACAGCCTGTCTCCGACATCAAGCATTGGTGAGTTAGTTTGTGAATCAGTATCTAAGCAGTTTATATTAAAACAGTCAGCAAGTTATTTACAGTTTTATCTCTTAGAAAACACTGGATGAGGAATAGGAAATGTTAGGGATTAATGTACTAGATCTGAGGTCGTAATAGAAAGAGTCGTGACTCTCTTAGGCAGTGGCTGTCAACCTTCCTAATGCTGCGACTCTTTAATATGGTTGCTCATGTTGTGGCGAAACCCAGTTGTACAATTATTTTTGTTGCTACTTGATAATTATGGTCTTTGGCCACCCCTGTGAACGGGTCATTCTACCCACAAAAGGGTTGTGACCCACAGGTTGAGAATCGCTGCTCTAGGGTATAGCAAGTCATGTCAAAAATAACCATGGCTTCAAGTCAAGTTTGCAGATTTTATTTTTTAAATTATGATTATACATGATTTTCCCAAACAAAGTGAGGGTGTGTTTAATATTCTGTCTGATCCAAATGGTTCAGCCTTGGAAAGGTTTGGGAAGCTCAGTTCTAAGTCAAACCATTATAGAGTATGCTCTAGGGTAAGAGGAAATGAATGAGTAGATTGGATTGCTGGCAGAGTCACAGTAGACTAAGGAAAAGCAGTAAACTGAGCCACTGTTCTCAGTGCTTTGAAGGAGGCAGGACAAGTAGATAGTTTAGGAGAAGAGGATGAATCTGTAGCCTTGATAAGATTACAAAAACTATAAAGAATTGGCTTCCCTGATAAGTATATTGTCTCAGAAGCTGAAATATTTTGGCCATATCAAACGCCATGGCAGATTGGAAAAAAAACAGTAGCAGAAGGCATGTACCGGGAAGTAGGGGCAGTGGATGACAAACACGAAGATCGGCACAGGATATAAATGATTCCTTGGAAATAAAAGTGCATGAGGCGAGAGAGCTGGTGAGGGACTGAGTTTCTTTCCGGCAGATTGTGATGAGAGCTACATTCTGCAAAGGACCTGCTTCATGATGACGATGATGTATATAGTATTTTAAAAAACAAATTATATGCAGGTGTGTGTGTGTGTTTTTGTATATATATATATATATATTTACTGAAACTATGTGCTGTAACTTTTCACATGTGGTTGTTTAAAAGAAACAGAACCATTGCTCTTTATTATACACAGAAGAGCCTGAGCCAGCGGAAGAAATAGACGATGGCCAGTATGTGTTGTTAAAGAAAGCTGGCGAGAGTCAGGAGCCCAGTCAGGCAACCAAGAGACCTAGTAAGAAAAATCGCCGTCCTCGGAAACAGGGATCAGTGAGTATTTTTCATTAGAACATAAAATGAACAGGTTCTTAATTGACTTTTAAATGAAGTTCTGTTTATTTATTTAGTAATCTGATTAATTGGCAAGACAACAGCAGCTTTTCTTCTCTTTTTTCTTAGCTTTCACTAGCTGTAAACTATGGCGGAAAGTTCTGGTAACTGTCTAATTTTAAACTTTAGGTCTTGTTCCGGAAATTGAGTTTTGCTGCACATCTATTTTGTTCATCTACTTCTGGACTTTGGTTGTTTTCCAGAACTTGAGATTTGCATGCACGTCTTTTTTTAACAGATCTGGCTTATTTGTATGCAGACTGTTGGTTCATGTACATCCATTTTACAGATCTGCCTTATTTGTATGCATACTGTTGGTTCCTCATCTCACTGTCAGATGTACTCTGACTTAAAAGGAAGCACACCTAATTAGTCACTTTTTACTACATGTTTGTTAGGAGGCAGTTAGTCTGCTCGCTCCCCCCCCCCCCACCCCCTCCCCTTTTTCCTTTCAAAAATGGAGCTCTAAAACACACACAGGGGCAACATCTTTTGAAAATGGAGCTCTAAAACACACACAGGGGCAACACCTTTTGAAAATGGAGCCCTAAAACACACACAGGGGCAACACCTTTTGAAAATGGAGCCCTAAAACACACACAGGGGCAACACCTTTTGAAAATCTGTACTAAATATGGCAGTCTCAATTATATTTTTCAATCCCAGATTAAGTATTTTAAGTTCTCATGCTGTTGTGACCACAACACCCATAGAGTACTATAACAGTGTGGGTCAAACACCATATGCCCGATGTGCCTCAGAACATGAAAAGGGTCCCTAACTTACTTTTACAGTTTATCGTTAATGTTTAATATACATCCCAGGTCAGCTGGGCTTAAAAAACATACATGGAAATGTTTCGGGGAATTTATTTGTTGGCACGTATCTTGTGTTTCCAGACGATAGTGTTATATTATGTTGTGAGGAGGCGTGGAACTCACATGACTACTACTGCTACAATACTGTCACTGTTGTCACAGCTACTGCTACCGTTTCTGCTACTACTGCTGCTGCTGCTATAACTACTGAGAATATTGCTGCTGCTGCTGCTACTGCTACTACTACTCCAGTTCTGCCACTGCTCTTTCTGCTACTTCTACTGCTACCTCTCCTGCAGTGACTGCTATTGTGATGGTGAAGGCGAGTGTGACTAGCTAGACCACATTAAGAAAAGTCTTCCACATTGAAAGCATGGGATTTCAGTACTGTTGTTGCCACCATATGTATTTAATGTGCTTCTTCTCAGCTGCTTCATTCTCAACCTTTCTGCCAACTTTTTCTTCTTTTATTCCTATTCTCTTTCAGATTATTCCCCTCCACTCATAACAGGCCATGGTATTTTTATTTCCACGAATGTACCTCAATTCCTGTATCATTCATGTCCCTCTTGCACACATCTTTATATCATAGTAGAGGCTGGTCTTGAGATCTGCCTATCTTTAAGGATGTCCTTAACATTAGTTGACAAGGACTGTGTCCTCTCAGTTTGTTTTGGAGACCAGTTCTTCTTATTTCGTTCACTTGAAATAAATTATCTATACCTAGTTTTTGTCTCTAGTATGAACCTCACTGTCTTTTTTAAATTCACTCAGTGACCCATGAAATTTGGCTTCCAACTGCATGGGCACTAGGTCAAATGTTTTGCATTGATATGCTGTGGAGATTAGTTGAGGCCAGGGGTGAAGTTCCTCCTCTTAGTAGCACAGTGCCTGTAGAGACCATTTGCTACCCATGCAGCATAGTCCCTGGTCCCTGGCAGTGGCTGGGCAGTGTTGTAGAGACTATGTGTTGTCCATGCAGCATAGTCCCTGGCAGTGGCTGGGCAGTATTGTAGAGACCATGTGTTGTCCATGCAGCATAGTCCCTGGTCCCTGGCAGTGGCTGGGCAGTATTGTAGAGACCATGTGTTGTCCATGCAGCATAGTCCCTGGCAGTGGCTTAGCAGTATTGTAGAGACCATGTGTTGTCCATGCAGCATAGTCCCTGGCAGTGGCTGGGCAGTGTTGTAGAGACCATGTGTTGTCCATGCAGCATAGTCCCTGGCAGTGGCTGGGCAGTGTTGTAGAGACGATGTGTTGTCCATGCAGCATAGTCCCTGGCAGTGGCTGGACAGTATTGTAGAGACCATGTGTTTCCCATGCAGCAGTTGCTGGACAGTATTGTAGAGACCATTTGTTGCCCATGCAGCATAGTCCCTGGCAGTGGCTGGACAGTATTGTAGAGACCATGTGTTGCCCATGCAGCATGGTCCCTGGCAGTGGCTTAGCAGTATTGTAGAGACCATGTGTTACCCATGCAGCAGTGGCTGGACAGTATTGTAGAGACCATGTGTTGCCCATGCAGCATGGTCCCTGGCAGTGGCTTAGCAGTATTGTAGAGACCATGTGTTACCCATGCAGCAGTGGCTGGACAGTATTGTAGAGACCATGTGTTGCCCATGCAGCAGTGGCTAGACAGTATTGTAGAGACCATGTGTTGCCCATGCAGCATGGTCCCTGGCAGTGGCTGGACAGTATTGTAGAGACCATGTGTTGCCCATGCAGTGTGGCTGGGCAGCATTGTAGAGACCATGTGTTGCCCATGCAGCATGGTCCCTGGTCCCTGGCAGTGGCTGGGCAGTATTGTAGAGACCATGTGTTGCCCATGCAGTGTGGCTGGGCAGCATTGTAGAGACCATGTGTTGCCCATGCAGCATAGTCCCTGGCAGTGGCTGGACAGTATTGTAGAGACCATGTGTTGCCCATGCAGTGTGGCTGGGCAGCATTGTAGAGACCATGTGTTGCCCATGCAGTGTGGCTGGACAGTATTGTAGAGACCATGTGTTGCCCATGCAGTGTGGCTGGGCAGCATTGTAGAGACCATGTGTTGCCTATGCAGTGTGGCTGGGCAGCATTGTAGAGACCATGTGTTGCCCATGCAGCATGGTCCCTGGTCCCTGGCAGTGGCTGGGCAGTATTGTAGAGACCATGTGTTGCCCATGCAGTGTGGCTGGGCAGTATTGTAGAGACCATGTGTTGCCCATGCAGCAGTGGCTGGACAGTATTGTAGAGACCATGTGTTGCCCATGCAGTGTGGCTGGACAGTATTGTAGAGACCATGTGTTGCCCATGCAGTGTGGCTGGGCAGCATTGTAGAGACCATGTGTTACCCATGCAGCATAGTCCCTGGCAGTGGCTGGGCAGCATTGTAGAGACCATGTGTTACCCATGCAGCATAGTCCCTGGCAGTGGCTGGGCAGCATTGTAGAGACCATGTGTTACCCATGCAGCATAGTCCCTGGCAGTGGCTGGGCAGCATTGTAGAGACCATGTGTTACCCATGCAGCATAGTCCCTGGCAGTGGCTGGGCAGCATTGTAGAGACCATGTGTTGCCCATGCAGCATGGTCCCTGGCAGTGGCCAATGCTCGACACTCAAGGGCAAGGCGAGACGGATATATAATCAGTTACTGGTACCGTCGGAATTTTAACTCTTCACTTGCTGCAGAGGATGAGGACAGAGTGCTTATGGGGGTGTCCCAAGTGCTGTGATGTCCATTATTAATTCAACATTCAACATCTATCAAGTGATAGACTTAAATGTGGTCTATCATTATATATAAACAGGGAAAACACAGACAAAAAATTGCACAATTTATAATTGGCATATTTGCATACTACAATAATTTTTAATTAAGATGAAGCAAATAAATTAATCCTTCTGACTGAAACACAATATTGACTACATTCATCAGTAACTGCCTGTTTCACCATGGCAACAACACATTGATGACCATGTCTTTTTGTCTGCATAACTCTGGACTGAACCAGTTTCTAGCCGTTGTTTCCATGAATCACAATTATCTGTGGTTAGCTGAGGTATCGAGAATTTAGAATGATCTTATACCCAATATACTCCATAGTCCTTAACTCATAAGATGCATTGTTTGTCTGTGTGATTATGGATCATCATTTGCACTGATGTTATTGCACAGCTCATATTTGCCACTGTCTTTGCCTGTAATCCAATAGATCAAGAAGATCACACTTTCTTCAGACATGGTGCAGCAGTTAGCAGAACTGGGACTGAAAGCTCCAAATTCTTTGTCAGAGGTCACTGAAGCCATTGAAAGCTTAAAACTGAAAAAGGTTGGTCCCTGAGTTCATATTTTAAATTTGTAAAGTCCAGGTGACTTTTACTCCGATCCCAGAAACTGACCAACTTATAGAAGGCAGAAATAGAAACATCTTTTTATTTGTTCTATGTGTGGATATGTTAAGTTGGATGAGTATGCAAATATTTGTGTGTGTATGTGTGGTGGGGAAAAGAATGAGTTAATTATTTCAGTTCCAGAAGTTTTACAGGAGATGCCAGAGTGAAGAAATAACCATGATGACAAATCATGAGTGCATTACTTTTAATGTGGCGATATACAGAGTGTTAGTGACCATTGGGGATGCCAGATTTCTTTAATATGTTATGGCTAAATGTTACAGGTAAGGGATCGTATTATGCTGTGGAGGGTATCGTATTTTCACTCACACACAAGCATTTCTTGGGACCTAAAGAGCTAAAGTAACTTATCTCTTATGATAAAGTAACTATTTTAGGAGATAATGAGTTAAAGTAAGTATCTCTTAGGATAGAATCAAATTAAAAAAATAACCACTTAGGATAGAACATGTTCAAGTAACAGTTGTTTGCAACTAACATGTTTAAATTTGTTGTCTGTATAGGCACATCTGGAAGTCGAGCAGCAAGCCAGCGAAGTTGCCAGTGATGCAGGGATCTCTGCGACAGAGAGCATGATTTGTGAAATGTCTCGGCAAGCAAGCAAGACAGAAAGCTACGAAGGTGCCGTGGACACAGATCCAGGAGATCAGGTATATGTCGACCTGCTTCGCAAGTGCCAGGAAGGTCATAGTGAACATCCTGAAGGATGGGAAACTTTGGGAGCTGTTGGCGGCTGTGATAATCTGCCAGGGGCATTAACTCTGAGTGATAGTTTAAATCTGGAGAGTGATGTGGGCTTTGGTGGAGGTCAGAGGTCATATAGTGAAAATGCAAAAACACTAAATGTGAGCTCTAATAAGATGAGAGCGTTGGAGAGTGACAGGCAAGAGATCATTTTAGAAATGGTTAGTGGTGATAAAGCACAGTCTGAGGCTGCAGACGTTAGGTGTGTTCGTATCCCAGGTCAGGCCCTACTACAACAAAGGGGTAATATAACTGCTGATGAAGAGTCATTGAATGCGTTTAGAAATAATTCTTTGAAACATTCAGACTCCAAACTGCTAACTCATACTGGAGAACATGGGCCAGTTACAAATCAATGGAAGAAGCTAGAGAAACCAGTATCATTGTGTATATCACCACCCTCATCTCTACCAGTGATGCCATGTATGTCTTCATCTGCACCCCTCGACTTTCCTTCGTTAAAATCAACCATATCACCAGGGAGTGCGTGGTCTCCCGTGAACAGCAGATCTATATGTAGTCCCAAAACAGATCATCATTCATCTGCTTGTTCAGCCAGTAGCTTTCATCTTAGTGTTTCCTCTACAAAATCACATCAGGCTTTAGCCGCAAGACTTTCTACGCCATCCACCAGCACCCAGCCATCGCCTGGCCTACCAAAACAGCTGTCTCAGCCGACATTGATCTTTGATGGTGATGATTTCCCTCCATTGTCTCACGGCTTGGCACCATCACGCAGAGGGTCAAATATGTCTACAAGATCATCTGGGGGTAGTAGTTCGTCACATCTAGAACCCCCACTGCAGCCATCAAGCCAACAACCGTTGAACCAACAAATGTTATGCTTAGATATATCTGAACAAACACACACCCTGAATGCCTTTCTGGTTCACCAGACCACATCTGTCTCTGTGAGTGAAGAGTTACCCAGTTGCCACCTTGTGTTGCCAAAATCCGGCAGCATTTCTCAGCAGACTGGCAACAAGTCTCTGTCAGTGTCTCAGATTCCAGTACTTGATAAGCTTTCAACAGAGAAGTGGGTGGAATCCAGCGTGGCCTTCGTTAAAGATTTCAGTCCTGTACATTGCGAAGACAGTGCTTCAACAGTTCTCACCGAGTCCACAAGATTATAATAATGATTATGCAAAATGGATCCTTGTTTTAGAGCATAGTTTCCTTAAGTGGACAGTTTGCGTCCTCTTCCAGGTGCTAGATGATCGTACCCATTTGGTCTGATGTGTAAGAAGCTTACATTTGCAATGATTACTTAATAATCCATATTTATTACAACATTTCTCTGTTTGCTTTATTACATATGGTTAATTTTAAGGGCTGCTTAGTAGTTTTTTTGTTTGTTTTTTAAATTAAGAATGGACTCTAGGGGTGGCATTAGCTGGGAAAATAAATGTGTTTGAAAGCTATACATTGGATTTTCATTGGTGTGCCTGATTACTTAAAAAAATGGAAACTGAACAATTGAATTCGGTGAGTTCAAGCATCTGAATCCGGGATTGGGGTCAAGTCAGTCAGCATCAAGTGGCTTAAATAAAAGTTGTAACATAGTCATTTTACTTTCTTCTACATTCACAGTTAAAGGGCGGTTGGCAGGGGGTGTGGGTGTTTACACCTAGGCCACAATATCTGCATCTTTCAGCCCAGCACATCCACTTTCAGCAAACCTCTAATTAAATTGTTTTTTTTTTTACTTTTATTTTCAATAAAATTGAGGGGCTGTGGGTCTATTCTAATTTTTCCGCCACAGTGGAGCCTGGAACATGTGGTTATAAAAATATAAACCCAGCAGCACTCATGTCTTTCTGACTATATATTGGTCTTTTTGATCTTATGTCGGTCTTTCTGACTGTATTTTGTTGGTCTTTGTGACTGTATTGATCTTTCTGACTGTATGTTGGTCTTTTTGACCAAATATTAGTCTTTCTGACTGCATGGTGGCCATTCTGACCGTGTGCAGATCTTTCTGACTGTATACTGATCTTTCTGATTGTATTTTGGTCTTTCTGACTATGTTGCTCTTTCTGGCTGTATTGATCTTTCTGACTAATTGTATGTAGGTCTTTCTGACAGTAAATTGGTCTTTCTGACTGTATTTTAATCTTTCAGATTATGTTGCTCTTTCTGACTGAATTGATCTTTCTGACCATATGATAGTCTTTTTGACTGTATTTTGGTCTTTCTAACTCTATGTAGATCTTTCTGACTATATTTTTAGTCTTTCTCACTGTATGTTGGTCTTTCTGACAGTAGATTGGTCTTTTTGACAGAATGTTGGTCTTTCTGACTGTATTTTTGTAGGTTGGTCTTTTTGACTGTATGTTGGTCTTGCTGAGTGTATGTTGGTATTTCTGACTGTATATTGATCCTTCTTACTTATTTTGGTCTTTCTGGCTGTATGATGGTCTTTCTGACTGACTGTATGATGGTCTTTCTAACTGACTGTATGATGGTCTTTCTAACTGACTGTATGATGGTCTTTCTAACTGACTGTATGATGGTCTTTCTAACTGACCGTATGATGGTCTTTCTAACTGACTGTATGATGGTCTTTCTGACTAACTGTATATTTATCTTTCTTACTGTATATTGGTTGTCACCTCTGCTGTAATCAGACAACACTTGTGAATGTTTGCTGAATGACAGACAAGGATAATAGTTTGTCTTAGTGAAAAATATTCCTATTTGTTTGTTTCTGTACAGACTGGGTTTTCTTCTTTATTTTCTTCTCCTCACATTAAAGAAAAAATTATCTCTTAGCATTCACACAAATCTTATGACATATCTCAGGGTGAGATTTGATTGCAGCCTGTCTTCAAAGAGCATGTAGACAGTGTTATAACAAAAGTGCGCAAAGGCCTGTCAGCAATGAGTGTCCTTAACCACCGTTAATATTGAGCAGAGACTGCTTTTGCTTTCGTTCCAGTTCTTTCTTCATCGAATATGCTCTAGCCATTCTCATTGTCAGCCATACTTGGATTTAAAGACTTAAGAGGGTTCAATACTAAGCAATGCGCATTATTCTGGGGTGCGAAGCAGACACCTTGACTTCCCAACCATGAACTACGGGATCAAGATCTGGAGGGCTTGCGCATACTTCAAGATAAACTCCGATCTGAAGCACCTTTTGCACCACTTGCTCTGCAGGAAAAAAAGGCAATTGACTAAAAGGGGCAAATCATGGCTGGATGGGGCAGAAGATGACATCAAGCAGGTCTGCAGTCTTGAGGTGAGGAATGGATACCAGTGTCTAAAGTGCCCAACCTCACCTTTCCTGTGTCGTCACCCTTGACAGGAGCTGGTGGGAAGCAGAATCCTGTTGCTGTCAACACCGAGATTTGCGAGCTTATCGGTGAAAAATCAGATGAGATCACATAAAATATGGGCATTTACAGCTCACTTTTCAGGCAGAACAGTCTAAGAATCCAGTAGTGCTTTCTACATGACTACCAGCAGCATGACAATGAAGGTCATGGAGGTAACACAAGCCTTCATATGGTTAGAATCACAGGACTGTTCTCGTGTGTGTGTGTGTGTGTGTGCTAATTCTTTGAGCATGATATGGCCGGTCAAAGACAGTGAAATGAGTCATTACAAACTCTTTAATGTGCGCATTTACCTTCACATTTGTCCCAGGGCATTCATGTGTTGTTGACAATGAAAAAGCTGATAGACTGGCATGTACCGCATTAATGGCGGATGGCCGGCCCATGGATCACGCAGACATTGTCAATGCCCTGAGAGAGATACCACATTCTGAGGATCTTGGAAGCAACATGTCCATATCACGTTAAAGAATACGAGATTTGGGAGTAAACATCGGCACAGTCAGGCATGAGAAACCCATCGGTTGCACAATAAGTCTTGTCAACCAGCACAGGACTGGCACTATCAACCACGCCACGCTGATGAATATGTTGAAGGGGGGAGCTGAGCACCGATGTGTCCGGAGTTCTGTGCAGATAATCCAACTCATAACTCAAACTCAACGCCCTCCCCTCGCCACTATGTAGTTCTCTGTCATTTCATGTCTTGGACACGTGTTGCTATATTTCTACTATCTCTATAGTGTACACCGTATTTCTCCGAGTACAGGACACATTTATTTTTCCAAATATCAGTGTGCATCTCATACAGTGGCAGTAGATTTTTACCAAATGACTTGTTAGAAAATATCTTATCCAGGGTCTCTTTAAGGAAACTGGTGTTTTGGGTGAGATAAAGTTGGGGGGTGGAATTATAAAATTTAATGGATAAATGGATTAAAATCATTTGAACAAGACTTTTGACAGTGATGACAGTTCTGGTTTCTATGATAAATAAAACATGAGTTCAATAACTTTATGTAGTCCTGTCCCCCCCCCCCCTCCCAAATTTAAGTTCCTAAAATCGCGGTGCATCTTATACATGGGATTGTCCTGTATCTGGGGAAATGGGGTATTGTCAGTCTGTACTGTTGAGCAGCGAGATTTTGCAGTACAGTTAAATAGTTGAGAGATTAATTCTACTGGAGCAGGATATGGCTACTTCTGTATCAAAACTGTTGCCATGTTTTATTTTGACATCATTTCATGCCACAGCAATTCTGAGATCTCTGTTTCAGTACAAGCAATTTTACATATGCATACAGATTATTTGTTTATATTTTTGGAACACTTATGCAGGTGGTGGTGCATGTATTGTTAAGTATGTTATGCAGTTCTATTTTAACTACCAGTTGTTATATTTTTGCAGTAAATTACTGTTTGTTTATACATTGAAAATGTTTGTTGAAGGTTGTTAAAACTGAAGTTGTAAAAGGAAGGTTTGTGCTTAGGCATGGATTACTGTATCTGTTTATTAATGTTGTTAGTGTGGATTTTTGATACATTTATTGTTACTTTCCAATGGCAAAGGTAAAAAGATAAAGGTAAAAGTCGGGAGATGTGAACCAGCGTCATTGCACACGGTTATAAACCATAAGTGCTCTGCCATCGGTACTTCATGCTTATTAGGTTTGGTTTGAACAATGGATAAACATCATGGCATATGAGTAGTGACCCATAAGTGCTCCGTTCTACTTATAACTCGAGCCTGAGTCTGAGGTTTCTCAGTGAAGTGCACAAACTCCGTAGCACCAGCGAGGATCCTGGAATACTTTGAGAAGATTTTTTAACTCCAAATTTTGTCCAAGCAGCCCCATTGGGCTATTCTTTTTTATTTCCAACTGCCAAGGAATTTTTTACATGTGCAGCAATACACATGGGTGTCCGATCGTACTACCCAGAGACCAGGAGAAAATTACTAGAAGTCCACATTAAAAAATCCCAGCCCTCCCCGGGGCCTTAACCCAGGACCTCTAGAACTCGAGGTGGACACCATGCCTCTAGACCACTCAGCCCCCGGCTTGTTAAGCAGGCAGTGGGTCTACCACTCCCCCTCTCCCCCCCTCCCCCCTCCCCCTTCCTTTCCACGGTGGAGTTCTGAAGACCACACAGTGTGTTGCTTTAAATAATGATGAAGGTCATTATCATCATCAGTGTGCAATTTAATAACAAAGCAACACAGTTTGGTTTAATTGTCAATGTAATTAATTAATATTTAAAATAGTTACAGCTGTGTCTTTTAGGCTAGTTATTTTGCATATGTTAGCTTTAGGAACAGATGAGTCTTTTTAGTTGTAAATCTTTTTTTTATCTGTATGTACACAAGAGGGGTAGGTAAGCCATCAGAGTATTGTAGCCTATATAGGCGTATGGCCTATATAGTCTGTATGATCTGTTTTAGCCTGTAGTAGAAGCCAGATTTTTTGATAGCCACATGGCTATCAAGCCTCCAGATAATAAGAGTTACTTGTACAGATAGCTTTATACCAGTTTTGAAGATGAAATTGTCCATTGCCTGTAAAATAACAGTTGCTTGCATTTGACTGCTGGCAACCTGCAATATTCCAGTGCCTTTTTTCTATTGTAAAGTGTTGTGAGAATGTGCAGCTTTAATCGGGAGTCATGATTAAGATGGCTTTGTTTTCTTGTTTTGCTTTTAAACAGTTTTTTTTTTTTTTAACGGAGGATATTTATACCATAAGGCGGTGTCCGTGGCTTAGGCGTTGCTAGTCCGACTCGTAACTCCAACATGTTGCAATCGAAAGCCACTGCTGGCTGCGTGGATTTTTATCATGGTATGGGAAGTTGAAGGCCAACCCAGCCTAAAATGGGTACCAGGTTATATGTCCTAGGGAAGTAAAGACGGCCACCATAATGCTGACCACATTACCCACCTAGTGCAGAATAGTCTCTAAAAATATGGGTGCTCTTCACATATACCCAAGGCGCTTAAAAAGGCGTGAAAAGGGATCTTTACTTCTTTACTTTTTTACTTATTTGTACAATGAAAAATGTTTATTTAAATGTTAGTGCCCTTGATGGAGCTCATTTGTAACTCTTTCAAATGAAATTCTTCCATTGGTCCCATCTTATACACTGCTTGTATTTATAAACTATACATATTGTAAATTTTAATCAGATTTAGAATTTGAGATATATGCAAATGAAATGAGAAGAAAAACTGACAAGTTAAATGGGTCATTAATGTGTGTGTGTGCGTGCGAGTTGGACATTGAAAAACAGGTGATATCAGAGTGAAACACAAATCAAAAAGAAAATAGGAATGGCCAAAAATGCTTTCATCATTATAAAAAAAATGTTAATATCTAAAAAAAAATGCATTAAAAATAAGAATGGTCAAATATATTTCATGCGAAAATCATAATCTGTTAAAATCACCACTGATCACTGGCATCATGAGAGCTAATAGACTGAAATGGTTGAGGCATATTGAAAGATTATCAGATGACAGAAAAGTAAAAACTGTATACACGAGGAAGATGAATGGTCGTAGACCACGAGTCAGACCAAGAAGAACATGGAGAGATAATGTTCAGACAGACCTGCAAACACTTGGTGTCACCAACTGGAAAGAAAAGGCCAACCAGAGACATGAATGGAGGCGGGTGATATCTGCAACAATGAACCTCAAAGGCTCTGATTGCTGAAGAAGAAGAAGAAATATATTTCATTAGCACCATTAAACAGGGTAGAAGTGTGAACATCATCATTATCCTGATCCTGTTGTGCTGTTACATGTAACGTAACAACACAAAAAGAGACTGGGTTACAAATACCAGCACTAGAGGGAAAGTTGCCGGAATAAGACCATAATTTAACGGTTTAGCCATTTAATGAGAAGGCAGCCAGGCCAAAACTTAATATGAGACTTTTTACAGCAGAACATCTGGGAGGAAGGAGTGAGGAAGACCGAGAAGGATAAATGGTATAGCCAAAACCTGCCAAAAGATGAACATATACATCACCCAAGCCACCCGAAAAGTGCAAGACAAATAGAGAAAACCATGACACTGGGCTTCAATCTGGTATTGTGATGACAGAGAAAAAGAAGAAGACATTACATAGGACTTTCAGTTTATTCTTCCACTCTGTTCTGTCCTTTAAAACTGTTTCAATATCATAAATGGAATCTCGTCCAGCATCTTTAGCCTCACTCATTTGAAGAGTTTATGTTTTTTGTTTTTGTGTTTTTGTTTCCATAGTCCATTTGTTTCCCATTTAAGTCCTTTTTTTGGTAATTCTCTGTTCACTTCTGCCCAGGATGTGCCCAAAATATCGCCGTCTTGTCTTATACGAAGTATTGGCAATAAACAAGTAATTAAAACATCAAGTTAAGGCCCTGGAAATGTGTATGTACAAAAGAATAGGTTGTCATCATCATCATCATCAAACCATTTCTGCCGT
Source organism: Candidula unifasciata (assembly GCA_905116865.2). Classification (NCBI taxonomy): domain Eukaryota; kingdom Metazoa; phylum Mollusca; class Gastropoda; order Stylommatophora; family Geomitridae; genus Candidula; species Candidula unifasciata. The sequence goes on from CAJHNH020000466.1 coordinate 224,172, forward strand.
TAAGCGCCAAAGAGAGGAATAATTTGCGATCCAGTGCAGGCTGGTTGCCACCGGATATTGTCATGCTGTGAAGACGAAGGGTGTCTTTAATGTTATTGATCCATATTTTCCTCGGCCGTCCTCTTGCTCTTGTAGCTGATCTTCTGAGATGTAGTGCTTGTGATGGTATTTGATCTTGCTGCATTCTAACGAGATGACCAAACCACTTGATCTGCTGTTTCTTGATGAACCTAGTACAAGGTCTCGTTATTCACTCGATCTCAGATGGTAAGGTTGGCCGCTTTTCTCAGGCATCTTATCTTGCAAGTCAGGATTTTGCGTATTTTGGCTTTAGATAGTGTCCATGTTTGGCACTGGTAGCTTAATGTTGGAATGAATATGCTGTTTATAATCTGTCTCGTTGTACTCATAGTTATATTTGGATATCTTGGTAATGGTGACAGTTGATATTTAAGTGCACATGCTTTCTGACATCTGGTTTCTATTTTTCTGTCAATTCTACCATCTTCCGTGATCATACCTCCTAGATATTTAAATTCCCTAACTTGATTCAGACGAACCAATTAGCTGTATGTGTAGTGGGCCAGGGTTTCTACTTACCTACATTAAAGAATATTGTATTTTGTAGAAACAAAAAGAAACATACAAGGCTTTGAGAAGATTGAAGGGGGAAAAAAAGAGAGAGAGAAAGTTGGTGAAAGTAACTAAATGTCAAATTAAGTATTTTGGACTTATGAAAAGCCACAACAATTTTATATAAACCAGGCTGGTGGGTAGTGTCAAAATTGGGTGACACCTTGTGGTTTGGAATATAAGACACATATGGAGCTGTATTATCATCCATTGTTCATGAAAATCTGGGGCCTTAGGAGCCGGGTTAGCGAGGTAAATACGAGGCTCGCTTTCAAATCCAGCTGCGACTGGTTGTAGCTCACGGCTGGTGTTCGAAACCGGGCGGCTCCCGGGGTTCACCCAGCCTCTAGAAAATGGGTACCAGAGTTAACACTCTGGGGCAAATGGAGGAACATCACTGTAGCTACAGGGTTACGTGCGGACGGCGACACAGGCGAGCGGTTTCTTATCAGCTGGCAGAGCACTCACTTATGGTTAATAACCGTGTGCAATGACACTGGTTCAGACCTCCTGACTCTACCTTTTTATCTGGGGTCTTGGGCCATCTCCCTTGATATACCACGTGAATGGAATCTTTTGACTTTTTTGTTTAAACATATCAATAGAGGAAGAGTGGTTTTGTTATGAGTAACTCTTTACTGTTTATGGTACATGCTGCTGAAACAGATAAGAAGCAAAAACCTCAAGACTGGCTCAAATGGCTTGTTATAATTTATAATTAAATAAATTGACTTGTAATCATTGTTTATATTTGTTGTTGTTGTTGTCGGCCGCTGACATCATGATGTCTTATTTGGCAAAAGATGAAACTACTATTAATTGTTTAAGTAAGCAAAATAAGTAAACCAAGAACAAGATGGATAGATGTGTCTTTGGTCAAGGTAGACATAAGAGCAAGAAACAGAACCCCTCCATACCTGAAGTGGTGAACAACAAAAATAGAACAGATTTTAATACCATAGTGTACATTTGGGTGCATGAACTAGTCCTATACTTATAGATCAATCTACACTTGATCTGTGATGTGCTCAATATCAGACCTAAAGGATCATCATGTTTCCCTGATTAACTTGTTAACCTCTCTTCTATTTCTGTGTTTATCTGAAGATGTAAATGTTCCAATTTATGGCTGCAATATTTGCACCTTTTGACCAACATATCCAGCTTCTGCAAGCATTTATTGCCCGGGTTAGCCTTCTTGTCAGTTTTGTGTGTGTGTGTGTGGACATTGCAGTCTCATTGTTGTGTGGTCAACTTTGCTTCCTAGTTCACAAGTGGTGCCTAGCCTATCAGGCGTGTCCAGAGCAGTCACCTAATGCTAGTCAGTCCTTAAGAAAAGCCTGGGGTAGAACATTCCCTACCACCCAAGGAGACTTCCATAAATGCAGAGCCAATTTATTGTTCTCTAGTACTGGGCTCACCTAAAGGATCATCACGTTCCCCTGATTAACTTGTTGACCTCTCTTCCGTATATAGGGCCTCTCATTCATCACAGGAGATGTAGTTCCAATAAAATAGCTTGGAGTATAATTGCTGTCAGAGAACTCATTCCTTTGAAATAAATGCGGTTTATGTTGGTTTTAAGATGTGATTCTGTTTCTAATAATTGTTGTCAGAGAAATGTTTTTATGAAAATAATACTGATTAAAGATGTGATTTCAGTAATAGTTTGAAGCATAGATGTTGTTAAAGAACTGATTCCATTGATATTGGAAGTGTAATGCTTGTCAGTGATTTCTTCTTTTTCTTTTTGGCATTCAGTTTTGTATGCTCATCTGGGTTGCCTCTGTGAACTTGAATGTCAGATGGAGGTCCTTCATGGATCTCAACAGCTTGCTCTGCACACCTTTATCTTGGGGCCAGGTTTCTTTTTGAAGTTGTAGGTGGAGTGGACAGGTTTGCAGAATGTGCTCAAGTGTGTGTGTGGTCCTATCTGACAGGCAAACGGTGCAGACTGTACATTCATTTTAGGCATGTGGTAGTTGAGCCTACAATGTTCTGCTCAGGTCAGACAGACCATCAGGTCGGCTGCCTCTGTGAACTTATATGTCAGGTGGATGTCCTTCATTGTTCCCCATAGCTTGCTCTGCACACTTTGCTCCTGAGGTCAGGTTTCTCTTTATAGACGTAAGTGTAGTGATCAGGCCTGCAAAATGTGCTCAGCTGTTTGTGGTCTCATCTGACATGCACACTGTAGAGACTTGCTGTCTGTATTTCATGCATCTGGTAGATTAGCCTACAGAGTCCTATTCTTAGACGGACATTGCTTGTTAACTGTTTTGGTATCAGAGGACAGTTAAATTAGTAATAAATCAACACTTTATGTGGTCTTTGGTACCAGAAGGGTTAACCATGTGATTCGTTAATATTTTAATGTGTGATTCTTTACAGAAGTGATTACAGTGTATATTTACTGTGTTATCTGAATGAACATATATGAACAGTTATAAGCAGCTTTTATTTTATCATTAGTGTCTTTTTTTTAAATACATTTATGAAGACTTCATGAAAAGTAAACCATTTCTCATTGAATTGAGACTTTTATCAAGATTGTCTGCATCACGTAGGCTTTTTCCTGGTAATAAAATTTTTGTAATTTTTAACTTTTTGCTTTTCTTGTTTGAGTGACATTATTTTGTTATAATGAGACAAAATGATGGTAAGCTGTCCTTAGACACTTAAGAAGATCACAAAATAACATCACCTTAATATTACTTTGCTCCATCTCATATTCTGTATATTTTGAGAAATCATAGTTTGGGGTAGCTGGATGCAGAAGAATGAGGAGGTTAAAAGAGGAACAGGAAACTATCACAGACCTATTGCTATCTGTCACTGTCACAGGAAGCTCCCAATCAGTCGACTCTTACAACATGCTTTTGGGTAGGCAGTGGGTCTATTCTGGTTTTCCCCACAATGGGGGCTCAGGAACCCACATGTGGATTATGTTGGAATTATGAGCTGGTTTTGGTGTTTGCTCAAACAGGGCTGTATGTAACTGTTACTTTGTCACTGAACCAATGGGACACCATGGTTAGTGCACAGCCTTGTCCAATTAATGGACTAGGCTCAAATCCTTGCAGAGTTTGTTTTAACTTATTAATCAGTGTGGCTGTGTCAGCCTAGCCTCATATGTTTGCTCTTCTGCCTACTTCCTGAAAAAGGTGGTTGGCAATTTGTGTTGTGGTTTACAGCAAGGCTTCAGTATTTTTGACATCAGATTCAATGTCAGCAGATCCGTAATTAATTGCCTTTTATGACATACTTGTTAAGAGATAGGGGCAGTTGATCTTTTCCTAATCCCTTAATTCCGCCCCCCCCCCCCCCCCAAGCGGGCCCTGGAACCCCTCCCTTGTAGATTGAGTGTAAAGGGAGGTCACTGGCTAATCAATCTTTATCAAAGGTCACATCATATATGAGAAGGCTTGACATGTCAAAATGAGGTGGCTGTCTTTAAAATGTGATTATGACATCACTGTGTTCATCTGCACACATTTTTCAATTGCTTAATCCTCTTGACATCCTTAACAACAGTACTGACAGGTTCTGTCAAATTTTTGCACGCCCCCATCGTAAAAGGTTTTACTCATATTTTGCCTGTTTTTTTACCACTTTTTGGGTGCTATAGGACAGGAGAGTCTTGAACCTGGCTATTTACAGTCGTAAGGTTAGTGTAGTCGCCACAGACTGTGCCAAAAAAAAAAAAAGATTGTTTAGCCTATATATTTTTATAACGCCCTATTTTTGGCTACACATAACAATTTTTAGTATATTTAATATGAATTTTTAAAAGGGTTTCATATATTTTTAAAACAACATTTATACTGTTATGTTTTGTTACAAAATACTACTGAAGTTAATTCCATAATATTATTTTTACCAAATAATTTTAACCTCACAAAGGTAAAGATAATCTGTGTCTTAGTTGTTATGTCCTAAAATGAGCATATGTGTAAGTATAAGAATGTATCACTTGTTTGAGCATATAAATGCAAATGTCGGCCTAAAAATACAGACCTCCCAGCATCCAAGGAGTACATTTGCTGATTCACGTGGAACATTATCCTGACAGCTGATCCTCATGGGACATTATCCTGACAGCTAACTCTCATGGGACATTATCCTGACAGCTAACTCTCATGGGACATTATCCTGACAGCTAACTTTCATGGGACATTATCCTGACAGATAACTCTCATGGGACATTATCCTGACAGCTAACTCTCTTGGGACATTATCCTGACAGCTAACTCTCATGGGACATTATCCTGACAGCTAACTCTCATGGGACATTATCCTGACAGCTAACTCTCTTGGGACATTATCCTGACAGCTAACTCTCTTGGGACATTATCCTGACAGCTGATTCACATAGGACATTATCCTGACAGTTGATTCTCATGGGATATTATCCTAAAAGCTCACTCTCATATGATGTTGCTTGAAAGTTTATTGTCATTTGACATTATCTTCAAAGCTCACTCTCATGTGACATTATCTTGAAAGCTTATTGTTAATCGACATTATCTTGAAAGCTTTTTTTTTTTTTTTCCACATTATCTTCAAAGCTTATTGGTATTCGACATTATCTTGAAAGCTCATGGTCATGTGGCAATCTCTTGGAAGCACACTGGCATGTGACATTTTGAAAGCTCATCAAATGACTTTGCCCTGAAAGCTCATACTCATGTTACCTATTCAAAATATTTATTTCACTGTGAAAACTTTTTGTTTAGCAGATATTTTTATGTATTCTGTGTCCTGTTTTTTTTTTCATTGGATGGTCTTTTTCATTGGATGGTCTTTTTCATTGGATGGTCTTTTTCATTGGATGGTCTTTTTCATTGGATCGTCTTTTTCATTGGATCGTCTTTTTCATTGGATGGTCTTTTTCATTGGATGGTCTTTTTCATTGGATGGTCTTTTTCATTGGATCGTCTTTTTCATTGGATCGTCTTTTTCATTGGATCGTCTTTTTCATTGGATGGTCTTGTTCATTGGATCGTCTTTTTCATTGGATCGTCTTTTTCATTGGATGGTCTTTTTCATTGGATGGTCTTTTTCATTGGATGGTCTTTTTCATTGGATCGTCTTTTTCATTGGATCGTCTTTTTCATTGGATCGTCTTTTTCATTGGATCGTCTTTTTCATTGGATCGTCTTTTTCATTGGATCGTCTTTTTCATTCAGTTTGCTTGCCTCGTAAAACAAATTATAAAGATAGTTTTGGTTTGTTGGGGAATTTATTTCCTTCATAACAAATGCTAAATATAAATTTCTTGAGCTTGTTACAGAATAATGAGAGTTAAGTCAATTGTTTTGCCTACAGATGAAAGTATTGGCTCTACAGTATCTGTATGATTTTCATATAATATTATTATACTACTGTGTGCTTGTTTGTTTGTTAAACCTTTTTAATTTCTAAATTTCATGAGAGTTGTCTATTTTTGGTCAGGAGTTTTCATAGACAGCAAGAGATCAGTAATTTTTTTTTGGGGGGGGGGGGGGGGGGGGGGGGGGGGTTGTTATTTTCAAGTACGGATGATTAATTTTTTTTTTTGGGTCATCAGATGAATAGTCATGTTGTACACTAACAGAATTTGTGGTTTTGGGGTTATGAATTCAGTTTCATAATTCCAGTATACTGGGTTTGCTTCATCTGCACAGTTTGGCAACAGACCACTCTGCATCGATGTTGACAACAGTATGTGAATATTGAACCATTCAGAAAGCAGTGGCAAACTGACCGCGTAGTAAAATTTAAAAAAAAAAAAAACCCAACACATATTGGAGTTGGTTAATACATCGTGTAAGGGTAAATAAGTTTTTTGATAAACACATTCAGTATCTATGACACTAATAAATAGGGTTGTGACAGTCAGTTGATCACTGATCTAACTTCATGACAAATAGGTCACCCAGTAGTTGCTATGTTCCTGTGCAGCGAAAAACGACACAGAATATCTATCGCTATCCTTTGTGACAAAAAAGTGGACTGTAATCTGGAAAAAAAACCAGTAATATACACACATGCATTAAATGCATGAGGCATCCATCAGAAGCGCCAACACAAAGAGTTTGCCACTGGAATTGCAGTAGCTACCACAGATATGCAGTTGCACATGCAAAGGTGCATAAGGCACCAAAAGTTCCGTGGAGCAGGCCACTCACCATTTTCTGGATCACAACACAAACCATACTGGACTGGGCAGAGTTGAAAATTATTGCAAATGAAACCTGCAGCTTACATTATCACATCATGCACTCAACTTAGTAGCTAGGCAACGGAACTGCACACTTTCTGTGCATTTGGGGGGAATACAACAGTTAACTGTAGATAGAAGCAAATACCTTGCCGAGATTAAAATTGTCAGATTGCCTAGCTGCCATATTGGACAGGGGTTTAAAAAAGAAAAAAAGTAGGTAGGCATATAGCAAGGAAGCATAGACTTTCATGATGTGATCTATTGTCATTTTATTATACCAATTATTGCTTAAGCTGTGCTCATTTATGTTTCACAATATTATCCAAGTACCTACTTGGTTGCCTAGAAAGCTCATAGTCTCAAAAGCTGATTGACATGTCATTATTATCCAAGTGTCAATTTATTACAATCTTCAAGATATAAATGTTTTGTTGGTTGGTCCTGTGTGTCAATTTCTTTACATCATCCATTTTGTTCTTTAGATTTTGCTATGCTGTCAGTGCTAAACATGGACACTTACATCCTCCAATGATAATGTAAAATTGTGAAAACAGAGATGAAATGCCTTAGAAGAGCTGCAGGAGTTTCAAAGAAAGACAGAATATGAAATCACGAAATCAGACGAATGCTAGAAATAAAGCCAGACTTACAGGTCATCAAAGAACAACAAATGAAGTGGTTTGGACACCTAACTAGAATGCCCTGGTACTATTTGCCACAGCGAGCTACACTAAAACGTTACAACAGGTATAGAGCGAGTGGAAGACCTCAGAAAATATGGACTGGTGGCATTAAGAACAGCCTTACAGAAATGAACATCAGTCTTAATAGTGCTCATGACAGAGCTTGTCCACGAATGTTAAATCTGCCCCCGAAACTTCGATGAGGTACAGGGTGGAAGAGAAGAAGAAGATGAAGACTTTGCATTTTTTGTTGTTGTTGTTGCTTAAAGTTCATTGTCAGATAGGGATGTTTTGAAAGCCTATTGCCATGTGACATTGTCTTCAAAGCTCATTATCTTGAAAGCTCATTGTCAAGTAATTATTATCCAAGTATCAGCTTTGTTACAATCTTCAGAATGGAAACTAAGTGAAAAACAGTGTTTCATATTATGGTACATTTTGCTGCTGAATTTTACATGTTAAAAGTACTGTCTTATTTGGTGTCCAGCTCTTTTTTTTTTATGTTAGCTTTTTTTAATAGACATTTGTGCAAGAAACTGGTCTGTATGTGTGTATTTGAAATACTGACATTTGTTGCCACAGTGAAAAAGTATGAATGCATGAAGCCTGGACAGTATGCATATAGACATCTTATGGCAGCAGATATCTATGCAGGGTTATTCAGAATTATGGATTCACTTTCATTCTTCTGTATTTCCTTAAATATACATTACATATTAATTAAATACATATAAAAGAGGAAAGTCTAAGGTTTACAAACCTAAATAGATGTTATAGATGTTCAGTAGGGTTAACGTCTGGTGCTTGGCAAACATCTTAGGGCTAGTGGCAGTGTGTCTGTTCTTTATCCTTCCACAAGATGTAGTTTATTTAATCAGTTGTTTTCGTAAATAATTTTTTGTTCAAATGTTACTTCAAGAAGTGACTTCATGGGTCCGAGCTGCTGTGACATTTACTCATATACCTCATATGGTTTTTGTTGACATTCATACATTGAATAAAGATGCTGTCATGCCATTGTTCTGTCCCTGATGATTGTCTTATTGATTACATTATAGTCTCCTTGACATGCAACTTTGTTGACTTGTTTAATTTACATTGTGAACTACTGCCCTATCTCTTGTATATTCCTTATTTTTTATTTTATTTTCTACACTCTGCTACTACAGAAGCTAGACTTTTTTTTTCCTCCAGAAATGACCTTGGCTCTCAGGTCAACCCAGTCTTGAGTGGGTACCGGGTGCAGTCCCAGGAAGACAAGGCCGCCGGTGTGATGCTGACCACATCACCCATCTTGTGCCGATTGCAAATATAGGTCTAGCCCTATATGTCTAAAGGTGTGGGAAAGGGTCCTTTACTTACACTTTACTACTACTACAGGTGAGTCTCTTAGGAGCCTGTTTGCACTGCAAAATCATTAATTCAAGAAATGATTCATGATAGTTCCCAGCAGGTCGTGTGATTGTCTATGCAGATAGCTCTGAATTGAGAGGAAGAAGAAAGGCATGGAGTTCATTGTAAAAGGAGATTGATAATGTGTAGTGCAACAGAACCAAGCATATGATACGATATCTAGTTTGAGAATGGAGGTGGAGGCAGTAACAGCAGCTTTCTTCTGGCTTGAGAACCAAACACTCATGTGGTCCTGGGTCCTTTGGGAGCAAGTGAACAATGTGAAAGCATGAATAGATCATTATGGTCTGGAGAGAATGGTACAGCTATGAGTGACACTCTACATCATCATCAGTTTCCTCTTCTGCCTTTAAGTGTTGTGGGGAGGAACAGTTTGCGATTCATTGCTTGATGGGCAGCAATGGCTACTGTCATTCTGTGTTGATGTAGAAGCTTTTTACTGTAATCATTCCATTTTCTTCTAGGACAGCCTCTTGTTTTCACTTCAAAGCCTTTCATGAGTAGCGCCTGCATTGGTAGTTGTTCTAGCTACATTCTTAGTAAATGGCCAGACTATTTGATCTTATGTTTCTCAATGAATTTGCTGCATGGTGTTGTTCCTACTGTCTGTCTGATAATATCATTTCTAACTTTGTCTCGGATGGTTTAGTTGGCGGCTTTTCTCAGGCATCACATTTCACAGGTGGTAATTCACATAGGTTAGTCTTTGATAATGTCTAAGTCTAACACTGGTAGTACAGTGTTGGTATGAATATGCTGTTTGTAATCCGTTTCTTGGCGCTCATAGTTATGTTTAGATGTCCTAATAACAGTGTTAGTTGGTATAAAACTGACACTCTACACTCAAAGCAAAGGCAAGTCAGACATATAATGAAACTGCTGTTGGCACCACTGGAATCAAAATCGTCACTGGCTGCTGAAGATGAGGATAGGACACTGATGGAAATGTCCTGAGTGCTGGCAATCAGTTCTAAATGCATCTCGGGAGTTAGTTTTCCCTTCCAAAATTGCAGTCTTTAGCATTAACATTTCAAGGATGAGCACTGAACGGGTACAGATCCCTTTTCCACGCCTTTAGGTATTTTCGGAATATAGGGTTAGACCTTCATTTTTATTGACAATTCGGCACTTAGTGAATGATGTGGTCAGCATCATGCCGGCCGCCTTTACTTCCAAGGACTGCACCTGGTACCCACTCAAGGCTAGGTCGACCTGATATTCAGAAGGTCCTTCACAGAATGTCACTCTCGGTACGCCCACAAGTCTCTCTTTCTCTTGCCAGTTCACCAGCCATATCTGTATGTTGTTTTGTAGCCAATGTATCTTCAGTGTCCTGTATCCACATTCACGGAGGTCGACCTCTATCTCGTTTGCATCTAACACAGCCAAACACAATTACGGAGTGGACGAGGCACGAAACAAAGTCAGGTCAACATGCTCATTCAGGCGAGACATGATCAGCTGTAATACATTTGAGGAAGCTGCAGGAGTCCTAGCCATCTAGTTTAGCCTCTGCCGCGCATAGCGGCGCGGGGGATACACTTGGATGTGTCACTATAGTCGCCGGAAAAAGAATCAACAATTTACAGGAGCTACTTCATCTGTCGGAAGTACCAGCGCCATCCTGGCGGCTGCTGGTTTGGTGTTGTCCTGAGACCACATGCATGAACAGTAAACCGCGCATTACAGCTGATCATGTCTCGCCCTGAACGAGCATGTTGAACTGACTTTGTTTCGTGCCTTGTCCACTCCGTAATTGCACCACAGCCAGGGGACTGAACTCCGACGAAGCGGCCGTCGCCGTCCAAACCAGCGACCGTTTTTGCAAGGAGAACCTTTTTTTTTTTACACACTCACGCACCCACCCACACGCACGCGCGCACACACATATAAACGCACACACACATACATATATATACACGCACGCACACACATATACACTCTCGCGCACACACCATTCACACGCTTGTACACGCACATACACACATCATCGGTGTAAATGTAGTCGAAATATTTATTTCGTAACTCGAGTAACATAAACAACGGTAAATTTTTTGCAGACACCAGTAAACTTTCATGTTTTTCAAACAAGGAGATCACGACGTCTGCATGATTGGTTCAAAAAGCGATTGTTTGTTTTTGTTCTTTTTCGCTACAATAACAATCAATCTGCCGGTCACCATAAAATCGGAATCATAAAAACATATTATGTGGGAGCAATTGTAAACATTTGTGAGACGAAACTTGTTCATAAAATGTCAGCAAAGAAGAGAAACTGTGCTTACTTTCATCCTGCCTGAACTGCACAAAACTACTCAGTAACTGTAGTACTCTGCAGTACTCTGGCTACTGCAAACTAACAAACAGCTCGGATTCCAAACAAAAAACGTTCACAAAATCAAAAACACTTTACTGCAGTTAACTACTTTTGTCTTTCGAAGCTGATATTATGTAATAGGGTTGAATAAGTAACCCGTTACAATCAGGTTCAATGATTTATTGGTTAAGTTTTGTAACTATAGGTATAGTATAGGGTTATGTTATAGTACGATGTGTCTGTGTTTATTAAGGTACTTTATTATTATTTCAAATTCAGTTTGAAGATTTCGTCGTCGAGTCACTCTATTGATAGGAAGGGATCGAAACATTCAGAGAATTAAGACTGCTTCTAGTAATCAGAAGATTTCTGTTGTTCTTTCGGCTCCATGGAAAATCTAGTACTTACATGTTACTGCACTAACAATAACGCACCACAGACTTCTCATTGGCAGTTTGTTTTCAAGGAAGTCTTCAGAAAACAGAGATTATGAGCACTACATCATTGACTTGTTTAATAAACAAGATGTACGCACTGTTTCGACGAAAATATCGCACTCTTCTGTTACTATTTGTTGTTGCAGTGTTATTTTATCTTCTCCAATGTTTCACAGTTTCAAGATTGGGAGATGTAGCTCACAGTAACATACACTTAAATGTGCCCTCAAAAGAGGATCTGGATAACATTGAGGATGTAGCAGGTTTGTTAGGTGAACGTGAGAACAAGCACAAGTTAAAATATCCACAACAGAAGGAAATTGATAACCATTTGGACCAAAATGTGCATAAACAAGAGAAACATAAAATAGGTAATAATAAATTAGTAAATAGCATCAGTGTTAAAAATGGTGGGCCTAGAAACAACCAGGTTGAAAATAGAAAAGATAAAATTAAAAGTGACCAGGATAGAAACAGCAGATTTGCAAAGGAAAATAATGAAACACCATGTCCAGATTCTGAAGCACTCAGGCATTTTGGTTTCATTAATATGACGAAAGACAGCCGCTTAATTGCTGCCAGTGTTAGTTTGTTGGGAGTTCTTGAGTCAGAGAAACACCTGTACAGCGCTGATGACAGGAATATGTTGTCATGCCTGACTGCAACTCAGGTGAGAGTTTTTGTAATACCCCATACATGCTGGGTAATGTCCCAAAAATATCTACACACATAGTTTATGTTATACACTAGACATTTATTAATGTCTGAGAGAATATCTGGATACACATTTTATATAATACACCAGCAAGTTCTGTAATATCCCAGAGAATATCTACATACAAAGTTTATGTAATACACCAGACACCAGACATATTTTATAATGTCTGAGAGTATATCTACATACACATTTTATGTAATACACCAGACAAGTTTTATAATGTCCCGGAGAATATCTACATATAAATTTTAAGGGCTATCTTCCGAATAATGGTCCCAAATTATTGAGACCGAAAATATGCCCTAACAGGGCCTCAGTCACATGTCAGTTGCAGACTTCCGCTAACACCGACGCTGCTACACGCGGCATGGATTGGGGCTAAAGTAGATGGCTAGGACTCACGAGCAAATAAAATGAAGCAAGCTGCAGGAGATGCGGTAGCTGCTGCTCGTGAGTCCCAGCCGTCTAGTTTAGCCCTAATCCATGCTGCGCGTACCAGTGTGGGAGATACTCTTGGCAGTAGGGGGTAGTCGCCGGAAGTCTGCAATTGACATGTGACTGAGGCCCTGTTAGGGAATATTTTGGGCGTTGATAATTTAGGACCATTATTCCGAAGATAGCCATTTTATGTAACACACCAGACATATTTTGTAATATCCCAGAGAATATCTACATACAAAGTTTATGTAATACACCAGACATATTTTATAATGTCTGAGAGTATATCTACATACACATTTTATGTAATACACCAGACAAGTTTTATAATGTCCCGGAGAATATCTACTTACAGAGTTTATGTAATACAACAGACCAGTTTCAATAAATCCTAGAGAATATCTACTTGCAAAGTTTATGTAATACTCCAAGCATGTTACATAAAGTCTGAGAGAATATCTAGATACACAGTTTGTGTAATACACCAGACATTATGTAATGTCTAAGAGAATACCTACATTTACAATTTGTATAATATGCCACACATATTGTGTAATTTCCCAGAGAATGCTGAGTTGAGTTGAGTCGACTGAGAATGCTGTTGAATGACAAAACAGAATATTGCTTGTCATTACCAAGGAGAGATATACTGATAAACTTTTGATTGAGAAGCAATCATTGCAGATTCATTCACCATCTCTTGAATGCAGTAAACATTTAAAACACAAAAACATGTCTTCAGAGAAAAAAAAACAGTACAGTATATAATGTGATGAGAGAAGATTCTTGACAGTCTTGTTGCATGGCATGGAGGTGTGTCAGCCCAGGAACTGATACATGCTGCAGGAGATCACAGATTGTGGAGAGGCATGATCGTCCACGCCAGTCGGCAAGGCACCTGATGATGATATAATGTTGTAGATAAGCTGTTCCTTAAGAATGTTAGCTTTATTAGAAAAAAAAGGGGAGGGGGAGCAGTTGGGGGGGGGGGGGGTGCTTTTTGAGAGCATTTAGGTGTTCTTATTATTGCTTGCTGTTTTTTTAATATGTTTTCTGATACCCACTTCTTGCTGAATTTCTCAAATTGTGTGAATGTGTTTCTGTTTAAAATCTTACCACCTTGAAAGAAAAATTGAGTACTGGAGAATATAAGATGAGGAAATTATTAATTGTGTTTTCATTCAAATATCAGGCATGTCCTTGAAATAACATGTGTTTTCATTGAGATATCAGGCCTTTCCTGTAAAATAACATATGTTTTCATTGAGATATCAGGCCTTTCCTGTAAAATTACATGTATTTTCATTTAGATATCAGGCCTTTTCTGTAAAATTACTTGTATTTCCGTTAAAATATCAGGTTTGTCCTTTAGAAATTACATGTATTTTCATTCAAATATGAGTTTTCCTGCAAATTCACAGGTAAGGATTTCACGTCAGCAAATTAATGATGATTTTTGCGACTGCCCAGATTCTTCAGATGAGCCTGGTACTTCAGCCTGTCCAAGCAGCAGGTGAGCTTAAACATTTTAAGGATATAAGCATAAAGGTCTCCTTATTAACTCTTTCAATCCCAAGCAGTTGTTACTTTAACTCCTAAAACGTTGATGACTTTGCTTTAAAGCAGTATATACTTAAAACTGAAGGAGTTTTAACAGAAACACTGTTGGACACAAGGGGTTAAATTAATAATTCATATATAAAGGGTTAATATAATATAACATTTGTGATTGTAGACTGCAAGAATATTATTTTTTTTTGAAAACGCCAGGACATATCTGGTGAGTTGTTTGGAACTAAAAGAATTATGTAATTCATTATATTTTGATGGAGCTTTGTAGTGATGCACCTGACAAGGTACAGTGAAATATTTCTGGGAATAAATTGTGCATTATAATGTTTTTGTCCGCATTATTTAAAATAATGATATTAATATTGAAAGACCTATATTTTTTTTTTCAGATTTTACTGCACGAAACAAATTCCAGGTTTTGTCACTCAGTTTATCATGTCCAGCAAAGTAAATGACGGAATCTGTGATTGCTGCGATGGAAGTGATGAATGGTTTGGTGCTGTGGTTCCAGACTTCATGCGAATTGAAGGTAAGAAGTGTCAGCGCATTAATTACTCTTGTGCTGGACTACTACCCCCTCCCCCCCCCTTTTCCTCCCCCCCCCCCCCAAAAAAAAAAAGAAAACTGCTAGTTTACTGCCTGTATTTACCAGTTTTGCAGTGTAGGTGGGGGTTCTTTGACTCTGAGGACAGCTAGGACTGTGGCCACAGATTGTGCAGGCTGGCGTTTTAGTTTTACCCCTGGCAGGAGAAAAATCCATGACTTTACAGAGGATTAAGGCCAGCTGCTCAGGCAGCCAGAGTACTAGTGTAACTAAAAGGCCATTTTTTGCCGTTGGCCTGTCAAACATGTGGTGCTAGAGCAGTTTTTTTTTTTTAATAGGCCAATCAGCAATCTGTGGAGGGGAGTGGGGTCAATATCTCACCAGCTGCTGTTACTTTCCCTGATATTTCCTGGTACCCATTTTAGGCTGGGTCTGCTCATAATGAATAAGGCAAGACTTCCCTATCAAGCCCTCATGTGGACACCGTAAGGGAAAAGAAAACTTGAAAGACCAAGAAAGACTCTGCGTAAAACCATCATCATGGAAGGCTCAACCATGGACTTAAAAAACATCCAAGACCTAAAACAGGTGGCAAGGAACCGCCAGAAATGAAGAGCTGATGACCTGTGCCCTGCGTGCAGCCTTAGACTCAGCAGGAAAGACTAACTAACTACCTAGAAGTTTTTTAAGAAGGTCTTGATATTGCTAGCATCCTGAAAAATCATGCTAGGACTTACTTTCAGGTACACACAGTAGTTGTATGGATCCATTTATATTGCTAGCATCCTGAACAATCATGCTAGGACTTACTTTCAGGTACACACAGTAGTTGTATGGATCCACCCTACTGGGTGCTGAATTGATACATGACAAGGCAGATGTGGTCAAGGCCCTTAGGGAACAAACAACGGAATCAGTAGAGAAAGAAGATGATTATGGCCTGGAGAGAATGAGGCACCTGGGTGTAACCAGAGGGTCTGGCCGGCTCACTACACTCAGAGGAAAGGCACGACGGACTTTTAACCAGATTGTGACCGGTACCATCAGTATTGGAACTCTGGGCTGGATCCTAAAGATGATGACAGAGCACGCATGGGAATGCCCCGAGCGCTAACTGTCTGAATACTTTACCTTGCTCTTTTTAACTTCTTATCCATTTTATTACATTTTTCAGCTGCTCTTTTACATGCCTGATCAAATCTACACAATGTGGAAACACTGTGCCTCAGCTTAGCCCTGATTAGTTCTCTTTCATTATAAGTAATAACAGCATCATTCACAGCTGTTTCTAGCCTATGTCTTGTAACATGGATTAAATAGATGGGGCTATCCCAGTTATTATACAATTTCTTAAAAATTCGTGAAATAATTATTAAAAAGGGTTGATACAAAACTGAGTTATGACAGTTTGAATATTTTGCCTATATAATTGAGTAAATAAACAGTTACCATGCACCCCTGTGTGGGTTCCGGGGCCCTTTTGTGGGGAAAAACTAGAATAGACCCACTACCTCCCCAAAAGCATGTCGTAAGAGTCGACTAACTGGGAAGCTTCCTTTGAAGTCGGAGTGCATCTGCCAGAGAGGCCAGGAACCAGCAGTCTGCATTCAATTGAATCAGATCTGTAAAACTGATGCACACGCAACACTCAGGTTCTGGAGCAGGACTGCAGTCTAGAAGTGGACGAACAACCAGAACTTTACGCCAGAGTGTACAGCTGGTGAACGCGAAGAAGAAGAAGAAGTTACAGTGCATTGTAAAAAATTTATTACAATTACTTTCAGGTTGAATTTTGCAGCAAGACATGCATTATTCTGTGCAGAAATGAATATAGTTTCATGTAGTGTAAAAAAAAAAAGTAAAATTCAAAGATTTTGAAGGGGAAAAAAAGTCAGTTTGGATGGTTGAACCTTTCGCTAGTCTTTCTTACCAGTGGTCACAATATTGTCTAGTTTCTTTCTTCTGATAATGCAACCAAAACAAAATTTAAACTGCCTGTTTTTAAACATTTTTATAAAATTATAAAACTAAATCCCTGTCACAAGAGACTCGGTATAACAGTGTTTCACATTCTTCTAGAGGGCATGCCTCTCGGAGCTGTGTATCATGCACCATGTGTGGATAGATGTGATGACATTTTAGCTGTCCACAACCAAGAAGAACTCGTTCGAGCACAAGGGAGAGAAAAACAGAAAGAATATTTGAAAATGGCCGCACTTGAGCTTTCAGAGAATGAACGAGAGGTATTTATAATGGACACTTTTTTGGTTCTGTGGGATGTACTTTTTGTTTATTTGATTGAGAGCAGTTATGTAATAATACACATATGTTCTATGTAGCACTTTTTGCACCTGTTTTGAACTATCTTGACTGAATCGAGGCAGCCAGTAGAGCAAGAAACAGAATGTCATATCTCCCTTAACACCCGATGCAGTCTTCTTCTTCTTCAGCATTCCGAGCCCTTGAGGTTCATTGCTGCAGATATCACCTGCCTCCATTCATCTCTCTGGTTGGCCTTCTCTTTTCAGTTGGTAACACCGAGTGTTTGCAGGTCTCTCTGGATATTATCACTCCACCGTCTTCTTAGTCTGCTTCGTTATCTGCAACCATTCATCTCCCTGGTGTATACAGTTTTTACTTTTTTATCAACTGACATTCTTTCAATATGCCCCAACCATTTCAGTCTATTAGCTCTCAAGATGCCAGTGATCAGTCTTGATTTAAACAGATTATGAATTTTGATGCAGTGCAAGAGGAAAATTAAAAAAAGAACTTAGGTGTCCTCTAGCCACTCTGCTATCGTATCTTTCCTTTTGTGTATGCTGTTGGCTTTGTTGAGACTGCAGTCTGTTTCATGCCATCAGTGCCAAACGTGGACACTTACTTCCTCCAATGAACGTAAAATTGTGACAACAGAGATGAAATGCCTCAGAAGAGCTTCAGGAGTTTCAAGGTAAAACATAATACAAAATCAGACGAATGCTAGGAATAAAGCCAGTCTTACAGGTAATCAAAGAACAACAAATGAAGTGGTTTGGACACCTAACAAGAATGCCCTGGTACTATCTGCCACACTAAAATGTTAACAGAGGGTATAGAAACGAGGGGAAGACCTAGAAAATATGGATTAATGGTATTAAGAACAGCCTTACAGAAATGAACATCAATCTTAATAGTGCTCTTGACAGAGCTCATTAACCAATGTTTACTCCCCCCCCCCCCCCCCCCCCCCCCCCCCCCCCCCCCCCCACCCCCCATCACTTCGATGAGGTACAAGATGGAAGAGAAGAAGAAGAAGCAGTCTGTTTCAGCTTTATCATCACAAGAAACAGTGATGGGAATTCTGCGTGGTTTTTGCTGGCACAGAAGTGGTCCCTTTATAGGGTGGCTCATTTGGCGTGAATTTGGAAAATGACTGACTTAACTAGCTTGTGTGATGTATGCTTTTTCCTTCACACAGATTTGTAGATCCACTGACTTAACTAGCTTGTGTGATGTATGCTTTTTCCTTCACACAGATTTGTAGATCCACTGACTTAACTAGCTTGTGTGATGTATGCTTTTACTTTCACACAGATTTGTAGATCCACTGACTTAACTAGCTTGTGTGATGTATGCTTTTTCTTTCACACAGATTTGTAGATCCACTGACTTAACTAGCTTGTGTGATGTATGCTTTTTCCTTCACACAGATTTGTAGATCCACTGACTTAACTAGCTTGTGTGATGTATGCTTTTTCTTTCACACAGATTTGTAGATCCACTGACTTAACTAGCTTGTGTGATGTATGCTTTTTCCTTCACACAGATTTGTAGATCCTTAAGCTAGAGTAGGAAAGCTCTTGAAAATATTGCTTAGTTAGGTCTTTGTGACTTTATACGCCAGCATAGATTTTACATGTTAAATTAAACAGTTGATGCAGAATTTTCATAAACAAGAAGTTTTAGTGTTAAAAAAAAAACCTGTTTCTTGCATATCATTTACAGGATGTTGTAGAACCAACCCTAGCTGTTGTTGTTGCCAGTTTTGGTGTTGCTATGACATTTTATGTTTACTAGTTTGCAGTGATTTTCTGGACAGTCAGCTTGCCATATCCCTGTTGAAATCAACAATAGAAGGTTGTAATGCACTACTTGGTTTGCTCAGAGCCTGCTTAACTTCTCAGTATATTAGGAAAAACAAGAACTCCAAGGTGGACAAAAATGTTGTCAACTTAAAACAGAGGACCGAGACTGTTTATTGGTGATGAAGCGTCTCTTCTCAGTCGGAGTCATTCGAGATAAACATGTCTAGGAGATTGGTAACATCGCAGGATGATTTATCAGACATCTACTCAGTCTTGTAGTCAGAAAATACCTTCACAATTGACTTCTTCAGTCACTCGTCAACTCAGGCAGCTAAAAAAAATTACTGCTGATCAGACAGTTACGGATCTGCTCTCAACGCGCATTAATCGATCTTCTCAGCACCTTGGGACATTACTTCAAACAAAACTTTCTTTCTCACTTGCTGTGTATATTAAACCCTATTCTCAGTCAATCAGTCAGGTGCTGACTTCACAGTGAAGGTTGGCTGCAGTGGATCTCCAACATGCTCTTGTCTTTTGTCCTGGTTGTACACTCTCTCAGACTGCTGCCCATCCATCTCTTGATGTTGTCCTCCCACTTATATCATTGCCCACCTCTTGCTCTTTTGCCTTCGACCTTTCCCTCCAGTATGATTTGGAAAAGTATGTTATGTCTTTTAATGGGGCTAAAGTATTTCAACTATCTCTTTTTTATTTCTTTCACTAATTCTGTTTTCATCTGTAGCCTTCCAGAACCTCTGTATTGGACGGTTTTTATTTTCATGAAATATGACCTATTCTTGTATATAAACACATCTCTAGAGTCTCTATTCTATCCCCCCCCCCCCCCTCCATAGATTCTTGCGACTTTATTCATACATTTGATGTTACACATTACAGTGTTCAGCACACGCATTCCTTAAGCTAGTTATGCATATTGTGACTCTCGCCCACTTGATCTGCCGCACATAATTTATGATCACTAATTTATGCTAAGTAATCTGTCTTCATTTTCTCTTGCAAAATGAGAAAATGTACCCTTATAGCGGTCTGCTGCCAAAAAGCTCACAGCTGGATATGTACCAGGTACCTCACAATTATGAAGCATGTCCGCAGCACCTAAGCCACAGAAGCTTATAACATAACCATGTGAATAAAAAAAACACCTCCTTATTGTTCTTCCAGAAATACGGTCCGAATGGGGTCTTTTACCCCTTGAGTAAAAAGTGCTACAAGCTGAACGTTGACCAGTACACCTACATCATTTGCCCATTTGAGAAAGTCAGTCAAGAGTCGGTTCCACAAACTCCAGTTATTCTTGGACGTAAAACAAGCGTCATTTCTGAACATGGGCAACATATGCTCATCATGGCGGGTGGGGATAACACTTTGTGTCCTTTTGGACGTGATCGAAGATCTAAGGTAGCTGAGTGTGTGGCGTCACTTTCTTGTGTGTTCTTTCTTTGGATGTCATATCTGCTTTACAGTGCAAAGTGTCTCACTTTAATAAATGATTAAGTTTTTTTTTAAAGGTTATTTGAACAACAGATCAACATCATGGCACACGGGTAGTAACCTATAAGTGCTCCGTTCTTCTTCTAACTCAAATCTGAGTCCAAAGAAGCTCAGCACAGGCTCTGTAGCACTGGTGAGGAAGTCCAAGTCCAAGTGAAAAAATCCCAGCCCTTACCGGGAATATAACCCGGAACCTCTAGCACTCGAGGCAGACACCATGCATCGAGATAACGCAGCCCCCTAATGGATGATAATGTTAGCTTTATTAGGGAATGCTTGGTTATTTGTTATGCTATGATGTAGTGAAGTCGTAGGCTGTCTTTGACTCCTTTAATCATTCTCCTAGGTCTCCCTCTGCCTCTTTTTTATTTCTATTTTCCTGCTGTATGCTCTCAGACTTTGGTATTCTATCTTTGTGTAGCTTATTCTGATTTCTCTGCTTATACCTATGACTTCTGTGTTTTTGTTTTTTCATTTGTATTTTTTTTACAGTATTGATTCTCATGTGATATTAAAGACAGACAAGTATATAGTAGGGTGTAATCTTGTAACTGTTTGCTTTTACTTTGTAAGATGTATTAAACAGCAGCTCATTTAAGTCTTCTTCTTCTTCTTCATCTGGTGGTGTTGTGTTGCTACTTTACATGCTCGTGTGCGTTAGCGAATAAATCCCTCTAGGGTTTTGAATAGAGTTGTTGACTGTGAAAAACCTATAACCATTGGAAACATTACCAGCAGGTACCTGATCGCAGTCAGTCTATATGCAATTAAAGAACCCTTTTCCCCACTGTCATACATATTGGGCATGAGAGCTAGACCTGTATTTAGTAGAACAATCTGTACACGATGGGTGATGTGGTCAACATTATCCCAGCCACCTTTACTTCCCATGATTTTACCTGGCACCCCTTAAGGCTGTGTCGACCTAGGCTCCATTCAGATTTGATCCCACCACCTGTGGATCCGCAGGCAAGTTTCTAGCTGCACAACACCACACTGGCTCCCCGAGTCTATATATGCTGAGCTTAATTATGTCCAGGTCCAATTCTAATATGCTTCCCTGCAGATGTGAAGATCAAGTACCAGAAATGCACACTACATGGGTTTCTGAGGTCAGAGAGTGGAGTTATAACTGTTTAATTCACTTCAGTGGAGATGACACTTTAGTACCAGATAAAGGATGTAAAACTCCATACCAGCCCCACTCAGAGGCAAATTGTTTTCACACAGTCTGCATGTTGGCACATTGGACCAATAAAAGATGGATTTAAAGACCCAGAAAAAACTGACTTCATCAGAATCACATAGCTTGTTTGTTTGTAACTGGGTAGTTCATCTTCTGCATTATGTTATTTATTTTCAATTACATTAATTTAACAACTGTTTATTTGTGTGTTTCTTTATTTGTTAATCTCCATACATTTTTTTAAACAGTTACTTTATATTTAAATAATGGGGACACAAACAGTACATTGCACAGTTGATTGCCTGGTGTATTTCACTGTATCTCATCTGGTGCATTGCTACAGAGTTAAATCAACACATAATAAAGCACAAACTAAATCCTTTTCTTGCTGAAATGCATAAACCACATTGTCAGTTGTGTACATCTGACGAGATACAGCGAATTATGCAACATTTAATTCTGTTGTCCCCTCTTGCTTCACATTATTTATTGTACACCTCTATTACATTATTGACAGAGAGACATTGTTTTTGTAAATCTCATTTTTTTTTTTTTTTTTACTTTGTAGATTCACATCATGTGTGGATTGAATGACAGACTGATGAAGGTTTCAGAATCTGAGCTGTGTGAGTATACATTTACCATGAGCTCTCCTGCTGCGTGCTGATTAGTTGCCAACCCTGGTATATTCTTTCAAAAGTCTTTGATTGGTGGAGGATCCTGTACTATGATATGGGTGGAAAAAAACCGCTTAATTATCTGGTTGTGGGAAGAAATTTATGTTGTTTCCATCGTAAATTTTTATTTTGATGCAGTGATGTGTTTTAGTGCACAACAGAGAGCCCTGTCACTTGGACACAACAGAAATAGAGGTCTCCGATGCAAGTGAGGGATAGATGGAATATCCAAGGCCATGAACACCAGCATCTATGTAACAGACGCAAAGACTCGCGCCGGATGCTTCTTTAAAACCTGATGCTGAAAGGCCGAACATAGCTGGAGAAAATTAGAGAAGGGGGATTCAGATGATGACTTTAGAAGTGGTCTAGAAAAATGCCATTTTCATGTAACCAACTGTTGTTGTTAAAGATGGCAAGAGTGTTATGTATGTGAGATCATGGTGCAGATGAACATGATAATGAGGAAATGACAGTTTAAAGATTTCCACCCCTCTTTTGACAGGCACCAAAGACTAGCAGCATTCTGTTATCGATATTTTATCACTGGCAGGGTAAAACCTATAAAAATTCATCAACAATGTGAGGTCTAATATGGTGATGCATGCCTGTCAGTCCAGCAAGTGTATGAGTGGAGTAGGAAGTGATATCATGTGCTTGACTCTTGACATCCTTACCAACAGTATTGACAGGTTACAAAAAAGACTATGGCCCGGTTATTGTAATTTGTATGATACTTTTAGGGTTTTCATTTGCAGCACCCTCATAGTTGTTGTTTGTATTCACCAGCTGTAAACCAATGCGAAAAGACCTGGTTGTTTGTCCATTACTGGACTTTGGCTTTGTTCCAGGACCTGAGTTTTATGTGCGCATCTGTTTGACAGATCTGGCTTATTTGTATGCAGACAGTTGGTTCCTTGCCTCTCAAGCAGATGCACTCTGACTTTGAAGGAAGCCCCCAGTTGGTTGACTCTTACGACATGCTTGTTGGGAAGGCAGTGGTTCTATTCTTGTTTTCCCCACAGTGGGACCCCGGAACCCGCACTGGGAGCTCTCATAGTAAAAGATTGGTTTAGTTTGCAAAGGATCACTTTCATTGCACACATACATATCTAAATGTTGCGTCTGGAGGTCTGGGGTACATATCCTCATAGAGGCATTTTTTTTTTAAAATGACTTTGGCTTCTAGGTGACCCAGCCTTAAATGGATACCAGATAGTGTCCTGGGAAGTAAAGGTGGTTGGCATGATGTTGACTACATCTCCCATCAAATGCTGGATTGACCTACAGTGTCCCATACCATGATAAAAATCCATGCAGCCAGCAGTGGGTTTCAATTGTGGTATGTGGAATTATGAGTCGGACTTGCAATGCCTAATCAACGGACACTGCTTTACAGTTACTTCTACATGCATGTATTTTTGTAGTCACCTAAAGGAAACAGTGCCTTAAATTGCCAGTTTGTCTTTGTGTAAGACATAACTGGTGCTAACATTTATCATACATAAATTATATATACCTATGATTTCATGAATTTTTGAACAAAAATAATCATTAAATTATTTTGATTTGTAGTTGATTTCAGAAATATAATACTCATTTCAAATTTGCTTCTAATCAACTTACTGCCTCTTGTATCACTTAATACCCATGATTTTTTTTTTTATTAGTCTTAGTCAAGGTTTCAACTTCACTGCAATCAGGTTTCCCCATACTTGCTCCATTCCTATGCCAATGAAAATCAGATAAAATTTCTCTCACTGTCGCATTTGAAAAACTGGTGAACAATTAGTCCCCGAACAGTCCAGAAAAATGTGTACCAGGTAAATGCATATGGCAGTTGCTAGAGGTGCCAAAGCCAACAGTCGCCACCAGAAGTGCAGATTGTCATTGATGGAAACTTAAAACCCCTGTTTTTTTTTATTGATCCATTTGAACAACTTATTTTGCTTTCTGAGGTAATTTTAGTGCTCCTTTATCTTATTTAATTGCATCATTTTTAGATTTTGAGCATTTAGAAAATTGTTTATTAGAAATGCCTGAATGTTTCTTTGAGAGTTTTGACAGCTAAATAATTCCATGACATTTCTGTCGATTTGAGGACATAAATAATACATTTGCATAATTTATTGTCTGTGGCAGCTCTGTGTTGACAGGTAGAAGTGCATGGGGGTTCATAGCAAAAGTAGATGGACATCGCTAAGTGCAACAAAACCTGGCATATGATATCATAACTTATAATTTGAGAATGGAGGTGGAGGCAGTCCTTCCTGCCTTCCACTAGATTGAGAATCAGCTGTACACACATGCTGTTATTGTAACTAACTCACAGCGCACACAGAGCATGTTGAGAAAGGAGGAGACAGGCATTCTCTGTGCAGAGTAGCAAGTATTGCTTCAGTGGACCATGTAGTTAGCATACTTTGGATATTTTCTTCAGGAAATGAAGGTGTGTTGGGAGGTGAGCAGGCAGATAGACTGGCTGGTTCTGCACCATTTGGTGATGAATTGGTGTATGACAAGCTAGACGTGGTGAGGGGCCTTTGGAAGCTAGCGGACAGTGCAGAGGCATAAATAGATCGTTATGGTCAGGAGAATGCGCAACTGTTAGTTACCAGGGGATTTAGCCAACGCTCAACAGTAAGGCGAGACGGATGTACAGTCAGACAGTTACTGGTACCATCAGAATATCAGCCCTTCACAAGCTGCTGAAGATGGGGACAGAGCACTTTTGGGAGTGTTCCGAGGACTATGATGTCAATTCATAATTCAACATTCAGTATTGTCTATGAAAGTCAGTATAGAACCCCTGGCCCATTACACATACAGCTGAATGGTTCTGGCCTGAAACAAGTTAGGAAATGTACATGTCTAGGAAGTGTGATCACGGAAGATGGTAGAATTGACAAAGAAATAGAAACCAGGTGTCAGAAAGCAAGTGCACTTGTATACCAGTTGCCTCGATTATTAAGACATCCAAACATATGTGCAAAGAGACATTCCAACATTAAGCTTACAGTGCCAAACATGGACATTATCTAAAGTCTAAGTACGCACAATCACAACTTGCGAGATGAGATGCCTGAGAAAAGCTGCCAACCTAACCATCCAAAATCGAGTGAATAATGATACCATCAGACAGATTGTGGAAACGACATCTTGTACTAGATTCTTAGAGACATAGCAGATCAAGTGTTTGGCCATCTCATCAGAATGCAGCAAGATCAAATATCATCACAAGCACCACATCTCAGAAGATAAGCTACAAGAGCAAGAGGATGGCCATGAAAAAATGTGGATTGAAAAAGTTAAACACTCTGCGCCTTCACAGTATGATATAGCCAGTGCCAGCCAGTGTGCACTGAACCACAAATTATTCCTCCCCACGACTCTTAATAGCAGAAGTGTTTTATGGTGATGATGTTTGCCATTTTTTACTGTATTGTGTCAGGCGTATTACTACAGACTTAATATCAGTATATAATGAAGCACAAAACATGTTCTTTCAAGTGAAATATACTGATCTTATTGACTTTTAGCAGACTGTACTGTGCTGTAATGTGGTAACAGGTCTGAGGAGGTACAAGTCTCGTTGTCCTTTTTTTTTTTTTTTAGCATTGATCGGCTGTAAACCTCTGCCAAAAGTTTTAGTTGTTTATCAGTTTCTGGACTTCAGTCTTGTTCCAGAATTTGAATTGTGCGGGCACATCTAGTTTACAGATCTGACTTACTTGTATGCAGACTGTTGGTTCCTCACCTCTCAGGCAGATGCACTCCAACTTCAGAGAAGAAATGCCTAATTCGTCACCATCTAGGACATGCTTGTTAGAGAGGCAGTGGGTCTATTCTTTTTTGGAGAATACAGTGAAACATTGCAGGCAATATATCTGTGTGGTAGATATGTATGTGTGTTATCTGCATGTTAGTTCATCATGGGACAACATTGTTGAAACATTGTGTTGAATTTCTCTTACTTGAATGAAAGTTTCTTTGAGAGTCCTATAACAGTCAAACATTTCATTTACTCACTTTAATCATTCCATGGAATTTGTGTTAATTTAATACATGTTTAATATAAACCTTTAATGTAATTTGATTGCTAGGCTAGACTCAGGGAACATGTCCACGCTTAGGCTTGCATCTTATGAATTGACAGATCGGTATATTTGATTTTTATTAATCATTTGTTTAAGGTTCGCTTCTTCTAAACAAATTCCGACTGAAGTAGCAGTCATTGTCTATCTATGGGGTTGCATACACAGTAGTTTTGCCAGAACAGTGAATTTAACCCTTTATCCTTGTATGACATGCTTGTTAGGTGGGCAGTGAGACTGATTTTTTTCCTCCCAAAATGGGGCCAGGAACCCAGACGGGGAGATTCTCATTAGATACCAATGTTTGTTTAAAACATCACCAACTTTGGCTTGATAATTAAACCTGGTTACTTGAACAAGAAGCAGACAAAATAAACTGTCATTAACAAACACACCACCCACAAAAGCAAATGTTAATCCCATGAAATTATATAATCCATATTTTTGTCTGTAAGTAATAAAACCAGCTTTGTTAGTTTTTTATGATATAATGTATATATATATATATATATATATATATATATATATATATATATATATATATATATATATATATATATATATATATATATATATATATATATATATATATATATATATATATTCAGCCAATTGGCAATCAGTGACGGAGGAGGTTGAATATACACAGAATGTCCCAATGATTTAAAAATTGAACAAGCTATACCAGCAGGTTATATTCCTTCAGTTACAGAGCAGAGGCAGATGCACTTCTGTTGACAGGTTCTTTCCTGAATAGACAACAGCACAGCAACTATAGAAGAATTGTCTTTCTGGCTAATGCTATATCAGTTCTTTGAGCCCACATTTTTTTCTCCTAAATAAACGACCACGGCTCCCAGGTAGGCTCAGTCTAAACTGGGTACCAGGTAAGGTCCTGGGAAGTAAAGGCGATCAGCATGATGTTGAATACATCACCCACTGAGTGTCGTTTGGTTTATAAAATATGATTCTGGCATCATATGTCCGGTGTGCCAGTAGCTTAAAAATGTTCCTTTACCTGTGTGTGTGTTTTTTTTTTTTTAAAACTTACATTTACACATTAATTTGTTTGTAAAGGAATATTAACTAAGTTTTGTTGTGAAGGTTTTTTTTCCACTTTTTCATATGTATCATATTATTTGAAATATTTTGTTTTAATGTTTACTGTATACAGTGTTGAAATAAATATGTTATATATATATATATATATATATATATATATATATATATATATATATATATATATATATATATATATATATATATATATATATATATATATATATATAATTTTCATGTTTACTATATGCAGTGTTGAAATAAAATTTTGTAATATATTATTTTAGTATTTGTATATAGTATTAGTATACGTATAATACAGTGTTGAAATAGATAAGTTGTGTAATGTTGTTATTTTCATATTTGTTGTATAGTGTTCATATTGATATGTTGTTTCTCCTGGATGTCACGATTTTTGAAGGGTTTCTCTAGGATGTCACAGTTTTCAAGGGTTTTCTTGGATGTCACGGTTTTCTAGGGTTTCTCTAGGATGTCACGGTTTTCTAGGGTTTCTCTAGAATGTCATGGTTTTCAAGGGTTTTCTTGGATGTCGGTCACGGTTTTCAAGGGTTTCTCTGGGATGTCATGGTTTTCTAGGGTTTCTCTTGGATGTCATGGTTTTCTTGGATGTCACGGTTTTCAAGGGTTTTTCTGGGATGTCATGGTTTTCTAGGGTTTCTCTTGGATGTCATGGTTTTCTAGGGTTTCTCTTGGATGTCACGGTTTTCTATG
Source organism: Candidula unifasciata (assembly GCA_905116865.2). Classification (NCBI taxonomy): domain Eukaryota; kingdom Metazoa; phylum Mollusca; class Gastropoda; order Stylommatophora; family Geomitridae; genus Candidula; species Candidula unifasciata. The sequence continues at coordinate 252,462 of CAJHNH020000466.1, forward strand.
GTTTCTCTTGGATGTCACGGTTTTCTAGGGTTTCTCTTGGATGACATGGTTTTCTTGGATGTCACAGTTTTCAAGGGTTTCTCTGGAATGTTATGGTTTTCTAGGGTTTCTCTTGGATGTCACGGTTTTCTAGGGTTTCTCTTGGATGTCACGGTTTTCTAGGGTTTCTCTTGGATGACATGGTTTTCTAGGGTTTTCTTGGATGTCACAGTTTTCAAGGGTTTCTCTGGAATGTTATGGTTTTCTAGGCTTTCTCTTGGATGTCATGGTTTTCTAGGGTTTATCTTGGATGCCACGGTTTTCTCTTGGATGTCATGGTTTTCTAGGGTTTCTCTTGGATGTCATGGTTTTCTAGGGTTTCTCTTGGATGTTATGGTTTTCTAGGTTTTCTCTTGGATGTCACGGTTTTCTAGGGTTTCTCTTGGATGTCATGGTTTTCTAGGGTTTCTCTTGGATGTCATGGCTTTCAAGGGTTTCTCTTGGATGTGTCGGTTTTCAAGGGTTTTTCTTAGATGACCTCAATTCCTCCTTTTTCTGATTGCAGTGCCTGTTTGGTGATTCTCTGCTCATTTCTTATCAAGGTGTGTCCATTATGGCGCCATATTCTCGGTCTAATAACTGTTGATACTGTAGGTTATTTTTTCCTGGGCATTTGTTTTCAAATGTATTTAACTTTTATTCCATTTCTTTTTTAATTGCCATTGTGTATCATAATTTCTTTGTATTTCCTTGACTTTTAAGATTACTACCTGTAAGTAAATAGGTACATTTTTCAGATACTTCCGTTCTCTTTTTGCCTCCAGTAAATGTAGGTTGCTGGATGATGACTTGTTGGATTATTCTTCTTTTTTTCTTAGGGTGGTCTTGTTAATCATGCATTGAAATGTATTTGTTCTTCAATGACATATTGTCATTAAAAGGTGGTTGGTTCAAATGCCAATGTAACTTTCTATGTTTATATTGTCTAGTGTGATTTGGGATCATTCATTCCTTGCTTTACTTCTGTTAGTGCCTGCTTATTCTGGTACATGCAGATCTTTTGGGGAAAGTACCACGTACAGAGGAAAATATGCTGGTGTTCGATAGGGTTCGCACTGAGAAAACCTGATAACAATATTACTGGAATGTCATTACACTGTAATCAAGATATAAAGTGAATAAATGTAGACCGGTGGGAGGGGGAGGACAACATGAAGTGAGCTGCCTGCAATAGCAAAGGGCCAGTCAACTTGGCAGAAGATACAGATGATTTCCCCTTCCCGAGAAAGGTTTATTCTGTTTCACCACCCCATTCTTATTGATTATCTGATACAGGATTAGATTCTTAGACTTCTTGGACAAGAGGAGTCCTTAAGTGCTAGTTTAAAAAAAATAACTTGAAAGTTATAAACTGTCAAAGGTAGCCCCCATACTACACACACTAACCTGGCAATATTTTATTTCAATTTAGAAAACTAATTCATCAGTAGTTATCTACTGTGTGTTGGGAACAAGCTACTGAATCAGTAGAGATAGTATAGAAGATTATTATAGCCTGGAGAGAATGATGCATCTGGGTGTAACCAGAGGGTCTGGCCGGCTTACTACACTCAGAGGAAAGGCAAGACAGACATATAACCAGATTGTGACCGGTACCATTAGTATTGGAACTCTGTGCTGGCTGCTGAATATGAGGACAACTCAACTCAACTCAACTTATCTATTGTGTGTGTGAAACATGTTTGCACAAACTGAATTGCTGGCAAATGCTAAGTTCTGGGAAAGTTGAAATAATTCTCTTTGTATTCTTCATCTTAACACATTCACCAGCTGTAAACTCTGGCGGAAAGTTCTGGTTGTTCGTCCACTTCTGGGCTTTAATCTTCTTCCAGAACTTGAGTTTTATTTGCATATATTTTACAAATCTAGCTTATTTATATGTAAATTGTTGGTTCTCAACCTCTCAGGCTGATGTACTTGAAAAGAAACCCCTAATTAGTCAACTACAGGGGGTCTCTTTTCTTCCCTACACAATAGGGCCTAGAACCCACCTGGGGAATCCTTTGTCTATGATCTATAGGGGACTGAAGTACTTGCTGAAGTGTCTGCTCTGGAGCTGGGTCCTTTCAAACCTTCATGCCTTACTTATCTTTCTTGTAACCCTTTATCAAGTGTGAGAGGCAGATGAATGAACAGAGACCTGCATTTGAATCCTCTGTTACTGGTGCTATCAGAATTTGAACTCTATGCTTGTTGCTTAAGATGGGGATTGGGTGCTTATGGCAATGTCTCTAGCTTTGTGATGATTTTTAATTGAACATTTAACATTTGAAACCCTTGTGAGCTGACAAAAGCTATTTTTAGGGGCACAAATCCGAACCTGTGTGGGTTGTGTTGACTGCATTAGCCATGCAGCCTTAAATTCTCAGACTCAAGATCCCCCGGGAAGTAAAAGTGGGCGGCGTAATGTTTACCACATCACCCACCAATGGTCTATAAAATATAGGTCTAGCACTATATGCCTTATGACCTCGAAAATGGCCCTTTCCTTTTTTTTTAAATCTTTCTAAAAACAATATCCCCCCTGTCCTACCAACCCTACAAAAACTAAATTCATACAGTTTAGTCGCTCCTCTTCTACCTTGGGGTGTAGAGGTTTGCCAGAGAGATCGCCAGACGTCTCTATCAGCAGTTTTCTTTCTGGCTTTGTTCCATTCCAGTCCTCTGTCAGTTAGGGACTGTCGGATGTTGTTTTCCCAGCGCACCCTGGGTCGTCCCGGAGGTCTGGTTCCCTGGTTCTTAGCCTCCCATGCTTGCCATGGTGGCCAATTTTCTCCCATTCTGCATACATGTCCAAACCATCGTAACTGTGACTGATCTACTCGGGTTAGTAAGGGGTGGGTATCAAGATCTTGACGTATAATTCATACAGTAATGACAGTAATAATTAAGTGTGTATAGACAATAACAACACACAAAAACAAAGAGCAGAAACCAAAGGGACTCATTTATGTTATTAAAAACTAAACACTATAATTTATTGTACGATTAGTCATAGGTATCATAACTGAAAGCAATACATTACTAGTAACTACTTCATTAACAACAATAATCACTGATATCCTAGTGAGGAATATAAAGGTAAGCAAAGGACCCTATTTCACACCTTCAGGCGTATTGGGCACATAGGGCTAGACCTATAATTTATAGACCAGTCTGCACTGTGGGTGATGTGGTCAGCATCACGCCAGTCAGGAGTCTACGTGGAACCCATTTTAGGCTGGGACGACCTGAGAGTCAAGTTGTTTTTTTCAAATCCAGCTCAATGCAGATTTTAACCTATGACCTTCAGGCTGACAGGCGAGTGTCTAACCACTACACCATGGTAACTCTTAGAATATAAAAGTATTTAACTTAAATGAATGTAAAGTCAAAGTGTCTCTAGTGTGGTAACTTAGGACTGGTACCAGGCACTGAGTCATTTTGTGGTCCAGGATTGACTTATAAATCTCTTACACACTCATATGGCCCGGCTCTCTAGCGTAGTTGGCTAAACCGGATTGCGCGGAGACCGGGTGACGAACTCCTTGTGGTCCGGGTTCAATCCCGGGGGTAGGCAGGAAAGCCACATTTTCTCCCAGATTTACGATATTTAAAAAGGAATCAAGGCCGAAAGGTTGCGATATCCATAATACCGAGCCTAAGGGTTAACAACTCGTGGCTTCTGGATACTAAAACAAACAACACACTCATATGAAGTTTGACAGATGAAATAATCCTGAGATAAGCACAAGTTTCTTCTTTTTTAAATCTTAAACTGATCCACTACTTCTGTCACATGTTCAAATCATCCAGATCATGTCACATGTTCAAATCACCCAGATTTCAGCATCTCATTCTTCAGCATTCATCTTTATAAGGGCAGCTAGTATGCTGTGTTGTGTTTTATAGATAGGCTGTGATATCTGTGCCTTTTTGGCTCAAAACAATTTATTTCAGCAAATCCATAATTCATGCTTGTTAAGAACAATGGGTCAATCCCCCCCCCCCCCCCCCCCCCCCCCACTGAGCCCTGGAATTCACACCAAATTTGTTTACCACATTTCGTTTGGCTGCAATTTTCCCCACTGTCTATTGTACTTGCTTTAGAGTAAGGTGGCACTTTTTACAGTATTATCCCGATCACGGGTCGTGCTGCTGACGTCACAGGGTCAAGCTATCGATTTGCTAACAAGAAATAAACTATTTTCGACACTGGCGAGGGAAAACAAATTTGAACTTTTAAATATCTACATGCCTTCTTTAATAATTTCAAAATTTGTAGCACACTTTTCTTGATTATTTCCGCAGCACCCCTCATGACACCCCAGGGTGCCTCAGCACCCAGTTTGAGAACCGCTACGCTAACGCATTGTTAGTCCGACCTGGTGACCTCACCAGCATGGGCTGTCAGCTGGAGCCGGTCGTGTCCCAATCGTGAAAGTTGTGAAGGCTAACCCAGTCAATAAATGCCTGCAGAAGTCAGATGTGTCGACCAAAAGGAGCAAATATCGCAGCCATGCTATAAACAGGCACAATGCGATTACACCTTCTGATGAACACTGAAGAAGAATGATGTGAATCATGGACAGTTTCACAAACATTGCTGGGGACAAAACCCAGAGCCTTATGAACTTGCATGTTACATTTAAAAATTCCTCACTATTGTGGATCAAAGTAAAATACATGACATTCTACAAACTCTAAATATCTAAGAAAACTAACACGTGTCTTAGAAACTAAAATACATTGGCCACATCAAACACAAAATTGTGGTTTAATAAAAGGAATGCACTGGAAGACTTGGTTCCTGGAAGACAAAACTGCAACTAATCAATATGACAATATAAAAGACAGTGCAGTTTGGCAAATTACTTTTATACATGATATGAATTTTGTAGTCCCTTTTTACAGCCCAGCGGATTCCTTAGTTGTACCCAGAATTAGAAAAGAGACTTTAGACTCTACTTTTTATAGCCCAGCGGATTCCTTAGTTGTCCACAATTAGAAAAGAGACTTTAGACTCTACTTTTAATAGCCCAGCGGATTCCTTAGTTGTACCCAGAATTAGAAAAGAGACTTTAGACTCTACTTTTTATAGCCCAGCGGATTCCTTAGTTGTACCCAGAATTAGACAAGAGATTTAAGACTACTTTTTATAGCCCAGCGGATTCCTTAGTTGTACCCAGAATTAGAAAAGACTTTAGACTCTATGTTTAATAGCCCAGCCGATTCCTTAGTTGCATCCAGAATTAGATAAGAGACTGAAGAACTGAAGACTCTACTTTCTATAGCCCAGCTGATTCCTTAGTTGTACCCAGAATTAGATAAGAGACTTAAGACTCTACTTTAACCACTAATACTACTGAATCTGTAAGTTCTTCTTTTTGTTCATTGCGTTCACTGGTTTTTCCGGAAAAACGTTCTGGTTGTTCGTCCACTTTTGGACTTTGGTCTTGTTCCAGTTTTGTACTCGCATCTATTTTACAGACCTGGCTTATTTGTATGCAGACTCTAGGTTGCTTGCCTACCAGGCAGATGGATTCCACCTTCCAAGGAAACAACACTAATTGGTCATCTTGCAAGACATTCTTGTCAGGGGGAAGTGGGTCTACTCTTATTTTTTTGTTCCTCATAAAATGAGATCCCAGGACCCAAACAGTAATTTAACTAAGACTGTAGTCAAGAGTCTTAGGAAGCTGCTCAATATCAAACTGTCAAACAAAAAGCCTTGTGCTGTTGTGGTGGACACAGATGGGCTGCTTAGCATCCAAACCAGGGTTATTTAACCGATAGTCCATGGTAGCCTAGCAGTTAGTTAGTTAGCTGGGTTATCATCATTGCACTCCGGACATGTCCATAGGTGCTCAGATCCTCCCTCAGTATGAACCCCAACGTCCGATGGCTAATAGTACCAGTTCTATGTTGATTAACAAGTCTTCTGGTGTGCGTCTCGTTTTTTGCTATGCCGATCTTAATTCCCAAGTCTGCCATTCTGGCGAGTGATGTGTATTCACTGCCACCAAAGTCCTCTATCTTTCCCATTTCTCTGAGAGCATTAATAATATCAGCATGATCCATAGGCTGACCATCGGTAGTGATAGCGGATCCAGCCAACCTGTCAGCTCTTTCATTTCCATCGACGCCTGCATGTCCCGGAACAAAAATAAAGGTGGTAGCCTAGCAAGTGGCCCACCACCGATCGCTGTATTGTACTAATGATCTGTTTATGCTTGGACTCAGACTTCTGGCCCATGACAATCTCCATTCTAACAAATGTTGGCCCCTGAGTTAACTTAGTTGAATAGCCCACATTTAAACATTCTTAAAAAATCACAACAATCAAGCAGAGAATGCTTTTCACACTATATCAGCACCCGATCCTGTCAGTGGTTCATTATGGCCTGGGACTGCTTACTGTTTCAAAGAGTCAGATGGACAAGCTAGAGCGCATACAGAATGCAGCTATGAGAGTCATTCTGGGTTGCACCAGATACACCCCCAGTGGTGTGTATGTGATACATCCTTGGTTTGCCGACTTGTTGCAGGTAGGGGTCAGCGGCTGATAAGGGGGAAGTCATGAACGGCTCGGGCAAAAGACACACTCAGACAGGTTTGCATCCTTGAGAACATTAGGCAAAGAGAGAAGTGGGTCAAAGTGCCACCTGAAAAGTCAGACTTGTGTAGGGTCATAATCACACTGAGCCAGGAATGCTGACTGGCCAGCAGGTGCCACGGAGATAGAAATTCAACAGTTAATTCAAGATAATGCTCGCTCAGAGGATTTGATCATTTACACAGACAGTTAAGTGTCAAGAGGCAAAAGTTCTTAGCAAAAGTTAATGGTCGACGTTTGGTGCAGGAGAGCCTAGCAAATGATACCACAACATCCAGTTTAAGGTGGAGGCAGTCACTGCAGCTTTCCACTGGTTGGAGAATACGACACACACATACGCATCGTGTAAATGATTCAGAAAGCATGCTGACGAAGATCAGGACAGGCATGCTTCGTGCAGGGTGGCATGCTTCACTGATTTTTTCACCAGCTTAAGCCGGTGTGTTGGGAAATGAACAGGGGGACAGACTGGCTGGCTCTGCACAGCTTGGTGAAATACTGATACATGATAAGACAAACATGGTTAGTGCTTTGTGGGAGAGCATGTACAGTTCGGAGGAGCAGATGGATCACCACAGTCTGATAAGATTAATGTGGGGGAAGTGACGAGAGGTTCTGGCAGATGCTCGAGGCTCAAAGGAAAAACAAGACGTACATTTAATCAGAATGCTATTGGCACCATTAGTATCGGAACTCTTCATTGGCTGCTGAAGATGGGGACAGAGTGCTTATGGGAATGCCACAAGTGCTGTCAGTTCTTAAATAAAAACAAATCAATTAAATCAAACAATCACAACTGCGCTGGACAAGTCAGGTGTTGAGAAACAGATCATAGACAACAAAATTTCATTGATAATACTTTGGTGTCTGGATGAAAGAGAAGATTACCAGTGATATTAAATCTAAAAAAATACCATGACAGCTGATGCAGGTTATTATAATTAAACACCTTTCTTCAAAGACAAAATGCATCTGCCTGACAGGTAAAGAACCAAGTCTGCAGGTAAGCCAAATCTGTAAGACAGATAGGTAGGCAAAAATAAAGTCCTGGAACAGGTTTAAGTCCAGGAGTGAATAAACATTCCATACTTTCTGCTGAAGTTTACAGTAAGTGAGCAGGAATAGAAAGAGTTAAACACCTCAATATTAGAGGAAGTTGTCATAGTGCCATAACAACTTGGAAAAAGTTAAACTTATGGGGAATTGAACCTAACCAAAAATGTCTCATGGGACAGGGATAGGACACCACTGGGCACACCAGGATTGAGGTCACAGACCCATTCTGATGAAGACTGTACACTACCACTGCCATTAAGGTACCAGCTGTTTGAAAATGAGCCATCCATTGTTTTACAAAATTCAGAGTTTGAAGGGTGTTCATCTTTCTTGCCCCATTGTATTTAGAATTTGACATGGCCTATGTTGAGCCATATATATCACAATAAGGAGCACAACACTTATAAGCCATTTATTAACTAACTTAGAATCAGGCTACTTTCTGTAGGTTTGTTTTATGTGTCGGTCCCTTTAAATATGTTTTTATTAACATGTTGTGCAAAATGTAGTTGTAACATTAAAATATTTTATTCCCTATTCTTCCATTATGGTAGGCAAACTTCAAGGACTCTAAATCATTTCTTAAAAGATCCACAGATATTTCAAGACCTCAAAGGCTAAGTTGCCATTCAAGGGTTTTTCAAGGATTCAAGGGTTGCTACGAGCCCAGGTATGTTTCTCATGTGTGTTCTCTTATGTTTCTTAAGAGTGTTGCTTTGATTAGTCACATACCCACAAATATCACAAGCAAATGGTTTTTCTCCTGTATGTATCCGCGAATGTGTTTTTAGATTCCACCGATGAGCAAATTCAGCATTGCATACATCACACTTGAACGGTTTCACCCCTGAATGAATTTTCATATGTGATTTCAAGTTCCAACTATGAAAACACTTGAAATCACACAGCTCACAGCAGTAAGATTTCTCCCCTGTATGCAATTTCTTGTGTGCTTTCAGACTGCTGGTGTAGGAGAAGACAACACCACAGATATCACACCTGTATGGTTTGTCTCCAGCGTGTAAGCTTTCGTGTCTGCCTAGAAGTCCCAGTTCCATAAACTCTAAACCACAAGTGCTACACTGATATGGCTTCTCTCTTGCATGATTTAATCTATGTTTACTAAGGTTCCCATTGTGTGAAAACTCCATATGACAAACATCACATGTAAAAGGTCTTTCTCCTGTGTGAACTCGCATATGTACCATTAATTGTTCATTCTGAACAAAGTCCACAAAACAAATCCTGCACCTAAACAGAGCTGGTTCAGTATCTGTTCTTTTCTCTGTCTGCAAAGCATCACTGCTGTTTAAACCGACATCACAATTATCAACATCTACTTCACATTTGACATTAACAGACTTATTGCCTGTTCTTGAATTGCTGCCGGACTGGGCACTTTCCTTTTCAGAACCACGTAAATTACTTTCTAGACAATTCCCGCCCTTCTCTTGCTGAAGTGTGCTATCCGGCTGAAGTGTGCTATCCGGTTGAATTGTGCTATCAGTTTTACTCAACAAAGTGCTGTTATCTTCACCACATATAGAAACATTCTGAGCAACTCTGACATCGCCGATGATTATGTCATAGTCCATAACCATTACAGCTTGTGTAACTTGATTCTGTTTTTGTTCAGCAGCCATCTCTCTAGTTCTGGAGGTCACTGCTCAATGTAAGCCTCTTCGTTTATTTCTTGTTTACTCAACTATGTTTCTTCTCTGTTCTTGAAAAAATTCTGAAAAACAAAACAACATATTTGTAAACTGAGTTAAACTGGTCGGCAAATGTTCATAATTTTTACTCTTTTTGCATTGCAGATATATTTAGATTTTTTAGAGCAGCTGGCTGAACAATTAGGAATGCTGGTCTCTCATGCTGAACACCCATGTTCAAATTCTCAGTCAGGTTGTGGATTTTCTTCTGTCGGGACAAAAATAGAATCCTAACCTGCACTAGCCATGCATCTCTAGATACTCGGGCTCAAAGACCCCACATACAGATGAATATAGGCTGTAATGGCACAATGGCAATACTTTTGGTAGTTTAGATTTATATTTTGCTGGCCCCTGAGTTAACATAGTTGAATAGCCCTGATCTAAACAATACAGAAACAATCACAACTACGCGGAGCAGTCAGGTGTTGGGAAACATATCATTACTAATATCATAGACAACAGATCTTCATTTGGTGTTTAGATGAAAGAGAAAATTAACGGTGACATTTAATCTCAGATTTAAAAAAACCATCACAGCTGATTCAGGTTATTATTATTAAACACCTTTCTTCAAAGTCCAAATGCATCTGCCCGACAGGTAAGGAACCAACAGTCTGCAGGTAAATAAGTCAGTTCTGTAAAACGGATATGTAAGTAAAACTAAAGTCCTGGAACAGTCCAGAAGTGGACGAACATTCCATACTTTCTGCTGGAGTTTACAGTAAGTGAGCAGAAATAAAAAGAGTTAAACACCCCAATATTATGTTCAAGATGCAAAACACTGATTTACCCTGGTCAGAGTCAGCAACAATACACTGATTTATCCTGTTTAGAGTCAGCAACAATACACTGATTTATCCTGTTTAGAGTCAACAACAATACATTGATTTAACCTGGTCAGAGTCAGCAAGAATACAATGATTTATCCTGTTCAGAGTCAGCAACAATACACTGATTTATCATGTTTAGAGTCAGCAACAATACACTGATTTATTCTGTTCAGAGTCAGCAAATATTTATTGATTTAACCTGGTCAGAGTCAGCAACAATACATTGATTTATCCTGTTCAGAGTCAGCAAATATTCACTGATTTATCCTGTTCAGAGTCAGCAACATTACACTGATTTATCCTGTTTAGAGTCAGCAAATATTCACTGACTTATTCTGTTCAGAGTCAGCAACAATACACTGATTTATCCTGTTCAGAGTCAGCAAATATTCACTGATTTATCCTGTTCAGAGTCAGCAAATATTCACTGATTTATCCTGTTCAGAGTCAGCAAATATTCACTGATTTATCCTGTTCAGAGTCAGCAAATATTCATTGATTTATCCTGGTCAGAGTCAGCAACAATACATTGCATACAATGTTAATACCTTCAGTTTAATTCAGCATTTGTTTTACTATCTATCTGAAAAGGTTAAAGTAGCCTATTCATGTTGCTGAAAAATGTTTTAAAGCTCAAATCTTTTAAAACTGTGTGGCAAAAGCCAATTGGAATGTCCACAGAGGTTCTGTGATCTGTATAGTAATAACCCAATGGAAGTTTAATATATATGATTATATGACACACATGTATTAAAATATGTCACAAATTTGTTTAAATTCTGTAAATAACCTTATATTTTATTAGGTCTTATTTTTTTTGTGTGAACATACTGATACCCTATATCTATATCTATATTGATAAGCTAAGGTATGTGTCCATAAACAAGAAAGTAAAGTTACAAGTAACACAACAGTCAAAACTCATTTTCTGAAAATGTATTTTTTCTATTCTCTATGTTTCAACTGTTTATAATTTTATATAATTTAGCTTAAAAATTTATATAAATGATAATTAAAAAAATATAATATACCTTAGCTTAAAATTGATTCACGCAGAGAAGCTGGCTCTCCTTTAAATAACGGTCGCTAGCTGGAAGGCGACGGCCACTTGGTCAGAGTTCACTCCCTTGGCTGCAGTGCAAATACGGAGCGGACAAGTCACGAATTAAAAAACAAAGTGAGGTTGACATGCCTGCTAGAGCTAGACCACGCGCTGCGACAGTGGACTCAAATTAGTGACCGCGTACTTCTGACACAAGACTTAGTGACCGTAGATGTGAGACCTGCGGATCTGTATGTCGTAATGAGCAATAAGCTTGCGTGGTTTCCGTGATGTGTTACCCTAACCCTACCCCTAACCCAAGCCCTAAGCCTGACCCTAGGATGACAGGTAACTATATCATTTGTTTCGTTCCCTCTTTACCACTCCGTATTTGCACTGCAGCCAAGGGAGTGAACTCCGACTAAGCAGCCGTCGCCTTCCAGCTAGCGACCGTTATTTAAATCAGAACCGAGAAGCTTGAATGAGGTTAAGAGTACTGTAAGTACCGTTGAATGAATGAATGTATTTTCCAATTATGATACTGATAGTTGATACTAATGATACTTAGTATCGTACTATCAATATCATTGATAGTTGCATTATTTAAAAATAATAATGAGAGTCTGATCAAATTACCTGTTTACTATTAGTCTTATTAATATTTTGTTTGAATGTGAATCTAATTTCACAGTAATGGAATGGAAAAATTATTTGAATTATTTGTAATAGTAATAGATTGCCACTAAATTTGCGACTTATAGATTAGATGATGTCGACTATCTTAACTTAACATTTTAATAATAAATTACGGTGTCACAATAGACGTATTTTCCAAAACACACGATTGTTCATTTTCCCCCTATATGCGATTGATTAATATTAGGGGATAGATCATTACTCACATTTCACGGGCTGAAGAAGAACTAATCATTCTGACATAATATTCTGCCATTTCTGGGATCACTCGCCAAAGCCCGGATCGAAGTTAGGGCTGCTCGGAAGTAATTCCGTTTCATTGAAATGATCATAAAGAATCATATACTATTTGTCCGTTGTGAATTTTTCTTTTAGGGAGGGAGAGGTATCATCGAATTTGTTTGCCGCCTGGGTTCCAGGTCCCCATTTTAGGGCTGGTAGATAGACTGAATAGACCCATTAACCTTTGAAAGGCATGTCGCAAACAGCAACTAATAGATGGTTTGCTAAAATGTACAATTTAGGGTTGAATGGCTTAGATATCACAGCCTAGCAGTAAACCACAGCGTGCCAGCGACCCTTTAAATGGTTGGGAAAAAAAAGACGGAAGAAGAGAAAAAGAAGAAGAAAAAGAGTAGCACGTGTACTCTAATCTACCCTCTACTCCTATGCGGATCGACTATATGGTACGTAGTTTTAACCCACATCAGAAGCAGCAGGCTATCCCTACAGACCAACCTTCGCGACCGGGCGACCCTTCGGCGACCCGTTGCCGGACAATGGCTCGTTCGACCCAGCGAATCTTAGGGCCTTCAATATTTGTCAGGTGGCTACCCATCCGTGCGCACCCCGGGTGGCCGCGCATTAGGATCCCCATGAGATTGCGAATGGCATTATTAATTTTAAGTTAGAGAAATATGCAGCGTAGAATATACTGACCTGCCACATGCCATTCATAAATCCGAAGATTCTCAGAGAAGGGGCCCCAGCGGGGAGGCAGCGTGCCTTCAATCATTGTAGGTGGTTATGGATAGGAGAATCAACTCTCTGCAGTAGGGAATGTGTGTTCGAACACTGCAGGCAGCATCGGGCCCAACTCCGACGGGGGGCTGTTGAGCCGAAGCCCTGCCGCAAGTGTGGGATCGGAACGCAGTCAGCCGTGCAGCTGTGTGTTGGATGTGGTCAAAGAGACGTGACTCTGGCGTGTATCTCCATTGAAAGAAAGGCTCGTAGTCAGTTTAAGAGAGTATTGCAAGAACTACTCAATATAGGAAAAAAAAAAACCAAAAGTCGACCTTGTGGCCCGTTCCACACCCTCTCAGTGGATGACAGCAACCCTGAGTTTTACGCACACAACCTGCCACCCACCGAGAGGACGAGGTGCGGTTATTACCTCATTATAGAGATCGAACTACCCCCGTTTGAACTGCTATCTCGCGAAACGAAACATAGCAAGTCCAGAGGGCGCCCAATCAGCACTTAAGCATTCAGGTTCATAGAGCGGAAACCCGGGTTTGTGTGCACAACCGCTCTTAGACCTGAACTGCTCAGTGTTTAGAGGTTTTCACCGCTAGACCACGCAGCCGACCCAAGTATTAAGCGAAAAATTATGTATATATATATATATATATACGCATACGGGCTATTTTTAGCACTGGTATAACCCACTTGAGAGCACTTAACGTGTTACAGTGGAGGAGCTGTTGGTGTTAAACTGAATGTAAAATCTCTATATGGCGGGGGATTCTCATGCTCAGTGTCGCCACACACGCAACCGCACTTCAGTGCTGTGGCACATTTAAAGTAGCCATGAGCTTGGCAAAGTCGGCCCGGGCCTCGTCTCGTCCCTGTAGGATGAGTGACTTTTTTGACTCGGCGTCTAATGCCGAAACCTTGGCACGAATATCTTTTTTCAGCTGGTGATACTTCGCAACTTCATCAACAACAAGGCGATACTCAACATCGGAAATCTTCCCGTCTTGTAAGGCTGCGGACACGAGGTCGCTGACGGTATTTAGTTTGCTTTCCGCGAGAATCCGAATCTCATCATGCTTCTTAGCCTTGAGAGCAAATTTACGGGATGCCAACTTACCCGCCCCACTCAAGACTCCACAAACAAGGGCACCGATTTCTAGCCCCAGAACCACAGGGACCGCGATTACTGTTGTCAGTAGCCCAACGCCGCCTATGCCCATCCCCACACTAATAGTCCATAGAGCTGCGTCTATGCCGTCAAGGCTGTTAGCACCGCGTCGATATTTCTTGTAGAGGGAAGTCCGTTTGTCCCGCTCATCCTCCAAGCACTTCCGAAGTCGAGTGACTTCTTGAAGGCGGTATGCCTGGCCGGTCTCTTCCCCTTGTACAACAACTGGGGGGATACTAGGATACAACTTGGTATGCATGGTATGTCGGCTCTCGGTCAATCGTAATATAAAATTTACTTCTTCAACTGTGAGATTAATTGATCAATGCGGTACTCGTTGACCGGGCTAGACGAGAAAAACAGTCGAATGAAGGCGTATGCGGGATGGAATTGCACCTCGTCAACCCCAACCTCTGTCCCCAGTATGACAGTAACATCTGGATCAGACGATCGTGCAGTCCACAGTCCGTCAGAACCGGATGTTATGACCAGTGCGACATGCTTGCCAAGTTGGGATGCTCCCCATTTGATAGAGACGCCGGGTAGAACAGGGAGCGGTTCAGCTTGTGCTGCCGGCTGCAGAAATAATTCGTGATAGATTGTCGAGTTTTTAGGCGGTCTAGCAAGATGACGGAGGTCGGCGTCAAACTCACACCACGCTTTCATGCAGTATTTAGTCCGAGCTTTAATTTCCGTCGCAGTAACAGCGTAGACTAAAGGTTTAGCAGCACTCAGCTTTAGAAAAGATTGTGTAGTGATAATGGGGCCTTGGTTGCCTTTGATGACTATTTTACATGCTTGATATGAGACCATCATTAGCCCCAGGTTTTCAAGGCGCACGAGCATATTGGGATGTTCCGTGTAGACAACCCCACGCCTCAGCTCGAGCTGGACGTCCCAGTCGTCATCGTCTGGATGCTCTATTGCTGCTCGAGAATAATACCCTTTCGGGTCCAGCCGGAAACCGTATATTGCATTCTCCTTTCCAGGCTCTCGCCAACCAATAGTATCTCCCAAATCCGCTAAAGTTAATGTAGAACACAAACGGGGCGCATGTCGTCCCGGCCCTTCAGGATCTGCCATTTCGAATCTCGAGCACTAATGATAGATATGCAAGCTTTAAATCACTTCCATCCTCAGTACGAACTGAGACTTCAATTTGTGAGTGGGTCCCGGTCACCAGCCGTTTAAATTGCGGTGTCGCGAAGGTGATGTGTCGCCCCCCGTTGCATTCCTCCTGGCCCACGGGGATCCCCCTGAGAACTGTAGAGGGCCAATTGTTGTGTCTGTTTTCATATGTCGATAGCCCCGACAAGTGAATGTAGAGCTCTTTATGTATAATTAAATTTGGGAATCTCTCTGCAACAACGAGACCATTCACAACAGGGGGTACCAAGTTAACGAACCCAAGCGTATTGCCGACACTTCCCAGGTCTAGATAATATGATTCTCCAATCCCACTGATGGTGATACGCCCCGTGGCGGGGTTCATGCTAAGCTTCAGATCGAATGGCTCGAATATTTCTTTATTGAGAGCACAAACATCCCAGTACCCATCAGGGATTTGAATATCATTTTGGCCATAGTGGAATCTATTATTTCCAAGCGACTCGGCGATATTAACCCACGCAGGATAATATAAAATTTCCGTGAGCGCCACCTCCATGCCCCCCTCGCGATTATCTAGGACCGGGTTGAGGAGGACGGGCTCACCATTTTGAACATGGGATAGTGTAATAAACATTGTTGCACTTCCACGGAACGGGATAACATGAACCAACAAGCTTATACCTTTAATAAAAACACTGCCTACAAGCCCGGCGGAATATATGCAGCAGGGACACAGTCAAAATTATCAATCGCAGAGCCCCTGGCTATTGCTGTCAACACGGCCACTTGCTTTACCGCGCGAGTGCCAGATATCTTTAGCAAGTACAAACTTCCAAACGTGAACAGCAATCACATCGTAGACCTCTGGGGCTCCCAGCGGATGGGCTTTTGGCAAAACCAGTGCAATTTCGCTTTTTACTGCGCGACCACAGGCTGTGGGGTGTCGGCCAAGGATCATCTCAGTTCTCCAGACCCCCTTATCCGATCTTTATATGTCTTTCACGTATATTACCAAGTTAGAAGAATCCTTGCAGAGCTTCGAACGGCCTTACCCGAAGATCCTTCTTGGAATGCTTACGAGAATTCGTACGACCAGAGAGCCTATGAGCGGCTTTGTAGCGAGTTTGGTGTCGACCCAAATACGGATTGGCGCCGGAAGGGGCTACCCAACTATGGTCTAGGCGCTGCCTATAGGAACGGTCACCGACAAGGGGATGGCTGGTTTTACCCCAATTACATTTTCGGCTGGAAGGTGATCGGGGGCAGCCTCACACACGTCTGGGGAGCCCCCTCGGGATATTACAAAGAGTCATTTACCGAAGGAAACGCGGAAACCGTGTTGCACATGGATGGGATCATTCAGGACGACTCAAATGCAAACACAGCGTGGGCCACGTTCATCCTGGACGAGAGCCAGGGTTTTACACAGGCCGGTGTGGTTAGAGTAAACGACTCCATACGTACGTACGTGTGGTGCATATTAGGTGCACAGGCACAAACAAGAACACGCATTCTCGGAAGCGGAACCGCCTTCGACGCACAGAAGCAATTTCTAGTGCTTCTAGAGGACGCTATCAATAGCCCTGTAGATCTCCCGGAATCAATAAAACGCTATCAAGATATGTTACAAAATGCAAGCAGCAAGCTGGACTTCGCGTATGGAATAGGCCTCTACATGTCACCTAGTGATATGTTGCTACGTATAGGCTATATCGAAGGCTACAACAACGAGATCGTTATCGCCTCAGATAGGCAAAAGCTTGGTCTCAACACCGATGTCAATACTTCGGCAGTGCCACCTGCTCCGGCCCCCATCCGAGATCCTATCCCTGTACATCACACGCACCTGTCGTTTCGACACCACCTGTGGTGGGCAACAACAGCAAGCGAAAAGTCTGCAGCACAGGAGCACGAAAACGAAAAGACGGCGCTGATAGTGGGCAGCGTCGCGGTTGGGCTAATCGCTCTTTGGTTTCTTCGACGATAGATACTCTCGAGCTGTCAATAGCAGCAGGCCTCCGAGCGCGACCACTAGAGCCCAGAGATTCTCCGCGAGCCACCCCACCGTCTTGCCTAAGGTGCTAAGGAGCCAGGACACAATGCTGCCAATTATTCCTGGGAGGGCTGCTGCGGCTTTTCCAGCCAGCTTGGTCAGAAGCCTTCCGAGATCTTGTAGACGTTGTTTTATCCATTCCTTTACTCCAGCTTTGTCCGATGGCGGGGGCGGGGTAGGTGCAGCAGGAGAGCCTCCACCTGTAATGGCCAGAGCGATGGTGGAGATGATGAAACCGAGCGCTGTTATGATGCTCGCAATGGTAACCCCTTGCTCGCGGAAAAGAGTTCGGAGCCGCTCGCCAAGTGTTGTGTCTTGATGGAGAACTCGATCTATAGTTTCTCGGATTCGGCTGATTTGAGTGCGCAAGTCATCGCGAAACT
>CAJHNH020000467.1:0-80000 GCA_905116865.2 Candidula unifasciata
CAGTGTCTATTCATGTGTAAAACAATTGTCTGTGACTCAAGGTGAAGTGGCAGGACACCAAAAGTTGTTAGGGAAATTTCTTAGTAAAACTGTTTTTTCTTCCTTTTTCTATCTCCTTTTCTGCCATCAATTTGCTTTGAAATACTCAACTACTCCTCTAGAGTATCTGCTGAAGTGTGAAATGATAGTCTGAGAGAAAATTTTTAACTTTTGCAGAATGTCAGTTTTTGGCTGAAAAAACCCGACAGGCGCGCGCCTGTGGAAAAATCTCAATTTTGGGCATTTTTAGGCTATCTCCATTTTTGCTCCAAAATGTCAGATTACACATCTAGATTACCTACTCGACATCTACAGTGTCTATTCATGTGTAAAACAATTGTCTGTGACTCAAGGTGAAGTGGCAGGACACCAAAAGTTGTTGGGGAAATTTCTTAGTAAAATCTGTTTTTTTCCTCATTTTCCTATCTCCTTTTCTGCCATCAGTTTGCTTTGAAATACTCAACTACTCCTCTAGAGTATCTGCTGAAGTGTGAAATGATAGTCTGAGACAAAATTTTTAACTTTTGCAGAATGTCAGTTTTTGGCTGAAAAAACCCGACAGGCGCGCGCCTATGGAAAAATCTCAATTTTGGGCATTTTTAGGCTATCTCCATTTTTGCTCCAAAATGTCAGATTACACATCTAGATTACCTACTCGACATCTACAGGGTCTATTCATGTGTAAAACAATTGTCTGTGACTCAAGGTGAAGTGGCAGGACACCAAAAGTTGTTGGGGAAATTTCTTAGTAAAATCTGTTTTTTCTTCCTTTTTCTATCTCCTTTTCTGCCATCAATTTGCTTTGAAATACTCAACTACTCCTCTAGAGTATCTGCTGAAGTGTGAAATGATAGTCTGAGAGAAAATTTTTAACTTTTGCAGAATGTCAGTTTTTGGCTGAAAAAACCCGACAGGCGCGCGCCTGTGGAAAAATCTCAATTTTGGGCATTTTTAGGCTATCTCCATTTTTGCTCCAAAATGTCAGATTACACATCTAGATTACCTACTCGACATCTACAGGGTCTATTCATGTGTAAAACAATTGTCTGTGACTCAAGGTGAAGTGGCAGGACACCAAAAGTTGTTAGGGAAATTTCTTAGTAAAACTGTTTTTTCTTCCTTTTTCTATCTCCTTTTCTGCCATCAATTTGCTTTGAAATACTCAACTACTCCTCTAGAGTATCTGCTGAAGTGTGAAATGATAGTCTGAGAGAAAATTTTTAACTTTTGCAGAATGTCAGTTTTTGGCTGAAAAAACCCGACAGGCGCGCGCCTGTGGAAAAATCTCAATTTTGGGCATTTTTAGGCTATCTCCATTTTTGCTCCAAAATGTCAGATTACACATCTAGATTACCTACTCGACATCTACAGGGTCTATTCATGTGTAAAACAATTGTCTGTGACTCAAGGTGAAGTGGCAGGACACCAAAAGTTGTTAGGGATTCTTTTCCTGGTTTTGGTCTTCAACCTAGAGCACTATAAAGGCAGCCATCAAATCAAGAATGGATGAATATACCACACTCCTGATTTAGGAAGGCGTGTTTCAAAAGAAGTGAGAAGTATATTTAAAAGAGGGTAGAAGCAAGCACACATCCCTGCTTCACTCCATTGTTGATTACCAAATCTTCCGATGTTACACCATCAAAATTGATTGTACTTCACACCTGTGTGGAACAACTCAATAATGCTCAGTAGGGTAGGTGGACACCCAATCTTCTTCAGCGTGTTGAACAGACCTTTACAACTAACCAAATCAAATGCTTTGGTACGATCAATAAAAGCAACATACAGTGGCTGATTTTGTTTATGACATTTGTCCTGCAACTGTCGTAAGGAAAATATCATAGTGGTGGTGGACTGGTTCCCACAAAAGCCACAATGTGACTCTGGGTAAACTGACTGAGATAGAAGACATTTCGAAAAGCATATCATAAAAAGTACCTGAGGAACTTATGGTGACTGGCTTCACAGAAGATAGGGAAATAAATTAACATAGAACATAAATCTACACGATCTGACACACATCTATACTGAATAGGTATTATGCACAGACAATATGTCAAGTTACCTCAGTGTGGATCCAAAACTGGTACAGCAGGTTGAACTGTTGGTGAACACAGAAGACTGATGGAGGAATGAAAAAGGCCATTGGAAAATTCAACAGCTGGAAGAAAAAAAATTAGGTTTATGAATAGCACTTGAGATAAACATTGATTCTCATAAACTTGTCTCATTATTTTAACATCTTTAATATACCTTTTTATTTCCTGGGTGTAAAACAGGATTTGATGTTCAATCTTTGCTCCATGATGCATAAGTAATCATGCATCTCTCATGTTGCATAAGTAATCATGCATCTCTCACTAGCTCAATGAAATGACTAGTTAATTACTGTCTGTTTACCATGCTGTGTTGCAATTTTGCTAGATCATAGATGAATATTGCCTGTTTAGATGATAAACATTGATTCTCATAAACTTGTCTCATTATTTCAACATCTTTAATATTCCTTTTTATTTCCTGGGTGTAAAACAGGAATTGATGTTCAATCTTTGTTCCATGATGCATAAGTAAACATGCATCTCTCACGTTGCATAAGTAATCATGCATCTCTCACTAGCTGAATGAAATGACTAGTTAATTACTGTCTGTTTACCATGCTGTGTTGCAATTTTGCTAGATCATTGATGAATATTGCCTGTTTGGATGATATGCTTTATTTGACAGAGACATTTTTAATTTGTTTTAAATAGACTTTAATCAAAATTGTTATACATGAACTACACTGTTCAATACTACACAAAGGATTGTTTCCTTTACATTCAAATATGCATATTTAATTGGGGTAGGGTTAACCACCAAAAGAAGATAAAAGGTGTTTTCCCTCAGCTAGATTCAGGGCACCTCATGGGCAAGGGCAGAGTTCAAACTTAGTCCCCTGATTAGAGTTACAAGATAAATAAAAGTGAGCAGCGTAAACAGATTTCATAACTTTGCGAAGCAGAGGATGCCACTTTGGTCGCAATGGCTAGAACAATTCACACAGTATGGGTAATGCCCTCATTGAAAGAAACTGCACTCTACTGTCAGAAAACATTAAACATGAGGTTGTGGACAGACAGGATGACCCTCACTAAAAGGCACAGACTGTCAGGAAAAGGCAATGAACTGATTCATTGTATACATGTATACTTTCTTTTTCGTCACTTTCTTCACTTCTTTCAGTTACTTCATTGGAAAATTTGGGTGGAGAGGGAGGGGGGTATTATAAGGATCTTCTGTGAGCTCTTTCCAATGCACTGTTTAATTTGGTATTTTTATTTGTTTCACCCTGTTCTCATGCATTTAATTTTTGCTCTGCATCGAAAGTATTTCTTTAGCTTGGCTGTCTGAGGCAGTTAATTTCACTTGCAGCTTCTGTGCATATCAGTCAATGTCTGTTATGAGAAGCAGGGAAGGGATCATATATCCCTGCTGTACTCCTGAATTCTCTTCCAAAGGCTGTTATGCTAAACACAATTGTATTGTTTGTTTTAGTAACCAGAAGCCATAAGTTGTTAACCCTTAGGTTCGGTATTATGGATATCGCAACATTTCGGCCTTGATTCTATTGTAAATACTGTAAATCTGGGAGAAAATGTGGCTTTTCTGCCTACCCCCGGGAGTGAACCCGACCACAAGAAGTTCATCACCCGGTCACCGTGCAATCCGGTTTAGCCAACTACGCTAGAGATCCGGGCTATAGAATTGTATAATCTAAGTATTGTAAGAAAGTGTTATATCTTCATGAAATCTATAACTGTTTTTTCAGAATGTTAGAGATACGTACCAGGCATTCTCATCAGGTGGCTGAACCATCTCATCTGATCCTTTTAAATAAAATTTATGACTAGTTTCAGGAGTAGTATTCTTCTAATTTCTTTTTTAATTTGATCTTGTCTTGTTACTTTGACAGCTTTTCTAAGGTATCTTTTATCTGTTGTTTTAATTGATGATTTTGTGCTAACTACTTTTAATAAAGATGTATAACAGTGGTAGCATAAAGCAGGCCAAAACATACTCATAAGAATTGTTTTGGTAGACAAAAGTATAATTATAAGCGTCAAAAGTGGTTTTAGCTGTCCCAGGACGAGGTTTGCTTTAGCATATTATGTTTTATCTATCTATTCTTCCTTCTGATGTGAAAATTGATCCTAGATATTTAAATTCACTTATTTTATCTCTGTCTTGTTTACACATCCCTGTTGTACCCCTAGATTTTCTTCAAAAGGTTGTTATACCAGTTATAACTTTATAATTTAAGTATTGTTACCAGTTATAACTTTATAATCTAAGTATTGTAAGAAACTGTTATATCTTCATGATATCTGTCATTGTTACCTCAGAATATGAGAGATACTTACCATGCTATAGTATTTCTGCATCAGAGACTGTCGCAGAGCAGTTGTTAGATTGTAATCTTCAGAACTGTGATGAACCTGATGAGATGCCCAAATAATGTTGCTTTCTGTAATCATAAATTCATTTAAAAGCTTATAAACATAATCAAAAAGTCATGTTTTCTAAAAAGAGATAGAAGCATAAACAAAGATGTTGGTGCTCAGAAAAATTAAAATAAGAAGATGAATATAAATGGAGAATATCTATGATCTAAAGAGATATTAGTTATTTCTGAGCTTAATGAAAGTAGTATTTGAAAAATAAACATTTGGAATACTTAAAAAAATTGTATCAGATCAACAAGCTATGCTAATGAAGAAATCAAATGTATGCAGGAAAAAAATCTTAAATGACAGTATTTGAATGTACAGAATTGTAATACATTCATCATCATTATCTTCTCCATCTTCATGATTTGCCTCTTGTTATGGTATACGATTTTCTTAGATGTATTCCCTGTATTGGTAAATGGCATTGTTACATTCTAACAAAACATACAAGCACTTTTCTGTCACATTCTAACAAGACATCCAAGCACTTTTCTGTCACATTCTAACAAGACATCCAAGCACTTTTCTGTCACATTCTAAAAAGACATCCAAGCACTTTTCTGTCACATTCTAACAAGACACTTAAGCACTTTTCTGTCACATTCTAACAAGACATCTAAGCAATTTGCTGTTACATTCTAACAAGACATCCAAGCAATTTGCTGTCACATTCTAACAAGACATCTAAGCAATTTGCTGTTACATTCTAACAAGACATCCAATCAATTTGCTGTTACATTCTAACAAGACATCCAAGCAATTTGCTGTTACATTCTAACAAGACATTCAAGCAATTTGCTGTTACATTCTAACAAGACATTCAAGCAATTTGCTGTTACATTCTAACAAGACATTCAAGCAATTTGCTGTTACATTCTAACAAGACATTCAAGCAATTTGCTGTTACGTTCTAACAAGACATCCAAGCAATCTGCTGTTAACTATAATAATACATCCAAGCAATTTGCTTTTCTGTTTCTCAATGCTGTGCAGCTCTGTGGCTTAGAGGTCAGTGAAATCCTTTCACAATTTGCAATGTAAGTGTCAGCAACAAGATCTGCTCACCTCAAGAAGTCTTCCATGATTACAGAATGAAATTTCAGGACTACTGTTGCCATCACATGAATTTAACATGCTTCTTCTTAGCTTTTAACCTACTAGCAATATGTTTCTCCTTTATCCCTATTCACATCCTGATTTTTTTTTTTCAACGGAATCAGTGGAGAAACAAGATAATAATGGCCTGGAGAGAATGAGGCACCTGAGTGTAACCAGCTCACAACACTCAGAGGAATCGCAAGATGGACACATAACCAGATTGTGACTGGTACCATCAGTACTTGAACTCTGTGCTGACTGATGAAGATGAGAATTCCTCAAGTTCTATGATGTAAATTCTTGACTCAACTCAACTCATCCTGATCTTTCCCCCAATTCAACTAGGTCCATGGCATCCTGTTTCCACGAATCCACCTCAGTACCTGTATCATTCATATCCTGCTGGTCCTTAAATAATAGTAGATGCCGACCACAGCATCTTCTATCTATCTATAATTCATATAAGAGATTGTCTATTCACACTTTTCATCCTCAACCCACTTAGTGTGTCTTAGCCATCTGAGCCTTCAAAGACGAATAAGACAATGAGAACATTATTGTGATCACACTCTTTCCAATATCACTACCATTATATTTATGTCAGAAAATATTACTGATGATTATGGGTGCATATTGAATAAAGAAAATGATGATTATAGGTGCTCTTTGAATGATGAAACTGATGATTATGGGTGCATATTGAATAAAGAAAATGATGATTATAGGTGCTCTTTGAATGATGAAACTGATGATTATGGGTGCATATTGAATAAAGAAAATGATGATTATAGGTGCTCTTTGAATGATGAAACTGATGATTATGGGTGCATATTGAATAAAGAAAATGATGATTATAGGTGCTCCTTAAATGATGAAACTGATGATTATGGGTGCATATTGAATAATGAAGTTGATAAACCTGAAGTAATACAAACCATGGCTAAATCTGTGAAACCAGTAGTACGAGAAGTCCACAGCGACAAAGCCTATCAACCAGGTCCAAGTGTTGTCCCACGGAAGGTCAATAAAATGCCAGTTCGTATACAGCCAATAATACACTGCCAGTTCCAATGATCCGAACAATAAACTGAATACAAATATATATCATTAGTGCTAACAGAAAAGTGAAAAATATACAGTGGTACTTTGGTATACATCCTTAATCCATTCCAGATCCTCGGACATATACCAAACAGGACATACACCAAAAAAATTTTACCATACGAAATAAAGAAAGAATGATTAGTATGTTCCCATTAGAAAAAATAAAAAACTATTGTTATTAACATTTTGTACATTCATAGGTTTATATAAAAAACATAATCACTGTTTGTGTGTGTGTGTGTGCGTGCTTGCATGTGTATGGTTATTCAAGGTCTGATGGTTTGTGCTTCTACTAGACCAGGTTTTTGTGATAAGAGGCTGCTAAATGTTTGTACTCATAATATGCTCCTACGGTGGGGAAAAAAAACCGTGACTTCAGCCTTTGCTATCCAAGAGCCACCTCTTTTCAGCTGCTGTACCTTGATATCCCCTAAGGCTTCAGGCAGAAGGTATTTTCTGTCCGTTGCGACTTTAAGGTACATTTTCACCTGTAAAACCTTGTATCTCTCATATACGGGTGGCAATGCAAGTATGTGCCTCATGCATACAGTTGACATGCTTTGTGTATATCTTCTTTACAATAAGATGAAAACATCTGAACACTGTTTTTTTTTTTTAAATTCAGCCAATATAGCCACACATTTGGTACACGCATAGAGCCAGATTTGTTTCATACATGAGCTTGGCTTCCAGGTCACCCAGCCTTAAATGGGTATCAGGTACAGTAGTAAAGGCGGTCGGTGAGATCTTGACCACATCACTCAGCGAGAGCCCATTGGTCTATAAAAATAAGATTTAGCCTCATATGCCCGATACGCCACTGGTTACTACATTTCATCAAATGTACTATGTGACTGTAGCATTATCTTTATTTATACAACCCACTGAAAGAGCATCATGGGCTCTTTGGTGCAAACATTACGAAAACAAATACTTACCTATGCATTTGGGACAACAGACCATGGCTCTTGCTATTTATTCCGTCATTAATTCGGGGAATTTCCTTTCCTTGCAGCTTCAAGATTATGCATTCGAGTATAATCATGACAACAAAGTAAGGTATCGCCTGCAAGAAAGATTTTGGGAAAATATTGTTACTGTACACATCAACAGAAACAGTAATATCTTATTCTCAGTTGTATACACATAATCATATAATCATAAGTACAAGTAAAAGCAAAATAAAGAAATGTCACATTTCATTACTCCAACAATTAAATTACTGGAGCTTTTTCAGTAAAGTACAGCGTAGTAGCTATTATTTGAAATTGTTTTATGACTACACACTTCTGGAGGTGGCTAATTTAATAAATTACTGGCAAAAGATTTTCAGCAAGATTATGAACACAGGTTACTGATCATGTGACCTCCTAAAAATCACTTCATCAAGCAATTACAAATATGAAATTTGTGTGTGTGTTTTACATAACGCTAAGTGGACATTTCTTTGTTGCACTGCAGAGATCTCTAAGGTTTTGACTGCCTGCTCTACTTGTCTTTGCTGCCAGTTAATCTGTTTAAGAGCTTCTGTAATATCTAGAGTAAGTTAATAGTTGTCCCATTGTCATATATAAACCAAGAGGTGAACAGAACAGTTTCAGTCTGATTAATTTGGATACAGAATTTAATGAACTCATTTACATAGCCACTTATGTACTTTCATTATTTCTAAGGTCTTTACATTTTGAAGAAGTTGGATATTAAGTCCTGTGGTAATTATTTACACCGAGTAAAGAACCAAAATCATAGCTTTCTGAACATTTGCTTAAGTGCTTCATCCCCATCTTCAGCAGCCAGCACCGCAGCAATCCAATTCCAATGCTACCTGCAGCAATCTAATTGCCTGTCGATCTTGCCTTTCCCCTGAGTTTATTTAAAAATCATATTGTATACATGATGTTTACAAGGTCATTTATAGTATGCTTAATCTGTATGTAATATTGCCCCCTGAGAACTCTGGATCCAGAGAGGCGGTAGTAGATTTTTTATCCCCCCCCCCCCCCCAAAAAAAATACTGACCTTCAGTACTCATGTTCTGACAGGTTGGCTGGATTCGCTATCACTACCAACGGTCAGGCTATGGATCATGCTGATATTATCAATGCCCTCAGAGAAATGGGAAGGATAGAGGACTTTGGTGGCAGTGAATTTACATCACTCGCCAGACTGGCAGACTTGGGAATTAAGATCGGCACAGCAAAAAACGAGACGCACACCAGTCATGTCAGAAGATTTGTTAATCAACATAGAACTGGTACTATTAGCCATCGGACGTTGGGTTTCATACTGAAGGGAGGATCTGAGCACCTATGGACATGTCCGGAGTGTAATGATGATAAGCCTACTAACTAACTAACTAACTAACTAACTAACTCATGTTCTCTTGCTTTGACTACAAGTAGAGGTAATTGCAGTAACCAGATCAAAACCATAGCTGGAGACACTAACATCCACCTGTGCATGCTTTCTCAGTGACTCAATGAGTTGGCACAGTAAGACAGAGATGGGCTAGGCCCAAAGACAGTGGTTGGTATCTCTGAGGCAGTCAGGACTGACACAAATCAGTTTCATTTTCATGCGTGGTCATACAGGCGTGCAAGGAAATGAACCAGCTGACAGGTCGCCAGGTAAAGCTACCATGGAGAGCGGACAAGCCAAGGACCAGGTTGATATACTAAATGTTCAATGAGAAGTAAGATGTTTGGAAAACCAAGTGATAATGATGAATCTGCAACCATGATCAGACAAGAGCATTATGCAGGAAACCAAAGAAGAATAAAATACCAGCATAAAACTGGTGTCATCAGCTGCTATACGCTACAGGAATTACTGAAGAGAAGATCCAAATACTTATGGACTGAATAGTTTGATATGCAATGAAGAAAATCTATCTACTAACTAATTAACCAACTATAAGTTGTTGGAATTTTTAATATCTTGCAGATCTATGGCAATCAATCGATTTTTGACTACTCAACTTATCTACAAATCATCTGAAGTTTGTTTGTTATATTTAATTGAAACCACAATTTTTCAAATCCATTTATGTTGACTTGTAGTTTTCCTTATAGTGTGGGGAGACTTTTTGATATAAGCATTTTGTGAAAGTTTTTTTTTTATAAAGTCCTTTCCAGGATTTTTACTCTGGATAGAGAAAATTACTGGTGACAAAATTAACTACTGGGGGATAACAACTAGAAACAAAAATATAGTGACAGATTAATTTTGTAGGTAGTAATAATGATGGTTAAGGAATCAGAAAGAAAGAAATTATGACACACATTGGCAAGGCATCAACAGGTTTTAAAAGCTTGACCAAAATACAGAACTCTAATTAAATAGTTTTAGAACCAAGTTACAAATTTTTAATTCTAATGTTTGTTTTTTAAACATTTGCTATATGGCGACACGCTTGGTAACTTCAGAACGTGACTTTCCCCAACTTAAATTTTGTCTGTGTATTTTAAGTTATAGAGGGAAATATGCTCCTGAGCTGTAACCTAAACCTAGGTTGACCCAGAACAAAGCCATTTAATTTCACTGGACTCAAGTCATATCAGACTTTTTCCCAGAGGTAAGGTGTCAAGAATCCAGATAACACTGACTAAGTAGACTGGTAGCACCAATGAAATGAAATTTACAGACCACCTAGCTTGGGTTGTCATAAAATTATCCAAGGCCAGACCCTTAAAGGCAGGTAACTCAGGATGAAGCAATTATCTCCCCCTGAGATTACCTTACTTGAGTGAAGGTCAGATGGCTAGTGCTGAC
This sequence comes from Candidula unifasciata, assembly GCA_905116865.2. Taxonomy (NCBI): domain Eukaryota; kingdom Metazoa; phylum Mollusca; class Gastropoda; order Stylommatophora; family Geomitridae; genus Candidula; species Candidula unifasciata. Next base: position 10,503 of record CAJHNH020000467.1, read on the forward strand.
ACTTGTCCAATGGAGGGTGTTAGCAGATGGGCATGTGAAAGGAAGGTGTGACTTTGTTTATGGCCATACCAAGCTTAAGCAGCCAGATGCCCAGTGGGAATAAAAACAAATGTTTGAGCTTTCTTGAGTGACAGGCCTTTAGTAAATGGACTGACTGACACAACAAACGCAAATTTATTTTGCAGAATCTCATATCCTTGTTTATATGTTTTCTTTGTTAGATACTGTTCAACATGCTAGTCATTTTTTCCATATATATTTGTTGTATACCTTCACAGACACCCTACATAGAACAGCTATTATAACTGTGATGTTAATTTGCACATTCGATGAAAGACACGTGCAAAAATCAGTGTTAAAGAATAGGCAACTTAATGGTTGTGAAATGTGCGTAATAATAAGTGTGACAAAATTTTTTATAGAGGCACTTGAGGTGTAGTGCTACATAAAAAAAAAACCCAAACACATGGTTACCTCATCAACAAAATTGGGTACATCATTCAGTTTTTCAAATGAAGTCTCATTAGGAGTTACCATGTAGAACATGGCCCTCAGATTCAACAACAATGGTCGGGATTTCTCTGCAGCCATGATTAATGGCAAGATGTCTGTTGGCTGAAGTACTGTATTTAAAAAAAAAAAAAATAAAATGTTAAATACTGTTTACAGATACTTTATAGACAAGTCGTCATGTCTCTTTAAAACCTTTGTATTTCAATAATGGTCATCAATTTTATATTCAACCATTCTGTCAAATCTAGTATAGCATATGTAAGTGATACCTATCAAACAATATGATCTATCAATGAAAGAAGTCGACTATGCTCTACCTTTCGAGAATAGCCTAAACATTATGAGTTAATAACTGACATCATAACACTTAGGTACAGTCCTACAAGTGCTCTTTCCCCATCTTCAGTAGCAAACGCAGAGTTCCAATTTCAATGCTACCACTAACAGTCTGATTGTATGTCTGACTCACCCCTCCCCTGAATATTGAGGATCAGCAAGATCCCACAGTCACTCCATGATGCACTTTTCTCTTGGGACCATGATAATCTATTCGTGGCGGTGCACGGTTTACTCACTACCAAATGGCCAGTACATCATCGAGCTTGTTATGCAACAATTTCACACCAAGTGGTGCAGAACCAGCCAAAACATATTCATTTCCCAACACATTTGCAAACCATGGACAAATATCTTAAAGAAATAACTACTGAGACCTGTGAAGCAATGCTTGCTACTCTACACAAAGCATACCTGTTTATATCTTTCTTAAAATGCTTTGTGAGTCAGTTACAATTACAATATGTGTGTGCAGCTGATTTCAAGCCAGCAAAACGCTATAGTAACTGCCTCCATCTCAATTCTAAAACTAGATGTTGGGGTATGTGCCAGACTTTGTTACACTAAACAACATCTGTTCACTGTTACAGTGAACCATCACGCACTTCTGCACCTCAATAGAGAACCCTCTGTATAGATAATCACATGAATCATTTACTGGACTTCTGATTCTGCAGTGCCAACTGGCCAGTCTCTGCACTCATGGCCCAATGTGATTAAAACACTACACAAATCTGATTGTTGCTTGGGTACTCTGACCCACTCCTCTCTTCGTACAATATTCTCAAACCTGCACACAGGTCTAATTGTGTCTGTCTAATTGTGTCTGTCCAATTGCGTCTGTCCAATTGCGTCTGTCCAATTGCGTCTGTCCAATTGCGTCTGTCCAATTGCGTCTGTCCAATTGCGTCTGTCCAATTGCGTCTGTCTAATTGCGTCTGTCCAATTGCGTCTGTCCAATTGTGTCTGTCCAATTGCGTCTGTCTAATTGCGTCTTGTCTAATTGTGTCTGTCTAATTGTGTCTGTCTAATTGTGTCTGTCTAATTGTGTCTTCAGCTTACCCCATCAAGGACCTTCCTCTTTTCAGTCTGTTACCCTTAGTTCTATCTAGGGCTTCATACAGGGGGTGTTTCTTGCCTGTAGCTACTCTATGACTGCTTGCAGCACTGTGAGCCTATCTGTAATAACAGTCGGCAGGGCAAGTGTATACAGCATACATATTACTCGAGCATATCTCTTGTAAACCCCAGAACTACTCTTATGACTTCATTCTGTATGCTTTCACATTTCATCAGCTGATTCCTAGTGTGATAGGCGTGAGAACGCCAAAGACTGCTGTTGAGCAGATTGTCGATTTTGGTTTGTTTGGCCGATATCTTCATTTAGTCTGGCTTACAAAAGCAGAAAAGTCTGGCCACTGTGTATAAAAAGGCCAGCTCACTCGCTTTTTGGCTCTATTTGGCTTCCGGACTGACCCTGCAGGACACCAACCCAGCTGTTGCGGCTCTGCCGCTAGACAATGTGGGTACAGGCGACAGCAGGAAAAAGCCGGTTGCCTGGCTGGTTTCAAGGTATGTTTCATTTGCTTAGGTGGTGTTAGATTTGATTTCCATTGTGCATCCTTGCTAGGAGATAGTTTGATGGCAGGTCGCTATAGCTGATTTGTTGGTCTGATGGCATACTGAAGCTTACTGTACATGCTAAATATGTTTCGGTTTTTGCCACTGTTGAGGTAATCTCGCTTAGTGTATGGTGTCATTATCATATTTCCTTGTTAGCTGGAGATGATTAGCACTTTAGATTCTGCCTCTGGTCGAGCATGTTGGTTGTTGTTAATGTTTTTATTTGTGGACCACGCTGATTTTATGTTAAGTGAAATAAACAGATGTTCAATGTGGTAATCATAGTTCCAGTTGTTTTTAGTTCAGATTAGGTCTTGTAGTTAAGTGTGCCTTGTTTATTATTTGTTGCTTGGCTGATTAGATTTCACACAGAAGATCTCATGTCTGGACTAGAAAATTTATGTTTCTAGTCCCCGCCTAATGAACTCTTTTTCTTTCTTTTTTTTTTTTTTTTTTTGGGTACTCAAAGGCTTTCCCATACTAGTACATTAGATATGGTAGCATTTTGAGTTCATAATCTATCACAGAGATATTATAGAGTTCTTCGTTCCACGTGCTCTGTTACAATAATTTTGTGAACTGAGTCCTGTTTGACATTTTACCACAACTGCATCCACATGATCCCTAAAAGACAGCCTTCTGTCAAAAGGATCCCCATGGACCTGAGTTTGATTTTTTGTATTGTTTTTGGTATCTATTATTAACTGTGAGGCTTGAGACTTAGCTCTTACATACTATTGTCAAGAGAGCACCATAAAACAGCTGCCTTTTGGAGGCTGATGACAGCATCCATTTGTGCACACCAGTAAGTCACTTTGTCTACAGTTGCCTGTAGCACCTGATCTGTCTGCTGTCTATTGTTCCTGAGCCTATAATCAAGAACTTCTTCTTCTTCTGCTTCTTCTTTTCTAGTCCTGTTCTGCCTTTCAGCTTCAGGTTTTGAAGAGGCATCAGATGAGAGCCTCGGTATGTACTAGGTAGATACTGGCATTTACCACCTCGTCCTAAGCTGCATCTATCCATATCTTGTGTGGTCAACCTCTGAATCTTTTTCCATTATTTCTAAGTGACAGCGTTCCCTGTGGTGCATTGTCTGGTTGTAGTCCTGACACATGTCAGTAGCAAGTGATCTGTAGTCTCTTGTTGAATAGTGGTTCCATCCAAACTTCTTTCCTGATATCGCCAATTTTTTTAATCCTGTTACATTTGGGATTCGCCGCAGAAATTTCTGTTCTGTTTTGATTTTTTTTTTCTGTTTGTGTGTTAATGTTTATGTTTGGCACTGGTGTTACAATGCTAGTAAAATTACTGTATTCAGTAGTGTTCGTCAGGTGTCAATTGTTAAATGTTTGTTTTGTTAAGCTGGTGACATCTTTTAATGATTTGATTTACTTTATTACATCTGCTTTCTATCTCTGATTCCATTCTTCTACTGGACGTGTAAGAACATCATCTAGCTAATGTCAATATCTTTATAACCCTTGGTGGTTTAAGTTCCGCAATCTTGCTTATATACACATTGAAGAGCACTGGTCAAACTGCAGAAATATGTGGTATCCCGGGGTGAAACGGCATAGTTCTGAGGTCCATGTACCCAGGTGAAAGACAGCCATACGTGAATGTAGGACAACTGTTATTCAGTTCACTAGCCAGGGACAGAAACCCTTCTCCATGACATCTGTCACATCCCGGCTGATACACCCTCCTCTGTAAAATTCTGAACCCTAGTAAACAAAGCCTGGCGTAAATTGAGGCATCATTTCTTGGGCAGACTTCAGCCTGAATGGACCTCCTATGCCAGTTTTGTGGTTTTGAGTATTTTAATACATATTTCATCGGAAAACAGGGTATGACCTTCCTGGCTATCATCAACACTACTCCTGAATACTGCCATTACTGCTGATATTACTATAGCGAACCGCTACATTTATACTACGCACATGAGCATGAGCCAGACTGAAGTCATTCAGAAATTGTATTCTCTTAAATGTAAAGTACTACCTCGTATATTGTTAACTATGAGTAAAATAAAACATCATCATCATGTTCATCTCATTCGTTTTGAGGTGCTCTGCAAAATCAAGCTATCAAACAATAGGACAAAGTTGATCAATAACATCATCTGCTGACTCTACCATGACAAGTGTTAGCAGCCCTTAACATGGTTAGAAAAATGATGCAGTGGTTGCTGATTATCAGGTCCTAATTCAGCTGGCCAAGGTAGGAATGCGACACCAGCAACCAGTACCTCGTCCAGTACAGCAACCTCTACCTTGGCTTTTAAAAGCTTTTGTGTTATGCTCTGCACAAATTATCTATGAATTGGATTTACTTGATGATTAGGATTTCTCCTTGGTGAAGGTCAGCTTGTTTGTGTAGTGTGTTTGTGGAGTGATAATGGATGAAGTCATTTCCAACCTACCATCAGAATTTTGCTGCTGCAGGAGATCTTCAGGAATAACAAAACTGATTCGTTACTGAGAGCAGCTTTGCAGTAAATACTGTCAAGGTGATTACCTCAAGTGTGGTCCCCACACACTACTCCAATTATCTTACTGGATATATACTGATTGTCAATTGGGTGAATTCTGTAACTTCATATAGACTCTCTATTCGGGTACGTGATCAAAGAAAGCTGACAACCAGATAGACAGGACTCCTAACATCCGGTTTTATGTCACAGGTCATACTAGCAACAACCATCATTATGAACAATCCCCATCGGTAGACATAGGCAGAAAAAATTAAGTGATGAATACAGGTTGCTGGTTGTGATCACTTGCACTGTTCTCTTTGACTGAACACTGACAATGCCTCCTTGTGGAACTTCTATGTATTGTGTTGTACTGTGGTTCATTCTGATCTGGTTGGCTACTGAAGCCATTCTATTCTCTAGATATCAATACATTTTTCAGTTATTTAGCTGCTATGTCTATCTTAGTTTGTTAAGGTTAGATTTGGAGTTGTTTTTATTTAGTTAGTACTTTCATAAACCTGTCTAACTTTATCTATAAGGGCATTCATGCCTTGTTAAAAGTAAATACAGTATTGTCGGACAACATTTCTGAAAATCCATCCATCTATGCAATGTATCATATTTCAAAAAGTATTACCTTACCTGTGTAAACCTATAAACTACCTGTGTGAATTCTCAACTCTGCACACCTTGCCACGGCAACCCTAGGGGACATAATCTATTGTAAGGTAACACTGCTGTAAATACCGAACCCAGTGGACATAATTCACTGTTTGTGTAAGTTCACATAATGATAATAATAATCTTTCATATTTAATACAGTTTTAGTGTTAATGTTAGGGTTAGAGTTTGGGCTAACCCTAACAAAAACACCAACTTTAGGCTCAAATAATATTAAATATAAAAGAATATTATTTTTATTATATGAACGTTCACAAACAATAACATTACGCCAACAAGGTCGCCGTTGCAAAGATTCATTCAATTCTCACTCATCAGTGTTACTCCTTGAAATTCAACACTCTAACGGTTAAACGGGGATTCTGGGACCTCTCCTCGGGCGATCCTCATTCACAGCGTTGCACTTGTGTCATCGGGTGTTTATCTTATCGCTTGGTGGATGTCTTGGTTGATGTCCAATCTCACTCACCACTCTTGCATCTGCTGGGTCTGTTAAATTAAGAATTAATATATGGATAGGAAAAAAAATCCGCCCGTTTAATGATAGACCTGCTGTGCACAAGATACCATTAGTATCGTTTAATTACTGTTTAAGTGCTTCTAAATCCGGGCCCCAATAATACATTTAGAATCCCCACAATAAAGTTATATAACCACCACCAGGTGTGTTTTATTTTGGAAGAGGGTCAGAGGTTAAGTGCTTTCGTCAATCCAATATCAAGTTAAGATCATAAACACTTAGTTAGGTATCCAGATGTGGTTAGAATGACAGTAAAATAACATTATAGAATGAACAGATTTTCTTGCTTGTTCTATTTTTGTAAACACAAAACAGTTAGTTTTAGACACACATACGCAATTTCCAATGAATGTTTTCAACGAGGAAGACTTGATCCTGTCAACAAAAGAGAACTTTAGGGGTGTCAACACAGGGGACGTCATTCTCAACAAATCTTGACTGACTGCAGAAATGGCTACCGCAGACTGGAACCCGCTGGGGGATGTTTATTACAGGTATGCCGGTTATATCTGTGTGACACTTGTCTCTATTTCTTGTAAAGACACACTGCTGGTAAATCAGTCGAGTAGTGATTTTTAACTTGTAATGCATAGGCAGATGCTGAAGAGTGTATAATCATAATGAACCCACAGCACTCAGCAGACCATTCCCAAAGTCAACGCCCACCCTAAGAGTCTTAGGGCCTAAGACTGAGTAAATATAATATATTATATTATTGTCATTTGTTTAACTCTTTCAGTCCAAGAAAGTAATGATAACTAATTTCATTCTGTACTAAGAATTTGTTACTTCAAAAATGAACGCTTTACTCTAAATGAGTTCACTTAGATATTATTATGAGACAAGAAGTTAAAATCACAATTACTTAGATATTATTATGAGACAAGAAGTTAAAATCACAATTACAACTGAGTTAGTATATTAGTATCAGTCAGGGTAGAGGAGCAAATGTATATGTAGCATCGTTAGGAATTGAGCTGTGCTAAGATATTTCACAGAAGTAAGAACATGAATATTTAAAGAGGTGCTTAGTACTCAATGTATTAAACAAGGGAGAACATATAGCCTTTTTCCTAACCAGATCCATGAGTGTCTGATATTGGTCATCATGAGGATAAGGTGGCTGCCTGGTAGCAACATATACAAGTAGAAGATATCTTATGAGACAGTTACAGTCAGCAGTATTATGTGTTAAAAGTGGTATACACCACAATGTTCAAATGACAATCAGAAAGGGGACTGGCATACTCAAAGAATGTCAGAAATTTAAAGGAACCTAAATATTCATAGAAGAAACCACGGCTCTCCTCCAAACTTCTACCCCGGCATTATGGCAGCCAAACAAATAGCCTAACAGGGCCTCAGTTGTGTGTAAAATGCGGATTTTCTGCCAAGGAACAAATCGCGGCAAAACTAGAATTACTTGACAATTTTAAGAGAGGCTACACTGCAGACGATAGTAGCAGACGATAATAGCGACCGTTGACAATTTCAAGCATTTCTGCAGACGATACTAAAGATGATAATAGTAAACATTGACAATTTTGAGACACGCAACATTACAGACGATAATATCCACATGGCGGGAAGACCACGCGCTCCGACGCAGATTAGCGTCGTTGTTGTCCTCATACTTTTCGGAATGCGCAAAACGCGGTTAAACTCACCGCTGACAGTATCCCCCACACTGCTACGCACGGCATGGATGGGGATCTAAGCTAGATGCCTGGGACTCACAAGCGAATAAATTAGAGGAAGTTGCAGGAGATGCGGTAGCTGCTACTCGTGAGTCCCAGCCATCTAGTTTAGCCCCCATCCGCGCCATGCGTAGCGGTGTCGGCGGTGCGGCGTAGTCGCAGAAACAGGTCAGAATTTTCTTGTCAGGGCCATGGTAAATCACATGGAAAGCACTGTCCTTGTCAATTACCTGTCCAGATTCAAGCAAATAACTTTCTATAGAGTTTAGATTCCTTCTCTTTGTGTTGGGTTTACTCAGCTTTGCCATTTGGATATATGTTCTGTCACTCTGTTTCTAGGTTATCTCTCCATTCGTCTAATGTAAGTTAGCTGGCACTTACATGTAAATTGATAAATACAGTTGGATCTGGTGTATGGATACATTGGTACTTTAAATGGTCGGTTTGGGATAGAAGTTGTTTTGTATCTCAACACTGGAATGGCGGCAAAGAATCTTTGGCCAACAGTTGTTTTTAGTTTGCCCACAGACGTTGCTTGAAATCATCCCTTAGATAAGTTAACTGGATACATACACACTGGTAGATTGGTCACTGTAATTTCATTTGGGGTTTGTTTGGGTGTTCTGCAGTGACGTTTAATGAATCGTCGGAGGGACGATTAAGAAGTAGAGATGACTTTGTGTTGTATGCTAAACTCACTTTGCTGTTCAGGCGTAGAAGGCGTGATCGTCTACGCCAGTCGTGGAGGGGCTGGACGACGATGATGATGATGACAGAGGCGAGTGCAAAAGGTCCAGATTTATATCTGCATCATTTAAAATCCCTTTTATGATTAATAACTTGATTTATGGTATGCATAATTACACAAAATATTTCATTACAAAATCTTTTAAATTCACTAGTAGCTAAAAATATATAGAACTTCAGCTTTACATGGTATCTTTTCCAAGAACCACCTTTGCATGATAATGAATGCACACTAATTAACGTTTAATAACTCAGTTGTTAACAGAAGGAAATAACAAAATAATCATTTCCATTTATCAAACTTGGGATCCTGTGTAGTATCATCATTTCATTTAATTTTGTGTGTTTCCAAATATGAGTTTCTGAAGTTTGTCCATGTCAGTCATACATTATTTTTACAGCTGGCGTCCGACCAATGAATTAATGTACTAAATATAATGTCCACCTTGCTCCTATGCGGTTGAAGAGATATCTCTTTCAGAAAGAGTACAAGTTTTGTTACTTTCAGAAAAAGTACAAGTTTTATTTTTTCTATAGGAAATATGAGCTCTATGCCATGGAATGGACTGGTCTGGTGGACCTGGCTAAGCATACTGTAGCTGCTTCTTCATATGGGGGACCTATAGGTATTCCACTGCCATATTATGTTGCTTTCATGTATTTAATTTTATTGTTGGGACCTATAGGTATTCCACTGCCATATTATGTTGCTTTCATGTGTTTAAGAATTCCATTGTTGTCATTTTTGTTGTTGTTTTTTAAATATTTTTTTAAAGTGTTATGCAGCATGTTCTTTTTATTAGAAGTTAAGAAAAAGAATTTGATGTATTGCCAAGAATTAACTTTAACAAATGGCTTTAATCAGCAAACAAACCAACAACAACACAAATTTAACAAACAAAACATATCTTGACACACACAGAAATGTAGTTTTGCAGAGAATGTTAAAAATGAGTAATCATTTAACAATTTAATACAGTAGTTGCAGTATCCAGCCTAGTGTGGCAGAAGGGTTGGCCTTGGAACAAAAAAAAAAAGCTGGATTTGCCGGAGTTCTATGAATTCTCAGTTTCTGATCCACCCATATCATTGAAAACCCCCATTTTATCCAACAACCATTTTTATTCACATTTTTTTTTTTACCTCTTAGTACAATCTAGAACTTATAAATATTTCTGGTGTATTGTACTGCATGTTTTAAACATTTATTACAGAAAAAGAAGTCTAAAAATACAAATATTGTTTGCATTTCAAGATAAGATTTATAATTTCTATCTTAACTGCAGGAAAAATAAAATCATGTGCATTGTACACTCTGAATACATACACGTTTACAACAACAAAAACATTCAATGAAAAAATTTTTTTTTTTAATTTAGGCTTACTTACAAAAATTATGTAAACTTTTATTTTAAAACAGTTAATTAATAAGTAAAATCGGCGTGAGATGAAAGAGTTGAAACTTACAGTTTTTAGTTTTTTAAAATATCCTTGATAAATGACCGCTTCACATATTTAGTCCTCTTCCTCGACGCAGTTTATCTCCACTTACACAAGCAAATTATGTCAGCTGGTCTGGCTTCCTCCTGCTCAGTTATCTACTGCAGCGCTGCCTCAGCCCACCTGAACCCTTCCGAATATGAGATGAGATTTTTCCTGTCATCTAAACATGCCTTCTTGTCCTGGTCTTCTTCTGTTGCTTCAACCTATGTCACCATTTCCACACTATCTTTGTCAGTTATTTCCTCAAGTTCGTTGTTTGCCATCCATTCTGTAATAATATTCTTTCACAATATTCAACATGGCATATCTGTCCTGGAATACCTTTCCTCATTTTGATTTCTGGCAACCTGTTGTTGTGTGTGTGTATGTGCTGGTCAACTCACTGATTGGCCTGTGCATAAAGCAGCTTTTTAGCTAGGGGCTCGATGGATCTTTCAGAGAGTTTGATTCAGTTTTGTTACACTGCTCATCTAAGATTTTCTTTTGTGCCTCCATTTATCTTTTATTTCTTTGTCAAGGAAACTGCATTTTCATGTTGCAGTCTGATATGTGTTGACACAATTGTTTTTATATATTGATGGAGAGCCAAGAGGTTTCTACTGTAAGTGGCTCAAAAATCATACCAGTCAGAGAAAGACATAAACAGCCACAGATTACATAAAGATGTGATGTGTTAGAGGTAGTGATTTAATAGATGAACACCTGGATTATTCAGTAGTCTAGTGCCCGAACAAAAACAACAACAACTAATAGATACTGATGTCACCTTATCTATGTTTATTTCTAAAGCCCTGATGAAGGATGAGAGCAAAACTGCCAGAGTGGCGACCACTGTGAAACCGGTCATCAGTGTGTATAATGCTGCTGGAAAGCTGCTGGCTCAGATGAGGGTAAATGTTGATTTCACCGTGATGTTTCTGGTGTGGGGAAAAAGGAGGGGGGGGGGGAGGTGATATTGAGTAGTGGCAGTGAACAGGAAAATGTATAATCAAGTGTTGCATGTTGTAATAATGATACTGGTGATGAGTTAAAATGATACCACTGCAAAGGAATCAGTTGTTGGTGTTAGCTGTCATTGTGAATTTTGATTCCAATATCAGGTAATGTTCTGGGAAGTAAAAGTGGCAAGCACATCACCCACAGAGTGCATATAGGTCTAAAAGAGTATGAGTCTAGTATCTTATTCCGAATGCATAACTGGCATACAAATTGTCCTTTTATTGATGAATTTTTATTGACGACTTCTTCTTATTCTTCTGCGTTCATCCGAAGATGTAATTGCGTTGTGTCCGTTTACAGCACGGCTGCAATATTTGCACCTTTCAGCCAACACAGCCGACTTCTGCAGGCATTTGTTGACCGGGTTAGCCTTCCCGGTTATTGATGCCTATTTCTTGTGAAGTGTAGTAAACCTTGTTTACTAAAAAGAGAGATACTTAAGGCCTTGGGTACCAGTTAACTGTATGGTAAAAGGGGTGATAACCCATAAGGTCATCCCTGCTATGAAACCTTTTGCAAGTTGTACATCAAGGGCAAGAGACAGGGCTTGTTGGAGATCCATTGCAGCCAACCTTCATTGTGGAGACGGCACCTGATTGATTGATTGTATTCTTCACAGCTCAGATTGTACAGCAAGGCCCTATGAACAGCGAGAACTAAAGGGGCGGAGAATGTTAGAGCAAGTAGAGCTGCAGAGATGCCATACACAGAACCCACTGGTAAATGTTGTGGCATGCAGCAGTCGACTCCAAATCATGGGTTACATGGTTAACTCTTTGAGTCCCAGGGGGGTTTAGCATCAGAGGCCCAAGGGGTAGTCAAGAGAGATGTAAAATCAGCGCATCTTGTGTTCATTGGGCCTCTAGGCGGGACCTATGAACATATGATGCCTTCCTTGGGACTCAAAGAGTTAAGCAAGATCCCAGTCTGTGCTGCACCTGTTTAGCTGCTGAAAATAGAGGCAGAAGACCAGAAGGCAGACTACTACAACCAAATCATCCAACATTATTGCAATGAAAATATGTTTATGTCTGCACATCTTAGCTATGGTACTCATTGTTGAATGACAATTTAGCTAGTGCATTACTGCCTGTTTGTCTCAGAAAGAGAGTCCATCTATCACTATTGGAGCATGTTGTCAAATGTTGGAACAAAATAACACATAAAGGCTTATTCCCAGTAAAGAAAAAAGAAGAAGGAGATTAATTATTGTTGTTGTTAATCACAAACAGTTATTTTTTTGTCCACTGGTAACTATCTTGTTGTTGCTGCCTCTGTGAATACACATGAGTAGTTGCCTCGTCGGTTGGACTGTATGGATCTCATGGAAAGTAACATCTGTAGGGAAATGTTCTCATGCAGTCTGACTAATAAAGGATTGGTCTATTCCATTAGTGGAACAGTGGCAACATTGTGACATCTGTAGGGAAATGTTCTCATGCAGTCTGACTAATAAAGGATTGGTCTATTCCATTAGTGGAACAGTGGCAACATTGTGACATCTGTAGGGAAAGGTTCTCATGCAGTCTGGCTAATAAAGGATTGGTCCATTCCATTAGTGGAACAGTGGCAACATTGTGACATCTGTAGGGAAATGTTCTCATGCAGTTTGACTAATAAAGGATTGGTCCATTCCATTTATTGTTGTTGTCCATACAATTGGAACAGTGGCAACATTGTGACATCTGTAGGGAAATGTTCTCATGCAGTCTGACTAATAAAGGATTGGTCTATTCCATTAGTGGAACAGTGGCAACATTGTGACATCTGTAGGGAAATGTTCTCATGCAGTCTGACTAATAAAGGATTGGTCTATTCCATTAGTGGAACAGTGGCAACATTGTGACATCTGTAGGGAAATGTTCTCATGCAGTCTGACTAATAAAGGATTGGTCTATTCCATTAGTGGAACAGTGGCATTGTGACATCTGTAGGGAAATGTTCTCATGCAGTCTGACTAATAAAGGATTGGTCTATTCCATTAGTGGAACAGTGGCAACATTGTGACACTGGGTTGGTCCAGCACTGAGGAGCTGCTCTGTATTCAAGAAGATGGTGTGGTTCTTGTGTACGACATGTTTATGACATTCAAGCGCACTTTTGGCATGGGACAGGTCAGTATATCACTGGCCTAGTGCCAACATTTCCTTCTTCTCATCCGTCATTTCAGTTTGTTTCTATTTTACATTTTCTTGTTTCGCCAACATTAGTCAGTTCACTCCATATGTAGAACATCATTTTTATTGATCTCACAATCATTATTTAATCAGTGCTGATGTAAAGTTTTCTTTTCATTGAAATCATCAGCATTCCTCACCTGTCTACGAACAGGACACTGCAGGCTCAACTACCACATGCATAAAATAAAAACTGTACAGTCCCCACAGTGTGCCTATCAGACAGGACCACAAACACCTGAGCACTTTCTGCAGACCTGCCAACTCTACCTACAACTTCAGAAAGACATCTGGCCTCAAGAGCAAAGTGAGCAGAGCAAGCTATGGGGAACCGTGAAGGACCAGCTGCTGACATGCAAGTTCATAGAGGCAACTCACCTGATGGTTTGATCTGAGCATACAAAACTGAATGCAAAGAAGAAGAAGAAGAGACTCAGCTATCTACAGATATGAAATCCAACATATTAATTATATTGTACTGACAGTTCAGTAATAATGGGGTCCAGTAATCCTAGTAAATCATCATTATTAGATAATTCAGTTCTGATGGGCATTAACTTGAGTCCCAAATAACAAATGCTGCCTGAATAACTCAATCTACTGAATCCTCTCCCTAGCTTATGTTTTCTTACTTTTTGTATTTGGTCAGAACACACTCAGGAAAACTGGTAGATCAAATGGTCACTACTGCTGTTATATAATTGTTTTGAAAGTGATGCATTGATGAATTTAAATTAATTTGTATTTGGTTATCATCAATTTAAAAAAAAAAAATGTTTTCCCTCCTTATTCTTGCAAAAAGATTTTTTATTTGTCTTCATCAAAGGTCTGCAACCTCTGCACAATCCAGAAAAATATGCATGCCATAAATGCTAGAGCGCCAAAACCAACAGTCGGCATAAAAAATGCAGTTTGTTGTTTATAGAAGAAGTCAATCACGATAAGTTGGCCATATATGTAAAAAATTGTTACATAAGGTATTTCACCATCCCATACATAAACCCGCTACCTATTATTTTAAAATCCACGACACAACCGCTGTACAAAATGAAAGGCAATCCACATTAAAAATACAGCTCACCTTCCTGTACAGGGCACTTAGTAGCTTTGGCAGCAAAACAGTACACTTCTACACATGTGTGAAAACTGCATTAGCAAAGCGCTGTTGGGAAAAAAAAAAACCAAAAGCTAAACATTCTGCCAAGCCTGTCTGCCATATTGGGTTGGAAGAAGACCATGCTTCATAACAAGCAGTTGCACTTTGATGCAAAAGGAAAAACATATAAGAGAATACAAGTGTTGTGTGCCATCTTGGGTGTACAGCAACCAGCACATGGCCTAGTTGTCTATAGGTACAGTTCACGCATCCACACACAACTCGCAGGAAAACTCAACGACGTAATGTCCGCCATACAAGCACATTTATTGTTACGAACACAGAGGGTATTCGCAAGCCCTCACACAGACAACAATGCAAGCAAAGTGATGTAGACATCTGTCCTGGCTAACATGTTAGACATAGCCCTCCCTTCGCTCACTCCTCAAGCATAGCATCACTTTCCCGGACAGCTTGTACTCACCGCCACTACACCCGAGCTGACCGCTACATTTCTAGTCTACAGCAACTCCGGGCTTGCTGTACAGATGAACAGGATATCTCTCCTATTAACTGGACCTCTGCTGTATAGGGAGCAGACACATCGGCTGCTAGAAATGGACTCATAACTCGTTCTCCAGTATGTGCACACAGCACATCAGCCTCGTCGAATGAACTCCGATGACTGGCAGGACTCCTGGCTCTGAGTCCCCTTCAGCACACAGCTATCCCTGGCATCTCCCCTGTCTTGTTTCACTAGTGAGCTTATGCTTCCCTGCGTTGTCACTCAAAACAGCTACTCTTGTGTGTCCGGTCCTCGTGGCCTGACTCAGCCAACTCTCTCCCTTCGACTGCACCACAACCATTTTCAACTCAACTGTCCGCAGACTGACTCTCAGCTCTCACTGTCTGACTCTCCTTTGCTCTGCGGTCCACTCAACACCAGGATATACCCTTGCCTGCCCCTTGTGAGCTGGAGGATGTTGTAGGATGTCTGGCTCCTATTTTTGCATCTCCACTTTTCTTCCTGTAATGGTCAAAACCCATTAAATCAGGCATGGGATAATTCTTCTGTCAACTTCCATACATAACACACAAACCTTTGAAAATGGCTCCATACTTCTGTCTCTACTACCAAACCAAGAATAAGTTACAGTTGATTATTTGTAACATGCCATACACACACACCATTTTCACAGACTACTACAGTAACATTTTGATTGAAAGATGTACATTTGTGAACTTTGACATAGGAAACAAACATATATCATCATTATTACCTCACTGTCTGTTTTCTGGAATGAGAAAAACATTTAGGGTGTTACTTTCTGGGAAAGTCTTCTATTTAATTTTATTTTATTTGTTAAAGAAGAAAAGATTTTATTTTCTGCATTTGAAAGTGTGAACTATAGGCTTCAGCTACACAAATAACTAAGATGTCCCATCCCCGCCCTGGTCCTGTGTACAGGAAGCCAAAGATGTCAAGATTTTGGATGCTAAAGTATTTCCCAGCTTCCAGGGCACAGGGATTGCAGTGATGACAACAGCATACAGAGTGTTCCTGGTTAGCAACGTTGACAGTATCAGAATAGTCAGGCTAGCTGAAGTGCCAGGTAAGCACAAAGATGTATTGTCAGTGGATAATTAACTGAAATGGTTAGGTCATTTAATGAGAATGGATCCAATGATGCCAGTGAGGGCTTAAAACATGAAAGTAGAAATACCAAGAGATGGGGGATGACGAAGAAGAAGTTAGCTTGAGACTCCACAACATCAAAGCATACCGGAGAATCGAGCGTGCCTTGGCTCAGAAAACGATCATCTGTTAACCTGCAACGCCCAGCGGGACAAAGCAAAAAATGGACAAAAGAAAGATAGAAGATGGTTTAATCGGGCAGTGTCTAGTGATTTTGCTCCTCCACTAGCCTCTGATTTCTGTGTTCTTGATCAGTTTCATTGCTTATCACCCTCCATTATATTCTGCCAGCCTGTCTAGCATTCTTCCCTTGTTGACACACAGTTTGCCAGCCTTTCAGTCTCTCCAGTTAGTTGTACAATGTTCTGTAAAGATTTCTGAAGACTTACTTACAGTCTGTATGTCCCAGGCAGTTTATTGGGCTTTCATTATTTTGGTTTGGCCTTTGAATGAGAACATTTTACCCTGTCTTTTTTATATGTAAACACTAGTTGGTCACAGTTTAAAATGTATAAATAATTCCTGTGTATTTAGTTCTTACCCTGCTATTGTTTATACACATTCACAGTTTAAAATGTATAAATAATTCCTGTGTATTTAGTTCTTACCATGCTATTGTTTATACACATTCACAGTTATCTTCAACTGTAGATGTAGCTTTAAAATGTTTGATACCACTTTTTTTTTCTGTACCTGTGATCAAAACCTGTAGAAATAATGAGTGCTTTTTATAATAGGTCTAAATGAAAGACCCAGTTGCTGGGCCATTGTGACAGCAGACAGACAAGCACGAGCACTGGTTGCTAAAGGTTTAGAACTTCACCTGGTTGATCAAGGAGGCCAGTATCAGCAGCAGGTATATTCTTTTTTTTCCAGAATTTTTTTTACAGATTTTTAAAATCATTTATTTCCAAATACACTTCTCTACAGTCTTTTAAAAATATAAATTTTAATCTATGAAATTGTGTTAAGTGGAAGGTGCCGTCCATCTGAAGATTTTTTTTTTTAAATCCCCTGTGCTCTCATATGTCAGCCTAGGCTAAAAATAGACACCAGGAGACATTCTTGGAATAAAGGCTGCAGGTTTGGTGTTGTTCTCATCTGCCATAAAGTGATTATTAGTTAAAAAAAAAAAAAATTGTCCACATCTACGATCAAGTGGTGATTGGTCCATATAAACATTGTCCAGATCTGTCATCAAGTTGTGATTGGTCCATATAAACATTGTCCATATCTACGATCAAGTGGTGATTGGTCCATATAAACATTGTCCAGATCTGTCATCAAGTTGTGATTGGTCCATATAAACATTGTCCATATCTGACATCAAGTGGTGATTGGTCTATAAAAAACATTGTCCACATCTATCATCAAGTGGTCATTGGTCCATATAAACATTGTCCACATCTACCATCAAGTAGTCATTGGTCCATATAAACATTGTGCACATCTATCATCAAGTGGTCATTGGTCCATATAAACATTGTCCACATCTACCATCAAGTGGTCATTGGTCTATATAAACATTGTCCACATCTACCATCAAGTAGTCATTGGTCCATGTAAACATTGTGCACATCTACCATCAAGTAGTCATTGGTCCATATAAACATTGTCCACATCTACAATCAAGTAGTCATTGGTCCATATACACATTGTCCACATCTACCATCAAGTGGTCAATGGTCCATATACACATTGTGCACATCTACCATCAAGTGGTCAATGGTCCATATACACATTGTCCACATCTACCATCAAGTAGTCATTGGTCTATATAAACATTGTCCACATCTGTCATCAAGTAGTCATTGGTCCATATACACATTGTCCACATCTACCATCAAGTAGTCATTGGTCTATATACACATTGTCCACATCTACCATCAAGTAGGCATTGGTCCATATACACATTGTCCACATCTACCATCAAGTGGTCAATGGTCCATATACACATTGTCCACATCTACCATCAAGTAGTCATTGGTCTATATAAACATTGTCCACATCTACAATCAAGTGGTCATTGGCCCATATAAACATTGTCCACATCTACAATCAAGTGGTCATTGGTCCATATAAACATTGTCCACATCTACAATCAAGTGGTCATTGGTCCATATAAACATTGTCCACATCTACAATCAAGTGGTCATTGGTCCATATAAACATTGTCCACATCTACAATCAAGTGGTCATTGGTCCATATAAACATTGTCCACATCTACAATCAAGTGGTCATTGGTCCATATAAACATTGTCCACATCTACAATCAAGTGGTCATTGGTCCATATAAACATTGTCCACATCTACCATCAAGTGGTCAATGGTCCATATAAACATTGTCCACATCTACCATCAAGTGGTCAATGGTCTATATAAACATTGTCCACATCTGTCATCAAGTAGTCATTGGTCTATAAAAACATTGTCCACATCTGTCATCAAGTGGTCATTGGTCTATATAAACATTGTCCACATCTACCATCAAGTGGTCATTGGTCCATATAAACATTGTCCACATCTATCATCAAGTGGTCATTGGTCCATATAAACATTGTCCACATCTGTCATCAAGTAGTCATTGGTCCATATAAACATTGTCCACATCTGTCATCAAGTAGTCATTGGTCTATATAAACATTGTCCACATCTACCATCAAGTGGTCATTGGTCCATATACACATTGTCCACATCTACAATCAAGTGGTCATTGGTCCATAAAAAACATTGTCCACATCTACAATCAAGTGGTCATTGGTCCATATAAACATTGTCCACATCTACCATCAAGTGGTCAATGGTCCATATAAACATTGTTCACATCTACCATCAAGTGGTCATTGGTCCATATAAACACTGGCACCACGTGTGGCAATGGATGCACTGAAGGATAAAGGGATCCTTTTTCACACCATTAGGTGTATGGTGTTAACCCTGTGTCTGTTTAAATTAGTTGACACTTGGTGGATCATGTATCAGTATAAAAGCATTTTCCTTTATGTGTCAGTACATTTTGTGATTCTCATATAAGACTGAGCCAATGAAACAGTCTCCATCTCATAGGGGAATTTAAACCCTAGAGCACTAGGCTGGCTACCTGGTACCCATGAATAGTTGACTCTCCTGACATGATAAACTGTGTTAATTAAAGTAAAGCCATGCTAAAAATATGCTTATTATTATTTTTGTAATCATTTCACATCATGGTTAATTTGTCGCATACTTAATTGTTTGTTAGCAACCAGAGTTGAGTGAAAATGCTGGACCTATCATAGAGATGGCTGTGTCGTTCAACAGTAAATATCTGGCCTTGTGTACGCAGAAAGGGGTGCTGTGGATTGGCTCTGCAGACTTACAGGTAATAGATTTAGATGTTATCAGTATTTCACATGCTAAAGTGCATTTCCCAAGTCACGCTCTCACACTTTAACAAATATCCTGAAAACTCCTGCACAGATCAACACGGATTCTTGCATGTCGACTTAGACTTACAATTGCACAGGTGCTGCTGTTTCTAAAAGTGGCAAATTTCTTTGATCTATAAGTAATAATTTGTGTACTCTTAAAAATAGCATATAAATAACTGACAAGCGAATGGAGATGGTTTGGAAATAAATTAACATATGCAGCAAAGTGTGGGGATCATTTTGTTAGCTTATCCCTCATACAACGAAAAATCTACAACTCACGGGAGGCTTATGCTGGAAATGATCACCAGAGAGTCATCTTTTAAAAGCATGCATTTTGATGTTTTGAACAGTTCTGGTTACTTAATTGACTGCTAGTATTCTGATTGTATGCTTTGAATCAGTGTTTTTTTTTTTAATATATACCTAAATAGAGCAAAATGAAAACTAGATGTTTGTTTACATTTTACAAAATGTCTCACAAGGACATGATTATTACCAAGTTACATGCCAAATTTCCACAACTTACAGTGAACGGTTACTGAGTTACAGATTTTAAAAGTTGGGCATAACTTTAGGAACAGAATAACTTTTTCCCATTCCACATAGCGAAGGTATGGTCTTGATATTTACTAATCTTTCTATGTGTTTTCCAATGCAAGTTAACTCTTTGAGTTCCAAGGAACGCATCATACGTTCATAGGTTCCTACCTAGAAGCCCAATGAACACATGATGCGCTGATTTTATTACTTTCTTTACTACCCCGGGACTCAAAGAGTTAACAATTTGATGACCTGAAATATGCTTTTGTTTTAATGTTCTAACTTTAATTTTTAAACTGGAATCCTGCTGATCCTTTTCTCCATTCTTCAAATATACCAAACTTCCTCTGACCCAGCCCTTTTGTATCATTCTGTTTTGTATGTAAATGTTTGAGGGACTTTTCTGCATGTCTACATGGACTCCTCCTGTATAACTGTAACAGTTCTGTCCTTCTTCTTCTTAGTATTTACCGACTGTAAACTGGAACAGAAAGTTCTGGTTGTTAATCCGTGTCTGATACTTTGGTTTATTCCAGAACTTGAGTTTGTGTGCACATCTGTTTTACATATCTGGCATATTTATGTGGAGGCTGTTGGTTTCTCACCTCTCAGGTAGATGCACTCTGACTTCAAAGAAAATACCTCTAGTTAGTCCCCTTGTACAAAATGCTTGCTAGGAGGCAAATCCCCCCCCCCCCCCCCCCCCCCCCCCCCCCCCCCACCCCTAACATTCACTTCTTCTGGCCACAAAACCTACCACATGGCAACAATTATATCCAACATTTAACTTGAAGATGACATTAACTTTTTCAGGACTTCATTTTTTTTTCTGGGGTTTTCAGCTGAATTTTTTTTTTTTTTTTGCTGCAACATGACAAACTTAAAACCTTCCTGAAGAAAAACTATTGGCTGTATAGTGACACATAATACATCAAATAAAAGAGAAATGAAAGCAGAATACATCTTAACTGTTTGAAGATCAGTATTGCAACAGATGTTTCCAGTTTGGGTAAAGATGGCAGGATGTGTTTCCTTCCTAACCTGGTTTAAGACTGTTGATCGACGACCCAAACAAGTCGCCATCGTAAAAAATCCTTTGTTTTAGAATCAAATTTCTAGCTCTGAATGTTATGATGATGCTAAGGCTGTGTCCTATCACCAGTGCTCTTTGGAATAGTAGTGAATTGGGTTATGCGCAAATCCACACAAATTTAGGTATTAAATAGGGCAACAAAATTCTAGAAGACCTTGACTTTGCTGATGACAGTGATTTTCAGTTCAAAACACCTAGATATCCGAGATTTTACCAATAGTTCAGACGACATCAAACTAAACAATCACATTCTTGCAAAGGCAACAGCTTTACATACCCAGGCAGTAAGATAACATCTCTAGGAGGCTCAGCGCCAGAAATATCATCTAGAATCGCACTGGCATCTAGTAACAAACTGACACACATCTGAAAGTCAAAGGCACTCAGCCACCACACACAACTTAAGATCTTCAACTCTTGTGTAATTCCAGTGCTAACTGATGAATGCGAGAGTTGGAAAGCAACGGTAGCTCAAGATAAAAAAAAATTTGACAACTTTGAGAACAAATGTCTTAGAAAAATACTAAATCTCCACCGCACAGATTTTAGTTCCAGTACGCAAATAAAACAAAGAGACTAAGCAAGACTGTGTATCCAATTTTATAAGAAAGCACCACAAGAACTACATCGGTCATACATTCAGAATAGATCAGACAAGACTCCCCCTATATGGACACCGGAGGGGAAAAGAAAATGGGGAAGACCAAGAGAGACTCTAGGTAGAACCATCATCAAGGAAGGTTCAACCATGGGCCTAACAAAAATTCAAGACCTAAAACAGGTGGCAGATAACCGCCAGACATGAAGAGCTATTACCTCTGCGCTGTACACCGCTCCAGGCCCAAGAGGAAAGACTAACTAACTAATTAACTAACTAAATGGCAACAACAAAATATTAAAATGACACAAAAATTCAAGGATATAAACACCCATGAAGATTTTTTACACATGAAGTTCTATACATACCTTACTATTTTACTTGATCAGCAACACTTATATCCATTTTTAATCATTTATACGCCTTTTCTTTTCAATTATACATCAGCTCATTACTTTGGATTTATGAAAATATTGGGAGGGCATGTCAGATTTTACAACAGTGGAATTCCAGACACATCTGATTGAAACAGGGATGATCCGATTAAAATATTTTGTTCAACTTCATCCCAACCCGTATTTTTAGCAGTAGGTGTTCCACTTACATTATTAATCATCAGTTCAAGACTGTTGTCACTATCTGGTTCAGATTCATCAAAGACAGCAGCAGTACAGACAGTTAAAGACCTTTTCCTTTACCATTTTGTCGGAGAATCACTCAAAAATTGTATCAGACTTAATTAAATAAAACAAATCAAAAAGTAAGACAGTCACCACACTAAGCTTCAAAAACAAAAAGCCTTTGTTTAGCTAATTCTAGTTTTTAAAAACATGCTTATACAAATTCATTTCCCCATCAAATAAAATAATATTAAAGTGTCTATACCTGGCGCCACTTAAATTGCGATGTGTCTAAAAGTGTTGGATTCAGACACCACTAAAGTGGCGATATACCTTCAAAAAGTTAACTATTTAATTGCATACCCAACTGAATGATGATTTGAATCTGATTTGAACTTGCTGCGAAGGTTCCTCATGTTGTTAGTCCAAAATTGGTGTCAGTTGATCATACCATACCACTTTCGCTGTCATAGAACAGGTATCTTCATCCATTTAAGCCTGACCTCACATACATATGTTTCTTTGACATCTTTTTCTTTTTTACTAATGTATTTTTAGCAGTGGTCCGCCACTGTTGATAAGGCCAAAATATTCTTTTCAGTTGACTGTTTGTCAGTAGTTGCCTTATTAGACATGTTACATAGTGATGCGAGTCACACTGTTGGCTGCTTGTACCGTCTGTTTGCTGATATCTGTATATGAAAAGTGTACCAGCTTACACCTCATCTAAGCTTCATATTTACATGGCTGAAAGTGGCAAACAATATCAACTGATACTTAACACTGCCATAAGTACTTAGTAAACTACTTTGTTTATCTGGCAGCTTAGAAAATAGTGAAGCATATTAACATATTTACATACTTGTCATTACTGAACATTGTATCACTTTAACAAAACAGCAACTCACATAATAGCATGGCTTCCATTGAGTTTTAAAAAAGCTCATGCAAACACCATTGTATTGAAATGTTTTTCAGGTTTTCATCACATAAAGTGATATTTTATTAACGTGTAGAGGCAAGTTACGTTCTTTGCTAGCTGTAAACACACTCAGCAGTAATACATTTAATTTATATTTAAAATGGAAGTAAACTGTTTTCCTTAAATCTTATTGTTGCTCTGTTCTCAGAAGAAATATTGTGAGTTCAATACCAGTTGCACAAAACGACCACAGCAACTTGTGTGGTAAGAATTACTAAATATTACCTCTGTTTTCCTATACAGTAATGTGTTATTTCCTAATCTATATACATTTTCAGTGCTACACAACCCATTGTGTGTTAGCCTGAGCTGAAACTATATACCTTTCATAACTTCCTGCAGTCCTGTGAGCTGTGAACTTTAGTCTTGTTCTGTCTCTTGCAGGAAATAAACTATTAATTCACTGGAGGTGGGTATGTGCAAGGGGAGCTTACAGACAAGCTAAAAAAAAAAAACTGTATAAATTATGTAGACTCTCCTTTTCTCTGCTGGTCACCCTGGTAGATCCCGAGAGAGTACACTTTCAGACAATTATATACCCTTTAGATTGGGTAAAGAACATTTGCTAAACTGTCAAGTTACTTAAATGTTCATCAATTGCATATAATAAAGAAATAAGGGGAAGTCATTCATCAAGTTGCAAATAACAAACAGATAAGGGAAACTCATTCACTAAGTTTGCAAATAACAAAGATATAAAGAAAATACATTCACTAAGTTTGCAAATAACAAAGATATAAAGAAAATACATTCACTAAGTTTGCAAATAACAAAGATATAAAGAAAATACATTCACTAAGTTTGCAAATAACAAAGATA
Source organism: Candidula unifasciata (assembly GCA_905116865.2). Lineage (NCBI taxonomy): Eukaryota > Metazoa > Mollusca > Gastropoda > Stylommatophora > Geomitridae > Candidula > Candidula unifasciata. The sequence goes on from CAJHNH020000467.1 coordinate 34,633, forward strand.
TAAAGAAAATACATTCACTAAGTTTATACAAAGATATAAAGAAATACATTCACTAAGTTTGCAAATAACCAAAGATATAAAGAAAATACATTCACTAAGTTTGCAAATAACAAAGATATAAAGAAAATACATTCACTAAGTTTGCAAATAACAAAGATATAAAGAAAATACATTTACCACGTTACAAATAACTAAGAGATAAAGGAAACTCATTTACCAGGTTGCAAATAACTAAGAGATGAGGGGAACTCATGCATCTATTTGCAGAAAACAAAGAAATAAATAGAACGCATAATTTTGATATTCACCGGGTTGCAAATAACAAAAAAAACAGTAAAGAGAACTTATGCATCAAGCTGCAGAAAACAAAGATAAAAAGGAAACTCATGATTTTGATATTCATCAAAGAGGTCAAGGGAACTCATTCCATCAAGTTGCTAAGAACTGTCCAATTTCCAGTTCCAATTCCTTTTAAGAAAAAATCAAAAACTCAACCACATTCAACCTGCTCCTAGCTAGCCGAAGAGCTGCCAACAGTCTCCGGCTATATTTTTGGTCTTGTATATTTGCACCAATTTCGTGGCTAAAGTTCTGGTATTTGCACCATCTCTGGGCTTAATGCTTCTGTCCTCCAAGTCAAACCGCTCATTCCCTAACCTGTTGTCAACTGTGTTCTTCTTGCTCTCTCATTTCTGATGTTTTCTCTTTGGTTCAGGCTCCTTCTGATTTGACCAGGAGTATCTCATAGGCGAGCGAGCTTCTCAACATAATGTCCTTTGGACCACCATTTATAGTTTTAAAATTTTGAGTATTTTTTGCCCAAAAAAGTACTGAAAACAGTTTTTAGGTTTGGATACATCCGAAATGTGAAAATATTCCACGTGAGACCATATTGGTCTTATAGTTGTCTTCCTGCAATAAGAACGGGTTAATCATGTCATGAAGATGTGTGTGTGAAATGTTAGGTGAAGCCTCACAATGATTCTATCCGTCATTTGTTACAGTGTGATCTGATTGTGTCGGTTTGGGTTGGTAGCTAGGCTCTGTTGTATGTAAATACAGGATCCCGGAAATACTCAGCTCTCGCTTGAAGATCCAAATGTTCGGCGATGAGGATTGTTGTGGTTTGTGGGGTACCTGACTCTAGTGCTCTCTGAGGGTGGGGGGGTGGGGGGGGGGGGGGGAGATTTTACTCATACTGCATCCAGAATGGGTAGGGAGAGGATAGGGGAAAGAGGGTAGGGAGGGGGAAGAGGGTGGGAAACCATTTAATCATTCTTTGTCATTGCTGTCTTTTCTTATATCTGATTGTGTCTCCCAAAAAAACAAACCTGCATAATGTTAGATACCTTAATACAGGTTGTATTAAAATCGCCTTGCTAGAGGCGATACTTAATATCCACAACATTACATAACATTTGGAAATGTCATAAATATGTTATAGTCCTGTGAATACATTTCTTTCCCAAAGTAGCAGACATAACTCTGGTGAACTGATAAACTGCTGAGATGTTAATCCTTATTAAAACCTCAAGTGTTTTATAAATGTGTCCTTTCTCAGGTGTGGCAATGGAGCAGTGGTGGGGCTCTGGGATAAACTTGTTTTGGTGGTCGGGCCAGACAAGGACTGGATTAGGTTGGTTATTTTTTTAATAAGAAATTGGCTAATAAAGTACCATTTAATATTCGCTATCCTCGTGCAGTTGACAACAATTAGTTTTAGTGTTAGATGACTTACACAACCACAGAGAGAGAGAGAGATAGCTTATCATAAACCATTCAACTGTTAATGGATATACTGTACTTTACTTTAAGAAAATCCACAAGTTGTTTACTTCATTTAACAGGTTTCAGAATCTGTACTCGTACTTTTTTTCCCCCTCTTTTATGCTTCACACTTGTTTATGTTCCTTGCCACACTGCGGCTTCATGTCTTGTTGCATTCATACTCATGATATCATCTAAGGCTAACAATATGTAATCTGTTAAATTATCTGTCCCTCTCATCCTACTATTCCCTATATTCAGATTTTGGAGTTATCAGGAAAGTAAACATAGAAGGACCGGGAAAGCTGACATAAATTAGTCGACACAACATCCTTATTGTACATCAAATCATTCAGTTCATAAGTCCTCAGATCCCATCAGTAAATCCCACCAGTTTTGTGTGTGTGTTAGTTTACTGTTATTCTTCTTTGGCTCACTGCATAGTGCTCTATTTAGTCTTCTTCTGGTGAGATGCAATTTTTCGTTATTTGAAGTCCTACTCTGGCTTTTGCCAGGGGCCGCAATATAGCCCAGCCATAAATATGGTCTAATGGTTGAACGAGGTTTCTGGGACCTCTCTATGGGTGATCCTCATCCACATGGTGGCACTTTGTGTCATTGGGTGTTTATCGCTTGTGTGATGTCCTAGTGGGGTAAAATCTACTACTACTTCATAGTGCTCTTGTTGGCCAATCCCTTTTTTTTTTTAAACTTGCTATACTTGTAGTCTGACTGTAGTTGCAGATTCACAGTCATCACTTGGATCTTGATTCTCGCAAATGTCATTCTTCTCATCTAGAATACAGTATAACGGCCTCATCAGTGGCTTGCCTACTCTTCACATTAGCCTTACCTGCAGGCATATCAGCTTGTTCATTTCCTTGAAAACCTGCATGCCCTGGAACAAAACTGAAATGATCTTTATCAACTGCCTCATAGACATCAACCACTGTCTTCATACCTAGCCATCTATCTTCCTAAGCATATTCATTGAGTTACTGAGAAAGCATGCCTGAGGAAAGGTCTCGAAAGTCTGTATCTCCGGTGAACTGACATTATAAACATATATGTTATAAATTCTTCATTGGCATGTGCGTGTGCTTGCATGTGGGCGCATGAGTAGGCATGCGAGTATGGTGTGGTGTATGTGTGTGTGTGTGTGCACACGTGTGTACGCTCACGTGAGAGAGAGAGAGAAAATCAAAAATTCGCATCACTGCACTTGGGACATTCCTAGCCATGCTTTGTCTCCTTTCTCAATAACTGCGCCCTTCTTTGGAATCGTCCTTAGTTGTCTTCAGAGCTGTTCCCTTCATTGGAGCTGTTCCCTTCCTCAGAACTTTTTTCTTCCTCAGAACTGTTACATTTCTCAGAACTGTTACATTTCTCAGAACTCTTACATTTCTCAGAACTGTTCCCTTCCTCAGAACTGTTCCCTTCCTCAGAACTGTTCCCTTCCTCAGAACTGTTCCCTTCCTCAGAACTGTTCCCTTCCTCAGAACTGTTCCCTTCCTCAAAACTGTTCCCTTCCTCAGAACTGTTTCCTTCCTCAGAACTGTTCCCTTCCTCAGAACTGTTCCCTTCCTCAGAACTGTTCCCTTCCTCAGAACTGTTCCCTTCCTCAGAACTGTTCCCTTCCTCAGAACTGTTCCCTTCCTCAAAACTGTTCCCTTTCTCAGAACTGTTCCCTTCCTCAGAACTTTTTTTCTTCCTTAGAACTGTGGCAGTTAATAACTACAATCTATGTGTCAACAACCTGCTGGTCCAGGTTATAAATCTATGGCTGTGCTGCAGACCAGGTGACAGATAAACTCTGCTAAAGGAACACACCAACCCGAACGCCCGTTGAACACACACACACACACACAATCTTTAATATCAAAGAGCATGAACTTATACAGTTTAGCTTCAGGAGGGGTAGAGCTTCTTATTTTGAAACCAGGCCGCTCTAGTTTTAAAATTGCTAAATAAGCTCTGAGCTCCTACAACACTCCCGTACAGCTGTATGGTACACAGGAAGATATAGACTGCACGGTAACTTTCATAAAGGCTACTGGCTCCCTGATATAAGTTTTTCTGACAGAAGGATCAAAGAAGAAGAAGAAGAAGAAGAAGAAGAACAAACAGTTCATCTTAGATGTCTATGGTAATCACATTGTTAATCTTATACTTCTGTCGGTGATATATGCAGTTTGACTGGGGATAATCCTGGGAAGAGAGGAAGAGGAAGGCCAAAGAAAAGATGGGTGCCGGATGTAGTGAATGATCTCCAGATGGGTGTATCATATGCGGGACATCTTGCTTGTGATCAAGAAGTTTTCCAGAGGGTTGTCATGGGAGCAGGGTTCTACTGACTGACTGAGTATAATGTAAGTAAAGTAAAGGACACCTTTAGGTGTATCGGGCATATAGGGCTAGACCTATACTTTTATAGACCAATCGGCACAAGATGGGTGATGTGGTCAGCATTACGCCGGCCGCCTCTACTTCCGGACTGCACCCAGTACCCACTCAAAGCTGGGTCGACCTGGGAGCCAAAAGTCATTTTTTTTTGAAGAAAGTCCAGCTTTTTCCAAGGAGGAAACCCACGACCTTCCTATCCGCAGCGAGCATCTAGCTGCTCTGCCACGGCGATTTCCTGATGATAATGTCAAATGTGTATTTAAGTTGAACAATTTCATATTTTATTGTTCATGATATGTTGCTGTAATGCATTTGAGAAGATACAGTGAAATATCCCAGGCAATTAATTATGCAGTGTATTGTTCTGTTTGTAATCTGTTTTTTGTTGGTTGATTAATCATCCACTAGATACAATATGGACTGTTCTGTGCACTTGCTACAAGAAGAGGATGGACTTAGAATTATTGGAAATGAAACACATGAGTTTCTACAGAAAGTTCCAAGTAAGACTCAACAAACAAAAACCTTTACAAGATATTTTATCAGATAAGCAGGTTTTGTCACAGTTAGGCAGTGAGAATTGTGCAAAATTGTGTGCCATAATTTCTTTTATTTGTGGTTAGACATTGTTAAAAAATGCATTTGTACTTTTGGTCTGCAGTCTGCTTAAATCTGGAGTGTGGTCATGAATTTATCATTTTATAATATTAAACTAAAACAAACCAGAAGAGAACATTAAAAACCATGGAAAGTCTGTGACTAAGAAAGGCTGCTAGAGTGACTAGAAGAGATAAAATCAGGAATGATGAGTCATAAGGAGGCATATCTTGAACCCTGCTTACTTGTCTGGAAAGGAAGAACTCAGGAAAGGCATTACCATCAGTATCTCCAAAACTAAATTGATGATGATCTCTTCTTTTCTTCTTTTTTGCTTTCGGTTTTGTATGCTCAGATCAGACCATCAGGTGGGTTGCCATGGTGATCTCAAGAGAGAAGAAGAAACATTAGATCATGATGGGAACAGTATGCATTGGAGCAGATCAGCTATTTCATGTACCCTGGAATTGTAATAGACAGGAATGGAGGCATTAAGACTGATTTAGCTACTTGAAACACAGCAACTGGCAGACTTTTCCAGGCATAAACTGAGGGATATCTCAGCAAAACAGAAATTGGTAACAAGATGAAAATGGCCGTTTACCACTCTACCTATGTGCCAGTCCTGATCTACAAGTGTTTTTTGAGGGCAATGACAATGGCTCACAGTTGTCAGTTTCAGGCCTCAGAAATGAGTGTATCTGAGAAAGGTAGTACAAGTGACAAGAAGTAACAAAGTTTGCAATCAGACAATGTGACATGATCTTCAAACCCAGGCCTAACAAACTGTAAGTATATCAGTCACAGTTACGATGTTTGGACATGCGTGCAGAACGGGAGAGGATCAGCCACCATGACAGGCATGAGAGGCCAAGAACCAAGGAACCAGATCTCCTTGACGACCCAAGTTTTGCTGGGAAGATAACATCTGACAATCCTTGACTAACAGAGGACTGGAATTGAACAATGCCAGAAATAAATCTGCTCACAGAGAAGTCTAGCGATCTCTCTGACAAGCGAAAGAGTGTTGACTAAGTAAGTCATAAAAGAAAAAGTCGGCACAAAACCAGTTCTAAATTACATACAAAGACAACAATAACAACAAACATATAACAGTTTGCCCGCTTGGAGAGAATGCCTTGCGACATTATACCGTACAGGGCATACACCAAAAGAGGACATGGACATAAAGCAAGGAGTAGACAAAGAACTAGGTGGAAAGATAAGATCAGAGAAACTACAACAGCACGTCATGTCTGTGGTAAAGGTGGCCAGAAAAGCAAGAATAGAACCTTGACAAAGAACTAGATGGAAAGATAAGATCAGAGAATCTACAACAGCACGTCATGTCTGTGGTAAAGGTGGCCAGAAAAGCAAGAATAGAACCTTGTATCCCTCTTGACACCCAAAGCGATACAAGAGGAAATGAAGAAGAAGAAAAGCCCTCAGAGTCAATTCTAAAGCATTTGTTCCTGCAGGAGAACAGCTCTTTCTGGTAAGATATACATCATTTAGCAACAGTTGGGTAGCTAATAGATATTTTTCTGTTAGCAAGTATACCATTTAATTATGGTGGGATACAAAAAGGCCCTGCAAGTGTTGCCTGGGTACATCTTATAGATCTTGAAAAATATTGAAGTGGATAGAAGGCAACAAAGTTTTTAGAATTTCATGCATTAAAATGTGACTTAAAGCTCTTGAACCAATTAACATTGACAATAGCATTTAAATTTTCATCTGGATGGGCAGTTGATGTGATGAAGAGACACAGTTTTTCACACTACCATGAATAAAGGCTTTTGATGTTTCAAAAGTTCCTAATAAGATTAAGAAAAGAACTGATCTGTGACCTTGCACAGATTGGCAGTTCTAATCACACATAAAAAAAAGAAGCTTTATTAGTAAAAGTAGGTCAGATTAAAGGACCCTTTTACCACGCCTTCAGGTGTATTGGTGCATATAGGGCTAGACCTATATTTTTATAGACCAATCGGCACTTGGTGGATAAAGTGGTCATTACCCCAGCCACGTTTATTTACCATGACTATACCTGCTACCCACTCATGACTGGGTCAGCCTTGGTACCAAAGTTGTTTATTGTTCATTAGTAGAGCCAGACAGCTGTGTTTGCATGTGGTTCAGATAGAAACAGTGGCCACTTGTCATAAGTTTAAAGAGAAAGACATCTGAAAGAAGTACAATTTCTTAAATGTTTGTGTGTTGAAAGATAGATAGATAAGTAGATAAAGAACTAGCTAATGATTTGTTAAATGTGTTTCAGCAACACAACGAGGTAGTCTACGAATAAAGTCTTCCATGTTGGTCTCTAATGATCTCGCTGTTACTAGATGCCTTCTGTTCAGATATGATCTGACTGTAATATGTTCAGTTTTCAGACATTGTTAATAAACCAGCGAAAGATGCTGTCCATCTTAAAAGGGATTATTTGGTTAAATGAAAGTCATCATGAATATACATTACCATACGCTTATATGTGTCACAGAGTGGGTACTGGCTGCTTACAAGAGATTTGAGGAAACCATATTACAACAAAGCTTCCTTATGTGATTTATTTTGAGTTCACTTTACAGTATCAAGAACCTTGGAAAAAATGGGGGGGGGGGGGGGGGGGGGGGAACAGATGTTATTAAATAGAAAACAAATCTGTACTTATTAAAATTATACCAATAAGGAAACTGAATCAGTAAAAGATGAACTTCTGTGTAGCATGTATATGGTGACAGAATTCCATAGTACCTTCATGTGCAGTGGGCACATAGGGCTAGACCTATATTTTACAGACCAATCCGCACACAGTGGGTGTTGTGGTCAATATCATGCCGGGTGTGTTTACTTCCCAGGACTGTACCTGGTACCCGCTTAAAGCTGGGTTGACCTGGAGGTCAAGGTCATTAAAAAAAATTATGGCTCCGCTAGGGCTCCAACCCGTGACCTTCCAATTCCCAGGTGAGCACCCGCAAAGATGTATGTGGTGCATACCATTTACCTTTGTTTATTATACTTTCAGGCTTTCAGTTTATTAACAAATATTTTGGAAAAAGAATCTTGAAACTCTGTATGAATCTCTCCCTATATTGGTTCTGGGGCACACTTGAGGAGGGTAGGGGGATTGTTGCTTCATGCGATCATAATGGGAAATATTACCTATTCAGAAGGAAATCTATTGAAATTATATATTGTAGAGATAGTTATGCCACTATTTCTTTAATCAGTGTCTGTGATTGTTGAAGTGTTAATTGTCTCTTGTTGCTTTCTGCTAGCGGTTACTGAACAGATATTCAAGATTGGATCTATGGAACCTGGAGCTATGTTGTTTGAAGCAAGTAAAGAGTTTCAGGTAAGATCATGGCAGTACAGTGTAACTAGCACATACATTGGCTGTGTACATTGAGATTTTCATCATTGGTGTCTTTTAAATATTATTTCATTTGAAACTTATGTTGGACTCTATTTGTTTAAAGATTAATTTGTTACAATAAACATAAGTTTGTTTTTAAAGATGCAGAAATGAGCATTTTTGGCATCAGAGATTCTCAAAGGTGATTTATCTTCTTTAGTTGCCTTGTCTGGGGACAGACATTGGCTGGTAAACTCTTTAGTCCTCTCTTTATCTGATATTTGGATGAAGGTAATGTATTTGTATTATGTTTGCTGACTTCAACATTACACAAAGATCAATATAGAAAAAAAAACCAGAGTCATGAGAATAAGTAGAGAGCAACAAACTATTGAAATAAAGATCAAAGATTAAAGTCTGAAACAAGTGCAATAATTTAAAAACTTGGGAAGCATCTTTATACACAATGGTAAACTAGACAGAGAGATAGAAATGAGAATCCACTAAGCCAATAATGTCACATACCAACACCCTTTTATTCAAGTAAAGACAGAAAGACGAATTATAAATACAATATTTATACTGACTTTAGGTTACTAATGTCAAACTTGGACATTGACAAAAGAACACGAAAGAAAACTAACCACCTGTGAGATGAGATGTTTGAGAATGGCTGTGAATAAAACCAGAAGAGATCGAAGGAGAAACAACGTGCTCACAAGAACTGTTGGAACAACACCCATTGTCAAATTTATTAAGAAACAATGAATGAAATGGTTTGGCCATCTAATGAGCGTACAACCTAAAAATCGAAACATCAAGAGGCAGGGGATGACCGAAAAGAAGATTAATTAAAGGAGTCACTGACACCTTGAGACTGCATAACATCACGGCATATCAAGCGACTAAGCTCACTTTGGCTCGGTTGCCGATCGTCTGATGAACTGCGATGCCTAGCCGCATAAGCAGATATTGACAAAAGAAGAAGCTAAGTTTTTTAAGCTTTCCACAGCTGCCTGTGTTTTCTTCTGCCACTCTTGCTTAATGCTTTCTGGCATAGGGCTCATTTTTTCATCACATCTGCTCATATAAATCTGTGCACCTCCTTTATCTTAGAAGTAATAAAATTTGTTAATTAAAGAATTCTTACTAAGAAACTAACAGTCCACATTAGTAATGTCACGGATGTTATGTTATGTTACCACAGTTAACTTTATTGCACACTGGGCATTCCCATGTTTCCTGTTCTCTGATACAGCAGCCACCCCATAGTGCTGCTGATTGTTCCCATAAGAAGTTGGTAATGTCACCTAACTTGACCCCGAAGACGGCATAGACACCCGTCACCAGGCTTTACTCCCAGGTCATTAATCCAGTAAAAGGAAGTCACTTGTCATGTAAAAAGAAGAAACAGGAGTCACCTTTCACAGTCTAATTACAGATAGTTGAAGCATTCATATCAGTGTTATTTTGCTCAGCTTTTTTAGGTTATAATTAGTATGTTAATTTTTTTCTTTCGTATAATGGATATTAATATTTTACTGACGCGTTTGTTTCTTTTGTATTCAAATGATTGTGGTGCTCATGTTGTGCTACCCATCTACAAAAATATTTACAGATGTTCAATAATTGACTTATTTTATTGATATTTTGATTTATAATCTTGATTCTCAGTTTAGGAAATGTTTTTAGAAATTGTGGTTTTCATGATATACTCACTTTTTTGTTAATTATTTCCTGTTGTTCTCTAGGGCAACTTTTATCATTGTCACTAGTTGACTTTAATGGGTTGTGTATTCATTTAACGGTGTCGTCAGATAAACAGTGAGCAGCTACAGTGACTGCCATTATCTTCTTTTCATTAATGAATGCTGTCAGTGTATATGGTGCATTATGTGTTGCAATGATTTGTCTTTACAATCTTGCAGATAGTCTCAGTATATTGACTTTGTTTCATAAAGGACAAAGCCATAATTATGTTCCATCGCTGAATTTCCTACCACATGAGTTGAGTGTATGACAGTAGTCAGACTTGTTTTTTTTTTTTTTCCACATGAATCCATGGATGCCCCACGTAAAACAACAAGAGCAGTTCTGTGCCATGACATGCAGGTTTGAGGGGAAAGCTACTAAGGAAAGTTAGTAGGAAATGGGTCAGACTGAGATGCTGAATGCCCTCAGAGAGGAAAAGTGTGACACTGTTTAGAAACCTTGACAACACTGCTAAACCTACATGTCAATAGGAGTGAAGCTAGACAGCAGTGTTATGCAGATAGCCAAAACAGAATAATAAATCAGTTTAGAACTAGTGTCATTAGTCACCAGATGTTGAGGGATTATACAGAGGATGGAATCCAGACACTTATGGGCTGAAGGATTTGATGTGCAGTGTGGATGGCCTATTGATCAACTGACTGACTAATGCTGATAGTTTGTTTAATGTTTTCTAAGCCTATGCAACCGATGAGACCCTTAATTTAATGTTGGTTTCTTGTTAGTAGATGCTTGTTGTCATTGGTTACCTGCATACAGCTTTACACTCAACCCTTACACAAATATGCTGCCCATAGTCTTAACTTACTAATTACAAAATTGTTTTTCATTTCAGAAACGTAATCAGAAAGCAGATGAATACATTAGAATGATTAAGGACAAGTTGGATGTGGGTGTCAATCAGTGTATACAAGCAGCAGGTTATGAAGTAGAGCCAACAAAACAGAGGATGTTATTGAGGGTAAGTATACAATCATGCACAGAGTAGAGCCAACAAAACAGAGGATGTTATTGAGGGTAAGTATACAATCATGCACAGAGTAGAGCCAACAAAACAGAGGATGTTATTGAGGGTAAGTGTACAATCATGCACAGAGTAGAGCCAACAAAACAGAGGATGTTATTGAGGGTAAGTATACAATCATGCACAGAGTAGAGCCAACAAAACAGGATGTTGTTGAGGGTAAGTATACAATCATGCACAGAGTAGAGCCAACAAAACAGGATGTTATTGAGGGTAAGTATACAATCATGCACAGAGTAGAGCCAACAAAACAGAGGATGTTATTGAGGGTAAGTATACAATCATGCACAGAGTAGAGCCAACAAAACAGGATGTTGTTGAGGGTGAGTGTACAATCATGCACAGAGTAGAGCCAACAAAACAGTGGATGTTGTTGAGGGTGAGTGTACAATCATGCACAGAGTAGAGCCAACAAAACAGAGGATGTTGTTGAGGGTAAGTGTACAATCATGCACAGAGTAGAGCCAACAAAACAGTGGATGTTGTTGAGGGTGAGTGTACAATCATGCGCAGAGTAGAGCCAACAAAACAGTGGATGTTATTAAGGGGGAGTGTACAATCATGCACAGAGTAGAGCCAACAAAACAGAGGATGTTGTTGAGGGTGAGTGTACAATCATGCACAGAGTAGAGCCAACAAAACAGAGGATGTTATTTGGGGTAAGTATACAATCATGCGCAGAGTAGAGACAACAAAACAGAGTATGTTATTGAGGGTGAGTATACAATCATGCATGAAGTATAGCCAACAAATATAGCAGTAGTAATTTAAGCAACAATATCCTTTCAACGTATCTGGGTTATAATTAGGATATATAGTTTTTTTCTGTTTCAAAAATGTATATCCACGCCTATAAATTAAACAGATAAATAGAAGATGTTATTAAGTGTAAATATACATTCATACACTGTTTGTTCCCGCCTCTCCCCCCTCCCTTTCCCCTTCCAGCATTCCTGTTTTTACAGCTGTTTTCAGTATTCCCTCTAGTGAGGTATCCACAAAATGTGAATGTAGGCTTCTCATGGGAGAAACTTGTTCTCTGTGTGAATTGTTTTCCTGTAAAATTGTGTCCTTACTCGTTTTGTGTGTCTGCAGCATTTTCAGCATGTGTGAATAGAAACATATCTCTGGACACTGCCAGTGATCAGCTGAATGACCGTGACTCATGTTCTGACCTCAGGATTAAGACCAAGTTATTGTTGTGATTGCTCGCCTTCATCAGCAACAAAAAATATTGTGACAGACAGTATAAAAATAAAATTGTCAAATAGATTAGGACTGTATTAATCTAGATCAGAACTATAATATTATTATAAATTCTCACCTTCCTTTGATAGAAATATTTGTGACAAACAATATAAAAGTATATGTGCAAAAATACAGATTTGAACAATATCAATATAGATTGGAGTATTTTATAATTATCATAAATTCTCACCTCATTGGATAGAATTATCTATGGCAAACAGTACAGTAAAGTGCAAATCAAAATAAGGAATGGATATGGGTATAAGAAGAGTCTGGATAATCTGTTTTTATTTCTTGTGTTGAATTGTTATTTCATGTATGTGTCATCTGTTTTGACAGGCAGCATCATTTGGAAAGTGTTTTCTGACCGACTATAGACCAGAAGCTTTTGTCAACATGTGCCAGATGTTGCGAGTGCTAAACCAAGTCCGCCATCATTCTGTGGGAATCCCCCTGACCTACACACAGTATCCTTATTCCTAACCATGCTGTTTGTACACCACAGACAGTCTTGCAAACAACAGATTATTAGACTTCATCATTGAGTGTTGTGTCAAAAACTGTGCTGGCTCATGACTTGCTGTCTCAGATAAATACCACATTGCTGGACCAAGTGTGTGTTCTTGTCTTGTAACATTTTGCCAAGCCATTCAGATCTCATCTCTTCAACTGCCTCTTGATCTTTCCCCATTATGTTTGTCATTTGTCATCAAGTTTTCAGGTTTATCTCTCATTATAACATGCCCAGATAATTGAGACTTTTTACATATGTTCTCTGTAACCAGTCTATGCTCTCATCAGCTTCTTAAAGAACAGCCTTGTTTGTTTTTCTATCCATACATTGTATTCTTGGCATTTCCATCTGCTGCCATCTTATGTTTCTAAGCTTCTGTGCTGTGTGTCCAGACAGCACATTCTTTAATCTAGATCAGGGTTTACCTATAGTTTCTGTAGTCTGTATTTAAATAATGTTTGTGATAGACTTTGATTTCATAATATCCATTTATTTACATTTGTCCAGCATCACATACAGTCCATTGATGGTTCCACCTTTATTATATACATACAGTCTGTTAATTGTTTCCCCTATACTATCTACATGCAGTGCATTGATTGTTTCCCATATACTATCTGCATGCAGTCCATTGATTGTTTTCCCTATACTATCTACATGCAGTCCATTGATTGTTTCCCCTATACTATCTACATGCAGTCCATTGATTGTTTTCCCTATACTGTCTGCATGCAGTCTATTGATTGTTTTCCCTATACTATCTACATGCAGTCTATTGATTGTTTTCCCTATACTATCTACATGCAGTCCATTAATTGTTTTCCCTATACTATCTACATGCAGTCCATTGATTGTTTTCCCCTATACTATCTACATGCAGACCATTGATTGTTTCCCCTATACTATCTACATGCAGTCCATTGAGCAGCAGCTGTTAGGTCATTTCAAGTGATAATAAGGAATCTTGTTTTCAAGGGATAATAAACTACTTTGCATGTGTTTACTTGCAGAAGTTATCATAAATTTGACCCAAGTCCACAAGAATAAGCCGTTCTGTTTTGTAGACCATGCCATGTGGAATAAATAGTCATATCTGTTCACAGATATGTCTTGTGGGGGTCATTTCTGACACAGATATTCTTCCATGTCAAAATCCACAAATGTCCCGAGTCTTCTCTCTTTGTCTCTATTTACCTCTCTAAGCCACTCAATAAAGGGAATTTTGGGCATCTTGCTGGATATTCTCCATGATATTGTTTGTGTGTATATAGGAATAAAAAGTGGTGAATGTTTTTAAAAAAAATGTATTTTGACCGCAATAAAAGACAAGACCATTCTTGTATTAGCAGGGCCCATAAAGGAAACAAAGAATAGTAAAACTAACCCAGTTTCATTCTGAAGTTGACAAAGTTGAGTGATTGAGGAGAGTTAGTGTCTGTGTACTGTAGATGAATGCAAAATCCAACCATCCATGAAAGAGTTTAAAGAAAAGATAGAGTTGTGTTGAGTCAAGAATTAACATCACAGCACTTGGGGCATTCCCATGCATGCTCCGTCCTCATCTTCAGTAGCCAGCGCAGAGTTCCAATACTGGTGGTACCGGTCACAATCTGGTTATATGTCTGCCTTGCTTTATCTCTGAGTTTAGTGAGCCATCCAGACCCTCTGGAAACATCCAGGTGCCTCCTTCTCTCCAGGTCATAATAATCTTCTTTGTCTACTGATTCCGTTGCTTGTTACCAAAGGGCCTTGACTACATCTGCCTTGTCATGTATCAATTCACCACCTAGTGTTGCGGATCTAGCCAATCTGAACCATCTGTATAGATAGATAATCAGATCACCTTGTCGTAAATCAACTGTTGGACTTCCACCTCCGTAGCACCCCACAGGCCACTCTCTTGCAAAGAAAAGATAGAAAACTAGCTTAGCCGACCAAGGATGAAAACAGGCTTATCTCACACACTTGTACTTATTGGCTCCTGTGTAGGATTTGCAATTTCTTAGTTTGTCGTCTTAATATCTCAGGAAGGCACGCTTGTTTTTTTTCTTGTTTTAACCTTTGGTTTTTGTTTTTAAACAGAAGAAAGAAATTATATTTCTTTAACAACTTGTGCTCAGACTAGAACGCCTGTCCATGCCTGTGTTAATTGATCGTCTGGTTTTGCGGAAGTTATTTGGTCTCTCTGTTAGGATCTGTCAGTTTTTAAAAGTTCCAGATGCTGAAGGAAGAAGCAGAATCCTGGCTCACTGGGCATGCTTTAAAGTAAGAGTTATTGCATTCCTATGTCTTTTTGATAGTGTACATTATTTTAGAGATAATATTATTATTTATGTTTGGTGGAATTGGAGGTATTTTAGAGATAAAATTTATATTTGATAGAGTGTAAACTATTTCAAAGATAGCATTTATGTTTGATGGAATGTAAACTTTTTCAGAGATCACATAAATATTTGATAGAGTGTAAACTATTTCAGAGATAACTTTTATATTTGATAGAGTGTAAACAGATGGTTATTGGTTCTGAGGACCATCAACCACCCGTGAATATTACCCGTCTCTGGAATAGCTGAATGACGAAGGAAGAGTCTTCCAACTGGAGAAGTACGTGTACCAAGTGTTCAAATAGTACTCTGTGTACACATCCTCTAAGTCTTGTGCGGCTGAACGTGTCTCTTCTCTCATCCAAAAAACTTTTGTAGACTTCACAGGCGAAAACTGTTGCATTGAGCCATGTCTCGTTGTTATGCTATATCCTCCAAGCCTGGAAGTGACCCGCCATACCTTTCCAAGTCATCAGTGAGTCTGAATACTACAAGCCTGGCAGTGACCCGCCATACCTTTCCAAGTCATCAGTGAGTCTGTATACTACAAGCCTGGCAGTGACCCGCCATACCTTTCCAAGTCATCAGTGAGTCTGTATACTACAAGCCTGGCAGTGACCCGCCATACCTTTCCAAGTGATCAGTGAGTCTGTATACTACAAGCCTGGCAGTGACCCGCCATACCTTTCCAAGTCATCAGTGAGTCTGTATACTACAATTTTCTCCAGGAGCTTACCCATAGACTTCTACATGGTAATGATTCTGTAGCCACAAATCTTAGAATGGTATTTTTGGGGTTTCAGTAGCAGTAGTAGGTAGCTGTGTAGCCACTCCTTCTTGGATCATACCACTTTTGACGTTGAACTCTCCTGTCAGGTATATCCTATCACCCTCTGACATCCGCAGCAGATCAGCACATTGGATGCCGTCTGGGGCAGTGTTGGACGATTTCTTGAGTGTTGTCCGTATGGTGTCATTTGTAATACTGAAATCGTCACCTAGCTCATGCAACTCTGAAAGTGTTGACTTAACTCTCAGTCTGGCTGCCTCATCTTTCCGGTCGGTCTGTTCTAAGTGGCGTTGAATAAAGGCCTGTCCTTAATATCCATCAGATTTCTGCCATGTCTGATCTGTGCTTTGAAAGTCTGAGATACCCCGATGTCATGTGGTGCCATTCATAGCCTGATGAAGTCGCTAAAATATGGCAAGAGACCCTTCAGAGCACACCTTCTTTCAGTAATTATCCCATTTCTTATTCTTGACCTGCCTTGAGCATTGCTTGAAAGCCATCATTGTCTTATTAACTTTATCTTTCAGGTCACTCCAGAGCTCATAGACTGGGACGAGTTACGCTTCTTGACCTTCTGTCACACCGTGTCAGCCTGTCTCTTTTCCAACCATGCCCTTTCAATCTCTTCATCCCACCACGGTGGCTGAGTCAATTTTTTCCCTCTGTCTTTGGGAGGTATTTAATTTGTAATATCTAACCTTGTTGATGGCATCCTGACCTGTGCTGTTATAAGTAAAGTAAGTAAAGTAAAGTAAAGATCCCTTTTCACGCCTTTCGGCGCATCGGGCATATGGGCAGAGCGTCCTATATTTTTACAGACCATCAGCACTCTGTGGGTAATGTGGTCAGCATTACGCCGGCTGTCTTTACTTTCCCAGGACAGCCCATCCTGGTACCTATTTTAGGCTGGGTCGACCTGCGACGTCCCATACCACGATAAAAATCCACGCAGCCTGCAGTGGGTTTCGATCGGGGTATGCTGGCTTACGAGTCGGACTCGCAACGCCTTAGCCACGGATGCCTGTGCTGTTGTAGTAGAAAGTTTTTTTCTGTTTCTCTGACTGCTTTTTCTGCTCTTTTCAACCAAGACAACACAAGACAGATGGTCGCTATCATGGCACCCCGAAGTACTTCATCTACAAACGGAGGTGATCGTAGGTGACACTAAAACCAAGTCAATCACACTGTGAAAGTCACCTGGTTGAGTGGTTAATCTAGTGACTTATCCGTCCTTCAAACACACCAGTTCCGCAGATACCAGGACCTCCTCCAGATCTTCCCCCATTTATTGGTGATGACATTACCCCATTGGTTGTCTCTGGCGTTAAAGTCCCCGCAATAAATTATATTTTCTTTCCCAGGCGCAAAAAAACGCTGCCACTGCCACACGTCAACCTTTCTGTTACA
Source organism: Candidula unifasciata (assembly GCA_905116865.2). Lineage (NCBI taxonomy): Eukaryota > Metazoa > Mollusca > Gastropoda > Stylommatophora > Geomitridae > Candidula > Candidula unifasciata. Next base: position 51,838 of record CAJHNH020000467.1, read on the forward strand.
GGCGTAAACTTTGACAATCTTGAACTGGGTGGGGACCAGTACTCTTACTGCTTGCACTTGCAGGATGTCACTGTTCCATTCACACTTGTCAACTTCCGACACCACTAAGCTGTCACGTACCAAAACGACCTGTCTGAGATGCCGCCAATTGTAGAAGCACTGAAACCCCACAGCTCTGACTACCTAGACATTTTTTCTGCAAGGCTACGATACTGGCGTAAAGATTTTTCAAAAGTTTGATTGCCTTCGGTTAAATGAGGAACAATTCCAGTACAGTACACGAAAGTATTTTAGACTCAGCCTGTCACATTGTCAACGTTTCAGGCTGGCAGCCGCTCACTTGCCAGTTTTTGTCCTTTTCATCCGTCGTCTGATTTCCACAGATGAAATTTTACCGACAGGGAATAAGACACTTGTGCACGAACTCCGTAGCATGGTGCATAATCCCGTTACACTCTGGATCTTACATTAAACACATATCTGAGTGGGAAAACACCCTTCGTCCTAATGGAGGAAAAAGGTGTCCCGCCATTCATGACATGCTTGTTGGGGGAGGTAAGAGGAAGCTGGTCTGTCACCCACCCTCAATGGAGCTCTGGAACCCACTCTGGAGTATTACTTTTTAATTTCATTCATAAAAACATTATTTGTGGCAACATTTGCACCATAATATAAACTTCAACAAACCTCCTTAAAAATCAGTAAAACTAATGTTATTAATGAGAATTGCTGACAGAAATAGATATATTGTCTGAAAATAATGTTGATTTTATGTCAATGAGTTTATGTTTACTTGCTTATGTTTTATTTTACTCTGTTGCCTGTTAGTTCTTTGACTTTCCATAGTCTTAAATACTAGTTTGTGTTTTTGTTGTCATAGTTTTTTTTTTTCCTTGCTGAAACCTGTTACTATTAAATGATGATAGTTTGTTCTGTATGTAGGTGACTTAGTTGACACCATGTGAAATGATGTCCAGGCATTCTACATCCTCAGGTTCAACAGAAGCATGAGGATGAAGAAAAACTTGCCAGAGCGATATCACAAAAGTTGGTGGATGTGCCGGGAGTGTCCTTCTCTGAAATAGCTAGCCAGGCTTTGGAGCAAGGTCGCAAACAGTTGGCTGTGCGGGTAGGGACTGTTCACTTAATAAATGTGTTCACATTGCTAATGGTTTCCAGTAGGTTGGCTGCTCAGTAATGACATACTCTGAATACTGCAATATAAAAGTAACCTTTCAGATGGAGTGTATTTGCTTTGAATGATTTGATTTGATTTGATTTGATTCAAGAACCGACATCACAGCACTCGGGGCATTCCCATAAGCGCTCCGTCCCCATCTTCAGCAGCCAGCGAAGAGTTCCGATACTAATGGTGCCAGTAGCTTTCTGATCAAACATCCGTCTTGCCTTTCCTCTGAGCCTTGAGCTTCTGCCAGAACCTCTTGTCACCCCCAACTGCATCAATCTCACCAGACTGTGGTGATCCATCTGCTCCTCCGCATTGTACACGCTCTCCCACAAGGCACTAACCACGTCTGCCCTATCTGCTTTGAATATAATGGCCTACAGGATACAAAAAATGTGTGATTTGCAACGTTGTCTTACTGTAAGAGTTTATGACATAATTTAAGGAGGTTGCTATATTTTTCATTTATTGTGCATTGCACTAGATTTAATTGCTTTTCATGACTGTCTATAAATTAAAATGCATTTCTGTTTGCTTTCTGTATACTGACCAGTTACTGGACTACGAAGTGCGGGCATCAGAACAGGTTCCACTGTTGCTGAAGATGGGACAAGACCAAGCTGCTCTCACCAAAGCTATAGACAGTGGGGATACTGATCTTGGTTAGTGGCTGTTAATGTTCTGCTGTTTCAAGTTAGGAGTTCACTGTTGTTTGTTTGTACATACACAGATGTGGACATAATTGTGTGGATGTGTCAGACACAGATGTGGACATGAATGTGTGGATGTGTCAGACACAGATGTGGACATGAATGTGTGGATGTGTCAGACATGGATGTGGACATGAATGTGTGGATGTGTCAGACACAGATGTGGACATGAATGTGTGGATGTGTCAGACACAGATGTGGACATGAATGTGTGGATGTGTCAGACACAGATGTGGACATGAATGTGTGGATGTGTCAGGCACAGATGTGGACATGAATGTGTGGATGTGTCAGACATGGATGTGGACATGATTGTGTGGATGTGTCAGACACAGATGTGGACATGAATGTGTGGATGTGTCAGACACAGATGTGGACATGATTGTGTGGATGTGTCAGACACAGATGTGGACATGAATTTGTGGATGTGTCAGACACAGATGTGGACATGAATGTGTGGATGTGTCAGACATGGATGTGGACATGAATGTGTGGATGTGTGTGTGACATGATTGTGTGGATGTGTCAGACACAGATGTGGACATGAATGTGTGGATGTGTCAGACACAGATGTGGACATGAATGTGTGGATGTGTCAGACACAGATGTGGACATGAATGTGTGGATGTGTCAGACACAGATGTGGACATGAATGTGTGGATGTGTCAGACACAGATGTGGACATGAATGTGTGGATGTGTCAGACACAGATGTGGACATGAATGTGTGGATGTGTCAGACACAGATGTGGACATGAATGTGTGGATGTGTCAGACACAGATGTGGACATGAATGTGTGGATGTGTCAGACACAGATGTGGACATGAATGTGTGGATGTGTCAGACACAGATGTGGACATGAATGTGTGGATGTGTCAGACACAGATGTGGACATGAATGTGTGGATGTGTCAGACACAGATGTGGACATGAATGTGTGGATGTGTCAGACACAGATGTGGACATGAATGTGTGGATGTGTCAGACACAGATGTGGACATGAATGTGTGGATGTGTCAGACACAGATGTGGACATGAATGTGTGGATGTGTCAGACACAGATGTGGACATGAATGTGTGGATGTGTCAGACACAGATGTGGACATGAATGTGTGGATGTGTCAGACACAGATGTGGACATGAATGTGTGGATGTGTCAGACATGGATGTGGACATGAATGTGTGGATGTGTCAGACATGGATGTGGACATGATTGTGTGGATGTGTCAGACACAGATGTGTACATGAATGTGTGGATGTGTCAGACAGATGTGGACATGAATGTGTGGATGTGTCAGACACAGATGTGGACATGAATGTGTGGATGTGTCAGACACAGATGTGGACATGAATGTGTGGATGTGTCAGACACAGATGTGGACATGAATGTGTGGATGTGTCAGACATGGATGTGGACATGATTGTGTGGATGTGTCAGACACGGATGTGGACATGATTGTGTGGATGTGTCAGACACAGATGTGGACATGAATGTGTGGATGTGTCAGACATGGATGTGGACATGAATGTGTGGATGTGTCAGACATGGATGTGGACATGAATGTGTGGATGTGTCAGACATGGATGGATGTGGACATGATTGTGTGGATGTGTCAGACACAGATGTGGACATGATTGTGTGGATGTGTCAGACACAGATGTGGACATGAATGTGTGGTTGTGTCATACACAGATGTGGACATGAATGTGTGAATGTGTCAGACACAGATAGCATCAGATGTTGTCAGGAGATGATTATGGTTTGTCCATCATAGGTCAAGAGGAAATTTTGGCATCTGTCAGTTCTGGTTGAGGTCTGAAATGCCAACCAAATGTGAGACAGCATTCTCTCCCTAACCTTGCTCATGATGATAACAAACCTCAACAATTGTGAAACGTATGACAATTTTGATCCTTTCATAATTACTGGAAAATATGACTCCAGTACTCAGATATACAAATAATGAAGTACTCCTTTAAAACAATGTGAAAGGTTAATCTTCTCTATAATACTTCAAGTGAAAATCAATTTCATGTTCTAAACACATAAAATATTATTTCCAGTATTCTGGATAGAGATATTTTCCATCTTTCAGTTTTTTAAATATTAATTTTATATGTTAACATTATTCCTCTGTTTCAATAATCTGTTATTTTCTGTATGTGTATGTATACGTGTATATATATATATATATACATATGTGTAATTGCAGTATATACAGTCTTACTTCATCTGCGAGATAAAAAGTCCAGTGCAGGAGATTTCTTTATGATGATCAGAACAATGCCTATAGCTTGCTCACTTTACATTCAGGTTGGTTGACATTTATGTGTTGACAGATATCTCTTATAGTCTACATTCTGTTTGCACCTTTTTCTTATGTATCTGTTCTCAGACTTTGTCAGTGACCGCCAAACACAAGCTTATGCTAGTAGGAATTGGTGAGATTGAGTTGTTTTAAATATGAGTTCTAAAACTGTTTGGCCTGCCTACTGATTGTCCAGGACTCACAGCCATATGTTAAAACTCGATGTGTGTAGCAAGCACATAATGAAGCATAATATGTTAGGCTTCCATCTTTCCACCAGAAATTCAAGATCAGCCACATATTTACCATGGTAGCTTAAAATCTATTATGTGGTCATTATGTTTACATAAAACAGAAGAGTTAAGAACAAACCTAAAACAACAACAAAAAAAAACTAAAGAGATTGGCAAAGATCCATATCAAAGAAACTCTAACAAAGCTATCCCATCTCAAGCAAATGCATAGTTCCGCATACTATTTCTGGATGAATTGAGAGTTTTTATGATTAAGATTCTGCATAGAAATTGTGAACAAAGTGAAAACCAAGAAAACCACAGGCCTCATAAAGGCACTAGGCTTTAGGAAGATGGAAACCTCTGCACTAGATAACCCCAATAATTATTTTGCACTAGATAACCTCAAAATGTATGTAAGAAATTTATCCTAGTATACACTCACCAAAGTCCAGAAAGAGGCCCTCATGTATGGACTGAAATTCAGACCGAAGAATGTCAGCCAGATTGAGTCAAAAGCCCAGTTTTTAATGCTGTTAGACCAGATCTCAATGTTACCACCGTCTACTGAGTTGATCAGGTGGTTCAGGGTTAAACTGGTGGATTCAGAGCAACGGTACCACATAATGCTGTTTAAGCAGACTTGTCCATCAACCAAAGAACACATTATGAATTTAAGGCATTATGAGTTGAGAACCGACATCATAGCACAGGAGACATTTCCATACGCATTCTGTCCCCATCTTCAGCAGCAAGAGCAGAGTTCAAACTACAGTGGTGACAATAACAGTCTGATTGTTTGTCCATCTCGCCCCTTGTTTGTCCATCTCGCTCCTTGTTTGTCCATCTCACCCCTTGTTTGTCTGTTTCACCCCTTGTTTGTCCATTTCACCCCTTGTCTATCTGTTTTGTCTTGCTCCTTGCTTGTCCATCTTGCCCCTTGTTTGTCCATCTTGCCCCTTGTTTGTCTGTCTCACCCCTTGTCTGTCTGTCTTGCTCCTTGCTTGTCCATCTTGCCCCATGTTTGTCCGTCTTGCCCCTTATTTGTCCATCTCGCCCATGTTTGTCCATCTCGCCCCTTGTTTGTCCATCTCACAACTTGTTTGTCTGTCTCACTCATTGTTTGTCCATCTCTCGTCTCTTGTTTGTCCATCTCACCCCTCGTTTGTCCGTCTCACCCCATGTTTGTCCATCTTGCCCCTTGTTTGTCCATCTTGCCCCTTGTTTTTTTTCCATCTCACCACTTATTTGTCCATCTTGCCCCTTGTTTGTCCATCTCGCCCCTTGTTTGTCCATCTTGCCCCTTGTTTGTGCATCTCACAACTTGTCTGTCCATCTCGCCCCCTCCCTGAGTGTTAAAGACAGTAAAGGCTAATGAAAACCTACCTGATATCTCTGAAGGCAGACAAAGGAAGTGTATTGTTGAATGAACAAATCAGACAACCAAGCCAAGCATTACAGCATGGATGATATCTGAATGGACCAGTACAGATTCCAACTAGAGACCACAGGAGTGCTGAAAAGGCTGCATGCCAGCAGTAAGCTTCTCATGAGAACATCTTCTATAGCATATTTGATTGTGGTGTACACAAGTTTTAGTCCTTACTGGTGCAATGGGGTTTGTGCGCTGTACTGAGGTTCTCCTTTAGTGATCTGCGGAAGAGACATGAACATATATGGAGATAACAAAAATGATACTTTTTAAACTGAACTAATCAAAATTTAACAAACAAAAACCATGGAGGATGACTCCGTTGCCTACTTGTTGACTGCTGTGTTTTTTGATAGTGTACATTATCTACTTTTGATGGTAATCTACAGATAGAATCTTGTTTATGAAATATTACTGCATAAGTAAATATTCACAAGCTGTTGACAAGAAATATTTACAGTTCATAACGGTTTATATGTTTCATATTTAGTATTGCAGACAACAAAACATCAAGCTGGTTGAGGACCTGTACTATCAAGAGGATAACTCCCTGGAAGAGGGATACTGCAAAGTGATTCGCAGCTATACTCTAGATGTAAGTGTAACTGCAGTGACATACATTTTGTTTTGATTAAGCATTCTTAGACTTGTCACGGCAATGTCAGGTGAAATGAGGCTGTAAATAGGGCTAATGTCAGGGTATGACTGACTGAATTGGGGAAGTCCCTGACTGCATGGTTTTCACAGGGAGATGGTGAAAAGAGAGAATTGAGTGAGTCACGTGTGAATGTGAGATCTTGGGGATTGAGAATGAGGCTGTAAATAGGGCTAATGTCAGGGTATGACTGACTGAATTGGGGAAGTCCCTGATAGCAAGGTTTTTACAGGGAGATGGTGAAAAGAGAGAATTGAGTGAGTCACGTGTGAATGTGAGATCTGGGCGATTGAGAATGAGGCTGTAAATAGGGCTAATGTCAGGGTATGACTGACTGAATTGGGGAAGTCCCTGATTGCATGGTTTTTACAGGGAGATGGTGAAAAGAGAGAATTGAGTGAGTCACGTGTGAATGTGAGATCTGGGCGATTGAGAATGACGTGGTCATTTGGTGAGTAGGCCCCTAGATTGAAAGGACGTGAAGTTGAATCCAGAATGACAAGTGTAAACGTGAATCCGAATGAGAATCAAGGGAATGTTAGTCCTGAACGACAAGGAATGGAGCGGTGTTGAATTATTGTTTAGGCCAGCAGTTGTGCTCCACGGCCTATTGGTTATGCCAGTGTCCATTGTCTGAAGCGTGGCTGGAAACTTAGAGCGTGAGCAAGGCGAGATTGTCCAAATGGTGTTAGTGATTAGTTCTACTGTTGATTCTTGTCACTTGTGTTGCATTGACAATAAACCTGTGAAGTGCGTCAACTGTCGTCGACTGTCATTTAAAGTTGTGTGGCAGTTGGAGAGAAGAACAGTCTGGCTGGAATGTACTGTGACATAACATGTAGACAACAGAGTCAGTGTTGAATCTGCACAAGAGACATTAAGTGCTGAGGAGACACATTACATCAGGTATATGGCTGAACACAGCCAGTATCACACCTGATCATTAGGTTCCAGGACTGAAATGATTTGAGTAAGATGGTAGTTCTACCAGTTAAAAATATTTCCCTTTCTAATGGTTTACTCTTATTCCAGCATCTTGCCAATAATGAGAAAGATATAAAACCAATTGAAAAGTATATTAGCAAGCTTCACAATATAACAAATACAAATAAAATGTGAACGTTACGGCTATGAAGCCTTCATCAGCACATACAAATCTAACAATACTACACAAATACACAAAAACACTTAGCTGGTATCTCAAAGCAGCCGGGTCGATGGTTTCTCAGCAGACTGCTTACACGTGTCGGCTGGGTTAATAAATAACCCCTGTGTGGAGTATCAGGGGCTATAACTAGCTGGTTAGAGATAAAACTGTGAGGGCAGCTCAGTCCCCTAAGAGTTTAAAAAAAACTGTGTTGGCAGTTCAGTCTGCAGGGTGTTAAAGTCCCCAGAGTGTAAATAGATTCTCAAGAGACTTGCGGACTCTGTCGCTGGAGTGGCTTGCCAATAATGGATGCATCTCTGGTAGGCATTTTCTGTAATAGCCCTCAGTTGTCTCACCTCTTCATCTTCGAAACAATGGCTGGCCCATCGTCTTGTGGTTTACAACTAGGCTGTGATATCTGCACATTTTGGCCCAACACTTCTGATTTCAGAAGCCCTTAAATTAATAATCTTTTCTGACATGCTTGTTCAGAGACAGGGGGTCTATTCTGTTTTCCCCATACAATGGAGCCCCAGAATCCACACAGAGAATACCTCATATGTTGAGATTTTGTCCTGTATAATTTAGTAGGGATAAACAGAAGACAAATATTCACCTGCAATACAAGACAGTATATAAAATTTACCTGTGCTCATGATAAGGGAATCATAAGTATTTGCTTGTGTCCCCTGACTGTAGTCATTGATTTGTTTTCCCTGTGCAGAATTTTGAAGAGCCTTGCTTGTGTGCCCTGACTGTAGTCATTGATTTGTTTTCCCTGTGCAGAATTTTGAAGAGCCTTGCTTGTGTCCCCTGACTGTAGTCATTGATTTGTTTTCCCTGTGCAGAATTTTGAAGAGCCTTGTTTGTGTCCCCTGTCTGTAGTCATTGATTTGTTTTCCCTGTGCAGAATTTTGAAGAGCCTTGCTTGTGTCCCCTGTCTGTAGTCATTGATTTGTTTTCCCTGTGCAGAATTTTGAAGAGCCTTGCTTGTGTCCCCTGTCTGTAGTCATTGATTTGTTTTCCCTGTGCAGAATTTTGAAGAGCCTTGTTTGTGTCCCCTGTCTGTAGTCATTGATTTGTTTTCCCTGTGCAGAATTTTGAAGAGCCTTGCTTGTGTCCCCTGACTGTAGTCATTGATTTGTTTTGCCTGTGCAGAATTTTGAAGAGCCTTGCTTGTGTCCCCTGACTGTAGTCATTGATTTGTTTTGCCTGTGCAGAATTTTGAAGAGCGAGCCAAGTTGTTGGAAGATGCCGTGAACTGTTTTCACAGATGTAAGCATGAGTTTGCTGCAAAAGTAAGTTGTTTTTTTCCCCCCTTTCCTTTCTGTACTTAGCAAAGATACTTACAATTGTTCAAGTTATTAGTCTCAGTTCTCAGTTTCTATTAGAATATACCAGCTCTGCAGAGGTCCATAGTCTGAAACAGTGATTGAGAACATCATTCAGTAATGCCTTATGTGCACTATTTTCATTTCTAAATGTGTTCCTTATTTGATAGAAGATGCAAACCTGTTTGCAGGTCTAGCAGTCTGTATATTACCACAATAAGAGACTGCCAATGCAGCCTCGATTTGATTCTTGATCTGACAACAGAAACATCATGTAGCAAAAAAGAAGAAGAAAATTGTATTTAAAAAACATTATAACTAGAACCTTAAATTAAATGTCATTTATGTGAGGTGAAGTTTGTATTTGAATGGAGACGAGTAGTCACTCAGTAAACTGTGTTTTCAACTGATGTTCTAGGCTTCATTGTTTGAAACACTGGGTGTGCATGTATTGATGTCGGAGATGACTGAGAGAATTTATTTTGTTTCAATTCTTAATTTTCAAGACAGATCCATGAAAAATGATGATATTTAATCAGTCAGCAGCATCACTGAATTTCATATTCTTCTCCTTCAAGTGCTTTATTGGATCAGACATCAGATAATTACTCCCTAACCCTCTCTGTTGTCTGATATAATAAAGTTGGTGTTGCCTCTTTTGTTATCCAGTTGTTTAAGTTTCTGTCTTTCTCTTCTTCTCTTGTCCTCTATTTCACTTCTCCTGCTGACATCCCCTAATGTGTAATTGATCATTTCCTTATTCCCCATGTAGGTTCCAGGGCCCTGATGTATGGAAAACAAGAATAGACCCACTGCCTCCCCAGCAAGCATGTTGTAGGAGTCGACTACCTGGGGGCTTCATTTGAAGTCAGAGTATATCTGCCTGAGAGGCACAGAACCAACAGTGAAGTCAGAGCATATCTGCCTGAGAGGCACAGAACCAACAGTGAAGTCAGAGTATATCTGCCTAAAAGGCACAGAACCAACAGTCTGCATACATATAAGCTACATCTGTTGAAGGGATGTGCACACAAAACTCAGGTTCTGGAACAAGATTGAAGTCTGGAGGTGGATGAATGTCTAGAACTTTCTACCAGAGTTTACATGGGTGAATGCCAAGAAGGAGAAGAGCTCTCTAGTTTTGATGAATAATTGTGTAACATCTGCATCATAGAGACAACAGGATTATCATGAAATGTTAACAAATGTGAATGCATGTGAGAGAGATGACAGCACATATCTGGGCTACTCTGTGACATCTGATGGAAGGACTGACACAGAGATAAAGACAAGCTGTTGGCTAGAATGAGAATACTTAGTACATAAATATTGCTATGAGCAAACACTTCCCTTACTGTAATGTTGTGTGATCTCTTCTTCTGTATGGGTGCAAATGTTGGGCAATGGCAATTGAAATAGCGAAGAAACTGGAGGCAGTGGTTAATAAAACAGTGAAGAAACTGGAAGCAGAGGGTGGTGAAGAAACTGAAGGTAATGGCTAGTGAAGTGGTGAAGAACTGGAAGCAATGGATAGTGAAGTGGTGAAGAAACTGGAGGTAATGGCTAGTGAAGTGGTGAAGAAACTGGAGGCAATGGCTAGTGAAGTGGTGAAGAAACTGGAGGTAATGGCTAGTGAAGTAGTGAAGAAACTGGAGGTAATGGCTGGTGAAGTATTGAAGAAACTGGAGGTAATCGCTGGTGAAGTGGTGAAGAAACTGGAGGTAATGGCTAGTGAAGTGGTGAAGAAACTGGAGGTAATGGCTAGTGAAGTGGTGAAGAAACTGCAAGCAATGGATAATGAAGTGGTGAAGAAACTGGAGGTAATGGCTGGTGAAGTTGTGAAGAAACTGGAGGTAATGGCTGGTGAAGTGGTGAAGAACTGGAAGCAATGGATAGTGAAGTGGTGAAGAAACTGGAGACAATGGCTAGTGAAGTGGTGAAGAAACTGAAAGCAATGGCTAGTGAAGTGTTGAAGAAACTGGAGGTAATGGCTAGTGAAGTGGTGAAGAAACTGGAGGTTATGGCTGGTAAAGTGGTGAAGAACTGGAAGCAATGGGTAGTGAAGTAGTGAAGAAACTGGAGACAATGGCTAGTGAAGTGGTGAAGAAACTGGAGGCAATGGCTAGTGAAGTGGTGAAGAAACTGGAGGTAATGGCTAGTGAAGTGGTGAAGAAACTGGAGGTAATGGCTGGTGAAGTGGTGAAGAAACTGGAGGTAATCACTGGTGAAGTGGTGAAGAAACTGGAGGTAATGGCTAGTGAAGTGGTGAAGAAACTGGAGGTAATGGCTAGTGAAGTGGTGAAGAAACTGCAAGCAATGGATAATGAAGTGGTGAAGAAACTGGAGGTAATGGCTAGTGAAGTTGTGAAGAAACTGGAGGTAACGGCTGGTGAAGTGGTGAAGAAACTGGAGGTAATGGCTGGTGAAGTGGTGAAGAAACTGGAGGTAATGAATGGTGAAGTGGTGAAGAAACTGAAAGCAATAGCTGGTGAAGAAACTGAAAGCAATAGCTGGTGAAGAGGTGAAGAAACTGAAAGCAATAGCTGGTGAAGTGGTGAAGAAACTGAAAGCAGTGGATAATGAAGTTATAAAGAAACTGGAGGTAATGGCTGGTGAAGTGGTGAAGAAACTGGAGGTAATGGATGGTGAAGTGGTGAAGAAACTGGAGGTAATGGATGGTGAAGTGGTGAAGAAACTGGAGGTAATGGATGGTGAAGTGGTGAAGAAACTGAAAGCTGTGGCTGGTAAAGTGGTGATAAAACTGTAGGTCATGGCTGGTGAAATGATGAAGAAACTGGAGGTAATGGATGGTGAAGTGGTGAAGAAACTGGAGGTAATGGATGGTGAAGTGGTGAAGAACCTGAAAGCAATAGCTGGTGAAGTGGTGAAGAAACTGAAAGCAATGGCTGGTGAAGTGGTGAAGAAACTGGAGGTAATGGCTGGTAAGATGGTAAAGAAACTGGAAGCAATGGCTAATAAAGTGGTGAAGAAACTGGAAGCAGTGGCTGGTAAAGTGGTGATGAAACTATAGGTCATGGCTGGTGAAATGATGAAGAAACTGGAGGTAATGGGTGGTGAAGTGGTGAAGAAACTGGAGGTAATGGGTGATGAAGAAACTGGAGGTAATGGGTAGTGAAGTGGTGAAGAAACTGGAGGTAATGGGTCGTGAAGAAACTGGAGGTAATGGGTGATGAAGAAACTGGAGGTAATGGGTCGTGAAGAAACTGGAGGTAATGGGTGATGAAGAAACTGGAGGCAATGGCTAGTGAAGTGGTGAAGAAACTGGAGGTAATGGGTGATGAAGAAACTGGAGGTAATGGGTGATGAAGAAACTGGAGGTAATGGGTGATGAAGAAACTGGAGGTAATGGGTGATGAAGAAACTGGAGGTAATGGGTCGTGAAGAAACTGGAGGTAATGGGTCGTGAAGAAACTGGAGGTAATGGGTGATGAAGAAACTGGAGACAATGGCTAGTGAAGTGGTGAAGAAACTGGAGGTAATGGGTCGTGAAGAAACTGGAGGTAATGGGTGATGAAGAAACTGGAGGTAATGGGTGATGAAGAAACTGGAGGTAATGGGTCGTGAAGAAACTGGAGGTAATGGGTGATGAAGAAACTGGAGGTAATGGGTGATGAAGAAACTGGAGGTAATGGGTGATGAAGAAACTGGAGGTAAGGGGTCGTGAAGAAACTGGAGGTAATGGGTGATGAAGAAACTGGAGGCAATGGCTAGTGAAGTGGTGAAAAAACTGGAAGCAATGGCTAATGAAGTGGTGAAGAAACTGGAGGCAACGGCTAGAAAAGTGGTGAAGAAACTGGAGTTAATGGCTGGTGAAGTGGTGAAGAAACCGGAGGCGCTGGTGAAGTGGTGAAGAAACTGGAGGCATTGGAGTGTTTTATAGAATAACATTGACAAGATCATGGAAAGAGATGAAATGAAATATGGTGATATTGAATGCTGCAGCTGTTAACAACGTATCAGAATGAAACATTAGTGAGGGGCATATTTAACTGACCTTTCATCAAATCATCATACATCAACACCATCATGTGCCCACTCTGTGTCAGCACAGAGCACCACCATTATGAGCACTCACTCTTTGTCATCATACATCAGCATTATCATGTGCACCCACTCTTTATCATCATACATCAACATTATCATGTGCACCCACTCTTTATCATCATACATAAACATTATCATGTGCACCCATTATGCATCATCATACATCAACATCATCATGTGCGCCCACTGTGTTTCATCATACATCAACATCATGTGTTGCCGCTATGTTTCATCATTCAGCAAACAGAAGAGCAAGTGAAGCTCCTGAGACACCAGAGAAGGCTTGAAGATGACACTGGACGCTCATATGCTGACATGTCCTTGCAAAAAACTATGCGTACACTCATTATAGAAGGCAATCATCAGATGGTAGAGAAGCTTCGCAAGGAGTTCAAAGTTCCAGAGAGAAGGTTGGTAATACACTGTATGTTTTATGTTTGAAAATATTAGACTTTCATTCATCATGTGTACTGTTTAATTAGTTTCTTTTTGGCACAAATTTCTTTTCGTTTTATTTATGAAATAGGATGCAGAAAGCTGTAACTGTGAAGAACAGTCACTGAATGATTTAGCGGTTATGTATAGGGAGACACAGTGGTCAGAATTATCACATGGAACTTGTTTCCATGAAGTTTAAAGTTTCCAAAACACTTTGTTTACATAGTGTCCAGAATTTAAAAGTTTGCGCGCAATTGAGGAGAGGTGGTAATGAAATTATCTTGTGGAAACTAGAATTGTTTGTTTGAAATAACAATATACAGAGTCTGTATTTGATGCTTTCTTTTGAAGTATCTGCTTTTTTTGCCACTAAGCATCACACTTTAACAGATGACTGGGAGCTGTGCTATGTATGGCTCATTAAGGTGCTTGATGTGCTGTGATGTTTTGGAGTCTCAAGTTGCCATTTACCCCTTCAGTCCATCTTCCTCTTTGTGTTTTCATTTTCAGGTTGTATGCTTTTGCTGCCAGGTCTTTAGACTCATTCTTGTTTGATGGCCAAATCCTTTTAATCTTGGTTTCTCAATTAATTCATCAGTAGATAAAATGGCAGTGACTCTTGTAATCTTTTGATTTCTCATACAGTTTGGTTTATTTCTGTTTACAGCCTTTCTTTAACATCTCATTTCATAGGTGGTCAGTTTTCTGTTCTATTATTTGATTGGTGCCCTAGTCTCATGCTAGTAACCTGAAGTTGGTATCAAACTTGCCATTATAATTTGTGTTTTTGTCTCTGTTGGGATAGCCAGGTGTTTCAAGACTGAAGTCAGTTGATATGCAGCATTGTTAGCTTGTTTTAATCTTGTTGACTTGGGGACCAGTTGCATCCACCTTCATCATGGTGATGATTTATGGTCAGTTGGTTACAAATTCTCAGGGAATGGATTTTCAACTTATCTCTTATGGATTTTCAGTGGAGTCCATAGAGGAGCTTATACCTGTTGTAGTGAGGCACTTGCTGAGATCTTTTATCTGATAAAAGTATTATCTCCAAGGGGATAGTGTTGCAGAGTTCCCCATTCCCAGCGAGCAGAATGGTGTGTAGCACTGGTACAGACACTACATCAGTGGGGAGGTATATGACAATGTGGTCAGGTCATGATTGAGCATATTACAAATGAACTGACTGCATACAGGCTCAGGTTGATCGTATTCTCTCCAGAGGTTTTGCTGTGTCATTTTTCAACAGATTCAAACTCCAGAGGGACATTGAGCTGCCAAACCACCCATTGGTGCTTCAGACTTCTTCTTTAGATGCTTGTGTCACGTGTGACATTGTTTATGTTTGCAACAATGCTCATCACAGCACTGTTAGAACAGCCATTACAAAAGCCATTCAGTAGATGACTGAGATGATTGTTATTGTGTTCAAGGTACTGGATCATGCGAATCTTTGCACTGGCTGAAGCTGGGGACTGGGCAGAACTGGACAAGTTTTCTAAAGTGAAGAAAGCCCCAGTTGGTATGGAGGTAAGAGTTCCTCTGAAATTGTTCCGCTAAAATTAACCCAACAGCACATGCATAGCTTTTTTTTTTCTAAATGTATGTGGCCCTATTTTTATTAATTTTTTTTCATTTCTAAAGTGCAACTAATATGATTTTTTTTTAATGTTTTTATTTTTTATTTTCTCATCTTTCTTGAGAAGAATTTTTAGCCAAACGAGTACCATTTCTGCACTAACGCTTGGTTGCTATGAATCTCCAGTGTTTTATTTCATATATGGTAGCTGCGCCCACATTCTTTTCTTGTGTAATTTGTTATAATAATGTTGTGCCTTTTATCGCAGGCAAAATGTGGAATGATGTCTAATATCTTCTGTAATCTCTCATTTTAATCTCACTTTTTCTAATGGGATGGAGGGGGTGTGCATGCATATATGTATGTATGTATGTATGTATGTATGTATGTATGTATGTATGGATGGATGGATGGATGGATGGATGGATGGATGGATGGATGGATGGATGGATGGATGGATGCATGCATGCATGTATGTATGTATGCATGTATGTGTGCTTGCATGAGAGAGACATTATTAGGGTATTTCGTAGCACGGTAGCTAGCTCCCTTTTTGCCTGCTGAGTGGTCCCATTTTCAGAACCCATGTGAGGCAGGGATGTTCTCATTGATGTGGAATCCTAGCTAGATCAGTGCTGTCAGAAACGCGCCTGGCTGGCTTACTACTGACCCCAAGAGTCAGTAGGCAAGAAGTGTTTTGGTCTGGAAATATGGAGCTAGTACCAGTTGCCTTGTGCCATTAATTATTTTACTTTGTATATTTATATAATACTTATATGCTGCTGGATAACTATATATGTTGTAGTATATATTGTATGTGTGGGCCTTCTTGTACATATTTTTTGTCATCATCATGTGCCATACCGAGAAGCTTAAGCTGTCATGGTTTGTCATCTCATGCAACCACTGTTGTCTCAATCAGGTTAGATTGCTTGCCAAGCTGTATAAATGTGTGTGTGTATGGTGTGTGTGGTGTGCTGTGTGTGTGTGTATGGTGTGTGTGGTGTGTGTGTGTGTGCCTGCATGTGTGCATGCATGCATATGTGTGCAAGTGCATAAATACATGCTTGAATGTGTATGTGTATGTCACAGAAGTATGCCAGAATGGCTGCCAGAATGAGAAACTTTGTTGCTATGATCAGACAGAACTTGAGCTGGAAACTGCTGAGACTGGAATAATTTGAGCTGTGCTGAAGAAAACAGCAGTTATCCCAGCTGTATGTTACACTAGCTATTTGGAGTCTCTTGATGAGAGGTGTTTGCAAGAGTTAAGTTATGACACTTTAATCTCCTGACAAAGCATTCTCATCAAAGTCTGAAAATCTTCACACTTCTCTGGCCCATAGACATTCATTGATGGCTGCATGAAACATCACAACCGGGTGGAAGCCGTGAAGTATCTCGGCAGAGTGACACCAGAACACAAAGTTCGATGTCTGGTCAAAGTTGGGTAAGTTCCTGTTGCTGAACATTGCCTTTCTCATTTTGTCAAGTCTTAATTATTTGAGCAGACATTTGCTGTAATCTGTCCTGATGTTTTATTATAGTCAAGTTTTGAACTGATCACTGTCAGTTTACTTATAACTTGTTAATTGCTTTACAGTTAACACAGTACCATGAATAATGCCATGTGGTTCTCAATTAAACACAGCTGCTTTCTTGAAAGTAGTGTTGGGTTATGTGAAGTAGTTTTAAATCAGATGTGTAGTTAAAAACAAATCACTAAAACATGGAATAAGAGTTACTGAAAGAAATAATAAAGAGACAGTTGAAATATTTCGGCCACATTAAAAGATATAACAAACAAAAAAAAACAAAAAACAAAAATCGAATTTGGTACTTTGGAAGTATTAAGAATATTCACAGCGCCTTAGCTACTGATGCTGACTAAACAAAGACCGATTAAATGTTTCACTAGGCAAAGACCTGTCACAACCGTGTTTACTGTCTCATTGCCGTTGGTTTGCTTATGTCTAACTCCTCCAGTCTCAGACAGTGGTGATCTCAAAATAGTGGTCATCTAGATAAGAAGTTAAAAGGAACCCTTTGACACCAGCAGCACGTGATTATAGAAATTCTTTCTAGACCAGTTGGCTTATGATAGGTCAACAGCCACCATTACCTGGTACCCATTTGAGCCTGGATTAGCCTGGGAGCCAAGGGCGGTTTTGAAAAACAAAACAAATTAGACTAGCGACTTCGGTGTTCGGCAATTGGCGGTCTTTTCGGCAATTTCCGTTACCCGGAAACTGTTCGCAACTTGTTTCGGGAAATCTCGGCTGGTTTCCGGATGGGTCCAAATCTCTCATGAAATTTTGCCATTGGTGGGAATTTGGACCAGCTATAAATAGCTGAAAACAGCAGGAGGGAACCCCATTAACAGCGCATGTCTACGACAGCCGGACGTCCTCTGTTTTTCTGTTAGTCATCAGTTTGATTGAAAATAGCGGTAAATTCGAGGTTGGCTTTAGGCTTTAACTGTTACTCGTCCTGGTAATGCTAGTTATAATTGAATTCTCCGTCCAATTTTACATTTGTGTATAAAATTTCTTTCTGAACGGTGGCTAGGTAGATGTACAGTGACATTTTTCAGGCAATCACTGGCTCAGCCAGTGGCTGTGTCTCATTGCCTGTCATCTTGTCCAATGACAGTCCAATGTAAACAAAGCCGATACAGAACTGCGCAGTAGGTTGCGCAGAGAAAAACTTCTTGTTTCTGGGTCACAAGTTTTAGCGGATGTTTCTTACATCTCATCTCCACAAAAACCTACATATCTCAGCTCAGAAATGACATACAAGCATAAATGAGGTACCATTGGAAAGAGATTGTTTACAGCTATCTAACTGTGCTGGTTTTATTGGTGTAGAGGGCATTTTAAAAATTTTACTGAAGTAGCTAAATTAGACTCAGGGCAGATTCAAAACCCAACTCCCAGAGTTAAAGTTAGTTAGTCGACAGATTATCCTTATTGCACATTGAACTACTCAGTCCATTAGTGCTTGAAACCCCTCCTCAATAAACCCCACAGTGTGTAGCGACTGACGAAACCAGTTCTGTGTTGGTTTATTATTTTTCCCTGGCTTCCCGCATAGTGTTCTTCTTTGGTGACACCCCATTTAACTTGCTGTTCTTGTTTGGTGACACCCCATTGAACTTGCTGTTCTTGTTTGGTGACACCCCATTTAACTTGCTGTTCTTGTTTGGTGACACCCCATTTAACTTGCTGTTCTTGTTTGGTGACACCCCATTGAACTTGCTGTTCTTGTTTGGTGACACCCCATTGAACTTGCTGTTCTTGTTTGGTGACACCCCATTTAACTTGCTGTTCTTGTTTGGTGACACCCCATTTAACTTGCTGTTCTTGTTTGGTGACACCCCATTTAACTTGCTGTTCTTGTTTGGTGACACCCCATTTAACATGCTGTTCTTGCAGTCTGACCATGGTTCAGATTCACAGTTCCCAATTGGTTCACGCAAATGTTTTAAATCTTGTAGAGCATTCATAATATTAACCTGGTCCATAGCTTTCACAGTAGCCTTACCTGCAAGCCTATCAGTTTGCTCATGTCCTTGTACCCCCACATGTCCTGGCACGAAAATGAAACTAATCCTTCTCAGCCATGAACGCTTAGAGCCCACTACCACTGCCTTCAGACCCAGCCCTTCTCTATCTTCCTGAGCATACTCATCAAGTCATGGAGAAAGCATGACCCAGTGAAAGTCTGTGTCTCTAGCCATGTTACTGCTTTAGTCGCAGCTATGACCTCCATAGTCAGACTACTTGTAGCTACAGCAAATGCTCTAGAATATTCCTTCACAACTCTCCCTTCAGCCTGAGCCTTGAAAGCCCACGAGCTTCTAAGATGGCGGATGACAGACCCGTCTGTGTAAATGACAGCATCACCCTTTAGAGCATTCTCGAAAATCAAGGCTTGAACTTCTGCTTCCACGGCAGCCAGACTCTGTTGTCTGCATTTTCTGTCTAGTTGGATGCAAACAGAAAAGGATGTACAGCAAGTGCGCTTCGTAATGCCGGGGTGCCGTGTTCTTTTCAAGGTGCGACCCTAGTCTTTGATTCGACAGTGGTATCATGAAGCCAACCTTCTAGAAAGCAATGGCAAACTACTGGACATAAATTTGTCTAGAAAATTCACAACAGCCAAAAAATGTTGGGGTTGGTTCTGCAATGTCCTGTAAAGAAGACACAACTAACTAACTTTAAATTGATAGGATCCTTTCTTGAAGGCTACGTCTTGGCGCTGAAACTCCAAGTAAGGCTGAGTCTCCAAAGGGTTAAGACTGTGATGTGTAGTTTTACTAACAAGTTTGCAGCGTGTCGTTTGATGCCTAATGGGTTAATGTCTCCACAGATTATTTCGAGAAGCAGCAGAGGCAGCCATAGAGAACAAAAGTGAGGATGACTTTGACTACGTGGTCTCTCGACTCGGCCTGGCAGAAAGACAAGTAGCAGATCAAGTAAGGGCCATGAGAACACAGTTGGTGTCAAAGAAGTAATCACACAAATATGGGATTGTTTGTACGTGTGGACCAGATACTAGTGAAAACTTGGATATGGTAAGCAGGTAATGAGGAAAACCTTGTACATTGTGAACAGGTGGGGGGGGGGGGGGGGGGGGGGGGGGGGGGGGGGGGGGCCAGATAGAAGGGACGACTTTTCACGTGAGGAAGTAGATACTAGGCAGAACTTGTACATGGTGAATAAATACCAGGGAGAGCTCATACAGAAAACAGATACTTGGACAAGCAGGAATGGTTACTGAGGGATGACTTTTATATTGTGAAACAGATACCAAAGAGAACTTGTACATGGGAAACTGATACGAGAGATAACTGATACAAAAGAATACGTTAGAAGAAATCCTGCTTGTGTGTCTCATGTTATCTGTCATCCTTGTGTTGAATGTTGAATTAAGAATCGACATTAGAGCACTTAGGACATTTCCCATAAGCACTCATCTATGGAATTTCATCCTTGTGTATCATCCTTGTGTATCATCCTTGCGTATCACCCTTGTGTATCATCCTTGTGTATCATCCTTGTGTATTATCATTGTGTATCATCCTTATGTATCATCCTTGTGTATCATCCTTGTGTATCATCCTTGTGTATCATCATTGTGTATCATCCCTGTGTATCATCCCTGTGTATCATCCCTGTGTATCATCCTTGTGTATCATCCTTGTGTATCATCCTTGTGTATCATCCTTGTGAATCATCCTTGTGTATCATCCTTGGATATAAAAGCTCTGTAACTGTTTCAGTTGATATGTAAAGTCCCATGCTGTCCTGTGCAGCCACAATAAAACAATGGTATCTATAGCAACATTATGTAATTTGTTTCTGTCTTCAGACTGTCCCAGACTCTTGTATATGTGTGAGTATGAAAGGATGAGTGACCATGTAGATAGAAACAGAGGTTCCTATCTTCAGACTCTCCCACACTCTTGTGAATGTGTGAGTAGGAAAGGATGAGTGAGCATGTAGATAGAAGGAGAGATGTGTCTGCCCTTTGACTCTCTGTCTCATGTGTGTGTTTGAGAGAGACAGATGGGTGAACCTGCTGATACAAATAGAGAGGTTTCACTCCTAAGTCTGTCTCATGAGAGTTGGGAATAGATTGAAACATGATGGTTTTTAAGATGCTACTAGATCTACTTGTTTTCTTGTGACTACACAGACAAAAATC
Organism: Candidula unifasciata; assembly: GCA_905116865.2. Lineage (NCBI taxonomy): Eukaryota > Metazoa > Mollusca > Gastropoda > Stylommatophora > Geomitridae > Candidula > Candidula unifasciata. Next base: position 72,631 of record CAJHNH020000467.1, read on the forward strand.
CTAGTTTTATTTGTGTATGATTGCTATCCATGTTATGTTTTCCAAAGTTACACATTATGTAACTGACAATATTTATTAGCTAGGTAAGTAAGTAAGTTGTACTCCACCAGGACATCACACAAGCGATTAACACTCAATGACACACAGTGCCACCACGCAGATGAGGATTACCCGTGGAGAGGTCCTGGAAACTGTTAGGCCGTATTTATGGCCCGGCTATATTTAGGGCCCCTGGCAAAAGGCAGCGTGGGGCTTCAAAATAATGAAAAATTGCATCCCACAATGGGACGACTTTAGATTATAACAATATTTACTGGCTGTACTCATATGTTCAGTGATCATGACAAGTAACATGTCCAGTGTGTATTATTCTAGCATGTTCTGTGCCGACGGTTTTTTTAAAGAAATAATCTTGTGTTAGAAGAAACTTAATATGCTGCCTGGTGGGGTTCTGCATAGGGAAATAGTCAAGCCCCTTGCCATGCACTCTGAAGGTCATAGGTTTGTTTCTTGGCGGCCGTGTTGGGTTTGCAGGTGAAGCTTTTGTGGCCATCCATGAGGAATCGTGGCCAGAGCCACGGAGTTCATGCTTTGTGTGTGCTCTCAACAGACAGCTAGCAGTTCTGCAGAGAGAGACTGAGCCATATGGGACAAACCCATTGCACTGAAGTCGATCCTCTCATCTCGAACCTTTATTGCTGACACTTTAAACAAATATTTAATTCGTAATTTTCTATTCATTTCTATGGGTTACAGTTGTAATGCATAGTGTGTTATACTTTTGCAGAAATTGGGTTTCCTTGTTTTATTATGAATGACTTGGAGGAAATTATTTTATTGACATATTTGATGTATAGATCATATATTCTTGTTATTTCTGCTGTTGAGTTTCAAACTGTGTACACTGAGTAATTCTAAAATTATTAGGTCTAGACTCTATGTGTGTAATCCTCTATATATGTATTTTTCTTTTCATATATTATGTTATTCTACTTTGTATCTGAAAGATGTTTTTTTTTGCATTTATGTTTTTATCTGTGCATTAGTGTGTATATTGTGTAAGTGAAGCAACTGATCCATGTATGATGAAAGGAGTGCATGCCTTTTGTACTGGTGTCAGTACAGAAACATGAGGAAGAGGAATCTTGGAATGAAATGGTGAATGTAACTGTAGGCTTTTGAGAAGAATATTGAATATATTGTGGACAGAGAGGGGAAAAAAAGATGTTAAGTATTGAGCAAAAAAGGTAAAAGGTCAAGTCGGGAGATGTGAACCAGCGTCATTGCACACGGTTATAAACCATAAGTGCTCTGCCACCTGTACGGACAGCTGATGAGAAACTGTCCGCCTGTGTTGCCGTCCGCACTTAACTCCGTAGCTACAGCGATGTTCCTCCATCTCTCCATCTACCCCATAGTGTCGACTTTGTACCCATTTCCCAGAGGCTGGGTGAACCCTAGGAACCGGTCAATTGTGAATACCGACCGTGGGCGCTGCAGCGAGTCGTAGCTTGCAGCTGGATTTGAAAGCGAGTCTCGTATTGACTGCGCTAATACAGTGCTGAGTAATCTAGGTTAAAAGATCGCTCATAAAACCTATACAGAAAAGACATGAAATCTTCAAGGCATATCAGCAACAGAGATGGAACAGAGACATGAAATCTTCAAGGCAAGTCAGCAAAAGAGATGGAACAGAGACATGAAATCTTCAAGGCAAGTCAGCAAAAGAGATGGAACAGAGAAAATCTTGTAGAAAATAGCAGACAGATAAGGCAGGGAAAGAAACAGTGAAAGGTCTGTGTATTGTCAGCCTGTTGATTGCCAGGACAAGATTACACATTTAGTCACAGCTTGACAACAATAACAGAAACTGAAAAAACATCAACTGACAGAGGACAGGGCGGTCACAGTTGCCATGTCTACTATAAACTGGGCAACTGAAGAACCTGTCATTCTTTATACTCTGCAAGCCATGACTGTTGCTAGATTTTACTTACTCACTTTAGTTAAAGACTATTGATGTTAATCGTCATCAAGTTAATCATCAAGTTAATTATCGACATCAACATCAAGATTTTGAGCCCTTGAGCTGGTCGTGAAGCATCCTGACCATTCTCCCCCATGATTATCTGTTTTGTACCATTCCATTTAATGCTGCATTGATAGGTCTGTATATGTCTGTTTTATAATCTTCTTCTTCTTCATGTTCATCAGCTTTAAACTGTTGGAAGGTTCTGGTTGTTTGTCCACATCTGGACTCTAGTCCTATTCCCGAAACTTGAGTGTTGCATGCACACCCATTTCACAGGTCTGACTTATTTGCATGCAGACTGTTAGTTCCTCACCTCTCAGAGGCAGATGTACTCCCACTTTAGAGGAAGCTCCCATTTAGTCGATTATTACGATATGCTTTTGGGCAGGCAGTGGGTCTATTCTTGTTTTCTCCACAATGGGATCCCAGAACCCACACGTTTCAGAATGTTATCCTTGATCTTTCCTTGCCTCTGTCTCCCAGTATTGTGTCCTCTCTGTGATATTTCTGTATGCCCTTGCAAGCAATGAGAGTCTTTACTTTTGCATCAATTCAAGTTTTCTTCTGTGTGTAATATTTTTAATAGCTGTTTCTTGTGTCAGTTTTTCTGTCACCCTGGTTCTTGCTGTGGTTCAGTTATCCACATCTCATCAGATTGTGCTGTTTTGTCGTGGTGTATAATTATAAAATATTGTCCACAAATATTCCAAGGAGCAGTCTATAAACTTCTTTTTTGCATCTACAGTTGGTTCTTTTTGATGGTCTGAGGTCTCTTTATCTTGACACCAGTTTTTTTTTTTTTTTTTTTTTTTTTTTTTTTTTTTTTTTTTTTTTAAATACTGCTGACCCCATGTTCTACGCTTCTTTTTCACTTGTCTCTAATTCACTTCACCATGTGTTTATTTTTTTCTTGTCTCCCCTTTTTCTTTGGTTTGTGGGTTCCAATGCACGGAATTCTAGAATAATATATATTCTGCTTTGTCTGTGTGTGTGTGTTTGTGCATGACAGTTTCAATGCCAGCGTCTTTTCCTCCCCACTTGATTCGTTGGAATATGTTTACTTCTCTCCAAAAGCTCAGTATTAGTTATTCTGTCATATTTGATTCCATTCTGTCATATTTGATTCTGTCATATTTGATTCCATCAGCCACCAGGTCGTGAATTTGTGTTGTTTATTAATCATTATTTTTGTGATTCTCTATGTGTTGCTTTGTGCAGCAGTACTGACTTTCCTAGTGCTATGAAAGCTCCTTTTGCCTTTTGTTTTCATATTTTGTTAACTCTATCATTTCATCGTGGTCTTCATTACCGCCTAGGTAGGTGTATAACCCTACATCTTGAAATAGGAATCACTGAAGTGGTTTGTATGTTTGCTTGTGCATGTGGCTAGCTCCCTATCTGTGTAGACCATTGGGCACTGGTTGGATGATTTGATCACTGTCATGCCGGCGACTTCTATTTCCCAATACTCACTATAAGCTGGGTCAGTCTCGGAGCACAGATCAGTTATAGTAAAAGTCCCAGTCATAGATGATTGGGAGACATGACCAGTAGCACTCAGGTGTGCCAGGCACCGTTCTTAAACAGTGGTCTTAGTAGCACCCAGGTGTGTCAGGCACCGTTCTCAACAGTGGGGCACCGTTCTCAAACAGTGGTCTTAGTAGCACTCAGGTGTGCCAGGCACCGTTCTCAAACAGTGGTCTTAGTAGCACTCAGGTGTGCCAGGCACCGTTCTCAAACAGTGGTCTTAGTAGCACCCAGGTGTGCCAGGCACCGTTCTCAAACAGTGGTCTTAGTAGCACTCAGGTGTGCCAGGCACCGTTCTCAAACAGTGGTCTTAGTAGCACCCAGGTGTGCCAGGCACCGTTCTCAAACAGTGGTCTTAGTAGCACCCAGGTGTGCTAGGCACCGTTCTCAAACAGTTGTCTTAGTAGCACTCAGGTGTGCCAGGCACCGTTCTCAAACAGTGGTCTTAGTAGCACTCAGGTGTGCCAGGCACCGTTCTCAAACAGTGGTCTTAGTAGCACCCAGGTGTGCCAGGCACCGTTCTCAAACAGTGGTCTTAGTAGCACCCAGGTGTGCCAGGCACCGTTCTCAAACAGTTGTCTTAGTAGCACCCAGGTGTGCCAGGCACCGTTCTCAAACAGTTGTCTTAGTAGCACTCAGGTGTGCCAGGCACCGTTCTCAAACAGTGGTCTTAGTAGCACCCAGGTGTGCCAGGCACCGCTCTCAAACAGTGGTCTTAGTAGCACTCAGGTGTGCCAGGCACCGCTCTCAAACAGTTGTCTTAGTAGCACCAAGGTGTGCCAGGCACCGTTCTCAAACTGGTCTTAGTAAATAAAACAAATTAAAGAAATTACAATGATTTCTCCCCAGTGTTTTCAAAACTATACGCATTTGTTTTAAACTGGATAGACAGCCATTTTTTGTGTGTGTGTGTCCTGTGCAGAATAAAACCTTCTTGCTTGTAGGAACATCTCATTCTTCATTGCTTGATACATTACATCAATTTACCACAACAGTGTTTACATACTGAAAATACGACATTGTTTGTTTATTTATAGCACTTCTCGAGATTTGTAATTACAATTTTGAAAGGAAAAAAAAACATATTACATGATGTATGATATGTTGTAGTGTCTTCACATGTTTGGTGCTCAAAAAAAGTGCAGTGTAGTATCAACATAGTGCCATGTACTATCTACATAGTATAGTGCCTTGTAGTATCAACATAGTCCTATGCAGTATCAACATAGTGCCATGCAGTATCAACATAGTGCCTTGTGGTATCAGCATACTGCCTTGTGGTATCTACATAGTGCCATGTAGTATCAACAGGGTGATAGAACTAGAACTATCAAGGTAAAATAACTGTCAGGGTGATAGAACTAGAACTATCAATGTAAAATATATGTTAGGGTGATAAAACTAGAACTATCAAGGTAAAATAAATGTTAGGGTGATAGAACTAGAACTATCAAGGTAATATAACTGTCAAGGTAATATAACTGTCAGGGTGATAGAACTAGAACTATCAAGATAAAATAACTGTTAGGGTAATAGAACTAGAACTATCAAGGTAAAATAACTGTTAGGGTGATGTGACTAGAACTATCAAGGTAAAATAACTGTTAGGGTGATAGAACTAGAACTATCAAGGTAATATAACTGTCAGGGTGATAGAACTAGAACTATCAAGGTAATATAACTGTCAAGGTAAAATAACTGTCAGGGTGATAGAACTAGAACTATCAAGGTAAATAACTGTCAGGGTAATAGAACTAGAACTATCAAGGTAAATAACTGTCAGGGTGATAGAACTAGATCTATCAAGGTAATATAACTGTCAAAGTAATATAATTGTCAAGTGATAGAACTAGAACTATCAAGGTAATATAACAGTCAGGGTGATATAACTAGAACTATCAAGATAAAATAACTGTCAGGGTTATAGAACTAGAACTATCAAGGTAATATAACAGTCAGGGTGATATAACTAGAACTATCAAGATAAAATAACTGTCAGGGTAATAGAACTAGAACTATCAAGGCAAAATAACTGTTAGGGTGATAGAACTAGAACTATCAAGGTAAAATAACTGTTAGGGTGATAAAACTAGAACTATCAAGGTAAAATAACTGTCAGGGTGATAGAACTAGAACTATTGAGGTAAAATAAATGTTAGGGTGATAGAACTAGAACTATCAAGGAATTATAACTGTCAAAGTAATATAACTGTCAAGGTGATAGAACTAGAACTATCAAGGTAAAATAACTGTCAGGGTGATAGAACTAGAACTATCAAGGTAAAATATATGTCAAGGTGATAGAACTAGAACTATCAAGATAAAATAACTGTTAGGGTAATAGAACTAGAACTATCAAGGTAAAATAACTGTTAGGGTGATATAACTAGAACTATCAAGGTAAAATAACTGTTAAGGTGATAGAACTAGAACTATCAAGGTAATATAACTGTCATGGTGATAGAACTAGAACTATCAAGGTAATATAACTGTCAAGGTAAAATAACTGTCAGGGTGATAGAACTAGAACTATCAAGGTAATATAACTGTCAAGGTAATATAATTGTCAAGTGATAGAACTAGAACTATCAAGGTAATATAACAGTCAGGGTGATATAACTAGAACTATCAAGATAAAATAACTGTCAGGGTTATAGAACTAGAACTATCAAGGTAATATAACAGTCAGGGTGATATAACTAGAACTATCAAGATAAAATAACTGTCAGGGTAATAGAACTAAAACTATCAAGGTAAAATAACTGTTAGGAAGATAGAACTAGAACTATCAAGGTAAAATAACTGTTAGGGTGATAGAACTAGAACTATCAAGGTAATTTAACTGTCACGGTGATAGAACTAGAACTATCAAGGTAATATAACTGTCAAGGTAAAATAACTGTCAGGGTGATAGAACTAGAACTATCAAGGTAAATAACTTTCAGGGTGATAGAACTAGAACTATCAAGGTAATATAACTGTCAAGGTAATATAATTGTCAAGTGGTAGAACTAGAACTATCAAGGTAATTTAACAGTCAGGGTGATATAACTAGAACTATCAAGATAAAATAACTGTCAGGGTGATAGAACTACAACTATCAAGATAAAATAACTGTCAGGATGATAGAACTAGAACTGTCAAGATAAAATAACTGTCAGGAAGATAAAACTGGAACTATCAAGATAAAGTAACTGTCAGGGTAATAGAGCTAGAACTATCATGATAAAATAACTGTCAGGGTAATAGAACTAGAACTATCAAGGTAAAATAACTGTCAGGGTGATAGAACTAGAACTATTAAGGTAAAATATATGTTAGGGTGATAAAACTAGAACTATCAAGGTAAAATAACTGTCAGGGTGATAGAACTAGAACTATTGAGGTAAAATAAATGTTAGGGTGATAGAACTAGAACTATCAAGGTAATATAACTGTCAAGGTGATAGAACTAGAACTATCAAGGTAAAATAACTGTCAGGGTGATAGAACTAGAACTATCAAGGTAAAATATATGTCAGGGTGATAGAACTAGAACTATCAAGATAAAATAACTGTTAGGGTAATAGAACTAGAACTATCAAGGTAAAATAACTGTTAGGGTGATATAACTAGAACTATCAAGGTAAAATAACTGTTAGGGTGATAGAACTAGAACTATCAAGGTAATATAACTGTCAGGGTGATAGAACTAGAACTATCAAGGTAATATAACTGTCAAGGTAAAATAACTGTCAGGGTGATAGAACTAGAACTATCAAGGTAAATAACTGTCATGGTGATAGAACTAGAACTATCAAGGTAATATAAC
>CAJHNH020000467.1:82500-92500 GCA_905116865.2 Candidula unifasciata
CAATTTCCGTAACCACACATCAGCAGTCATCAGAGTACATTAAGGAATGTGAAATGCATTCACTAACCTCTCAGGATCTAATGGCACAAACTCACAAGTGACAGAAGTAGACACTAGAGGGTATACTATTTGGTTGTCTTGGTTCATCTTGATGGGCAGTTAGAAGATATCATATATGGTATAACACCCTACCAGGGGAGTCAACTGACACATCTGATCTGAGGGAGTAAGGTAGTAACACTGAAATGAGATCTCTGGAGACAGGCAAGAAAAAATGTTTTGTATTCATGCACATCAGTGTTCATCCAGTAGTATACACATGGCTGCAGACTGTCAACATGTTGATCACACACTGCTGCACAAGGCTACAGACTGTCAATATGTTGATCACATACTGCTACACATGGCTACAGACTGGCAACATGTAGATCACTCACAGTAACACATGGCTACAGACTGTCAACATGTAGCCCACTCACAGTAACACATGGCTACAGACTGTCAACATGTAGACCACACTGCTACACATGGCTACAGACTTTCCACATGTAGACCACTCACAGTAACACATGGCTACAGACTGTCCACATGTAGACCACACACAGTTACACATGGCTACAGACTGTCAAACAACATGTAGACCACACTGCTATACATGGCTACAGACTGTCAACATGTAGACCACACTGCTACACATGGCTACAGACTGTCAACATGTAGACAACACTGCTACACATGGCTACAGACTGTCAACATGTAGACCACACTGCTACACATGGCTACAGACTGTCAACATGTAGACCACACTGCTACACACGGCTACAGACTGTCAACATGTAGACCACACTGCTACACATGGCTACAGACTGTCAACATGTAGACCACACACAGTTACACATGGCTACAGACTGTCAACGTGTAGACCACACTGCTACACATGGCTACAGACTGTCAACATGTAGACCACACTGCTACACATGGCTACAGACTGTCAAAATGTAGACCACACTGCTACAGACTGCCAACATGTAGACCACACACTGCTACACTGTACAACTCCTGCACCATACTGTATGGCCATTTACCACAGTGAAATCTTGATCTACGTCCTGCGGCAGGCAGATGCAATTGCTCCTGCAGTCCTCTTCTTCGACCCTGCTGTCAATCATCTACAGCACTCCCCACCAACACACGCACACACACATACACAGAGAGAGAAAAGGGAGAGGCTGCAAAAGTGGGTTTCTCACTTCCTGGAACAGATTTTGGTTAAGCACAGTGAGAGAGGACTGCTAGTAAACACACCCCTCCATGTATGGCCCAGCGCCATACATCCGCTGGAACTCCTGCACATATTGAAGTCTGTGTTGTTCTGGGGTCATCGGTGGCGCGCTGTGACCCATGTGGGGGTTCACAGTGGCTGACCCCGACATACTAAAGGCTCCTCGCATGGCTGATGTTGTCACGTGATGATGGACAGGCGTGGGCGACGAAGTCAGAGCTAAAGGTTGGCTGTCGGGAAACTGTGACGTAGACTTGAATAAGTCATCCTTGACCGTTCCGTCTGACTTCAGTAACGGTCTGTGATTGTCGGGAAATGCCATGGTAAAGAGCGCTTCCGGGTCACAGACAAACTTGTACACATATCGTTCGCCAGCTACCTTCTGCATGATGCCTTTCTCGTAATAGTATCTGAGAGATCTGCTGAGTTTGTCGTAGTTCATGGCCGGTCGGTTCTTCTGCATGCCCCAACGTCTGGCCACCTGCGGAATAATAGAGAATTATTTGTCTTGGATGTTTCCAGCAGTACAAACACACGCTAAAGCCCGTACCTATTTACATATACATGCATACGGGAGTCCCCGTGGCGGAGCGGCTAGACGCTCGCCGAGGATCGAAAGGTTGTGGGTTTGCTGCCTGGAGAAGCCTGATTTTTTTTCAAAAATGACCTGGCTTCCAGGTCCACCCAACCTTGAGTGGGTTCCGGGAAGTAGAGGCGGCCAGCGGTGATGCGTCATCCATCTTGTGCCGATTGGTCTATGAAAATATAGGTCTAGCCCTATATGCCCTATACGCCTAAAGGCGTGGAAAAGGGTCCCAATGTGCCTGAGGATCTCGGTGTCGGCACCTTTGCAAACATACATTCTCATTCCGATAGTATGACTAAATGTTGTAAACCTACCGGTCTGAAGGTCTAGGGTTCGAATCCGCGGCTAGGTGATTTTTATCTGACCATGGTAAACAAGGATAACAACAGGTATGAAGAAATATCCTGAGAAGCAAAGGCGGCCGAAGTACCATATCGTCTATCTAGTTGGGCAAGTCTACAAAAAATGTTTCTGGTACATATATTGGAAGTCTTCTGTCCCCCCCCCCCCCTCTCTCTCTCTCTCTCTCTCTCTCTCTCTCTCTCTCTCTCTCTCTCTCTCTCTGTGTGTGGGGGGGGGGGTGTTAATGGGGTGTGTGTGTGTGTGTGTTATTGTATAAATGCAGGGCTCGGAGTGACGCATTTCCCAGGGAGATATGATCATTTGTTTGTTTGGTTTGCTCGCATCACACGTACCTGCCTTCATGAATGTTCACATCTACTTCTTGTTTACGCTTTGTCAGTCGCCATATTTGCTTTCATTAGTTTCCGTTCGTGGTGAATGTGGTTAGTATTGCCAAGTTGAGTTCTTAAGAATATCTTATAGAATCCTTGAACTTCATTTCTAGTGCTAGCAACTCCTTATCTTCAGACTCAAATCTGGTTGCTAAGAATAATGAAAGTAACAAAGGGCGTCCCTGTCGGTATTTGGAACTCATCTGCTAGTCTTTCTCTAGAAAGGACTTCTTTGCATGTCTTCATGTGCTTCTTTGATTAAGTTAGTGATCTCTTTAGGGGTTCCATCAAGCCGTATCGATTTCCAGATTCTGTTTCAGTCAGAAGGATGTCCTTTGCAGAGCCTTGCTTCCATAACAACCCTCCGAAAAATATCTCGATCACAAGCAAGATGTCCCGCGTCCGATACACCCATATGGAGATCCTCCGCCACATCCTGCACCCATCTTCTCTTTAGCCTTCTTCTTCCTCTCTTCCCAGGCATATACCCCTCCATTACTGTTTTCTCTAAGCTTTCGTGACGTTTCAAGTGACCAGAATATTTCAGTTTTCTGCTTTTTGTCGTCTTTATAGCCAAGCGTCTTCAGTTTTGAGTTCTTGAAGTATGGATAGATTCATTTGTTCTTTTTTTTTTTACCCATGATATTTTAAAAACCCGTCTATAAAATTTGTATTCAAAGGCATTTATGCGCTGTTCAGTCTTTTGGTAGTTCATAAATCCAACACTAATTTATGAATTAATTCTAATGCTTTGTTTTAATGTGCGTTGTGTGGCTGTCTATTGACTGGGCGAAGGGAGAAAAATGTTGTTTAGGAAATACCGACAAAATCAGGGGGTGGGAGGGGGGAAGGAAAGAAAGCACCTATGGAGGATTTATTTTTGCAGATGACAAAACTCTGGTGATGAAGAACTGTGATGATTTGCACATACATTTACAGACTAGTTATGGAATGACGCATATATCTGAAGACATCAATAGCAGATCAAGCGGATGTCGAACAGAAGGGGAATTACCCGGGAATTGTTAAAATTAAGTACTGGCAAGGGAACAGCAGATCATGTTAACAGCCTGAACTAAATATAGAACTGTTAACTGGATAGTTTCAAACAAATTCTAATGTTATTTCAGTGTTAAACGTTGCCTGTAAAAGTTAAAGAACCACTAGACAAATTAAATGAAACTGATTAGCATTCTAAATATATATATATATATATATATATATATATATATATATATATATATATATATATATATATATATATTAATTACCTAAGAAAATTGATGAATATTAAATGTGGTGAATTCAAGAAAGGCTTAAAAAAAGAGAGGGCGATAGAGAGAGAGAGAGAGAGAGAGAGAGAGAGAGAGAGAGAGAGAGAGAGAGAGAGAGAGAGAGAGAGAGAGATGACTCTCGTGTTTCAACAGTTATAAAGAAAGCGAAGGTGGCCTATATCGCATAAATCAGTACAACCCGATAATGTGGCTAACTAGTCAGAGCCTGACCTGTTTGATGCCAAGCCTGCCTGTTCACTCCCAGCTCCCTGCTCTATCTTAATGGCATATCTTTATCTACAAAGCGATTTATATTTGTTTTTATTCTAATTAAATATTTCCACAGGAACTGTTGTTAACATAATTCATGTATACGATGATTTAAATTAATGCACTGGGATCAGGCGCACACGTTTGTATGAATGAAATGCATGCGATCAATAAAAGTAAAATGTTATATTTAACTGGTACTTTCAACAACACTTTATGCTTAGAAATAACATACAGGCACAACACGCACGTGCGTGTGAATGTGTGTGTGTGTGTGTGTGTGTGTGTGTGTGCGCGTGCGTGCGTGCGTGCGTGCGTGTGTGTGTGTGTGGAGCGAGGCACTTTGAAAAAAAAATGTGGACACATTTGGCCTCCATAAACCCTAGCCCTTGGTGTTGGCATTCAGTGTTGACAGCATATCTCCATCCTACCTTTGAGACCACCCAGCATCAGTTCGGTATATGAAAGATAAGTAATTGATAAAGCACACTTGAGGTTTACGGCATCAACTTGGGACCTATAAATGCTTGTGATCCCTGCTCTCCGTGCATAAAGTTTAACAAGATAATTTGACAAAGCTTACCTCTTCGGGTTCTATGAGCTTGAACTCCAGCCCTCTGCCTGTCCAGGCAATGAAGGAAGCGTTTGACGGGTCGTCAAGTAACGCCACCAGGAACTGCCAAAGTTGTAGGGATCCCCGTCTCTGGTAGGAGGCGTGTCCCTCTCTGTGGAAGCGTTCCAGATAGAAGTCGCGATAGAAGTCCGGCTTGATCTCCAGGCCTGCAGATGTAGGATGGAAGGGTCACATCAAATACTGAAGACAACAATTGGACAACAGCTCAGGTCTGTCTACTTTATAATTATCTTCTTCATTCACTTCTCGTTTATAGACATTCTCTGTGCGGAGATTAATCCACATCTAGTGGTATCTATAGCTGTATAGCTATATTATTTTTCAACATTACAAATAGTAAATGTGTCCAAGGCTGAAGTGTGTGTTTCAGTCTTATCCGTTTCGTTTCTTTAGGGAAGGACACTATAAGTTGTGTATTTATCAGTCGCGGTTCTGGCAAAGGCACTGCGGGACTGCAGCACCCCTTATTTTCACTTCAACCATTCACTCGGTGTTATCGATAACATTAAATATAATTTCTTTGTATGTCTACTGCGCTATATAAACCTTACAATTGACATTGTGTTTGTCAATTAATGGATTAATCAAAAACATTTAAATTGAAAAATAATTTTATGAAACTGTACTTTTCACAGTTCCCGTGACACGATATTCGGGGGAAATATGAAACTACCCATAAGGTTGAGTGGCACTGTCGCTAACGCAGTGCTTGCCAATCCTGTTTTATTAATTTGTTTTTTCGTTTTTAAATGAATGTATCATGCGTGAGTCGGCTCTGTGGCTAAGTTGATGCGAACGCTTCGTGATGCCGGGGTGCCGGGTTCGATCCAAGCTGTGGGCCTTGCGCCTTGTGTTGGTTTTGACAGTGGTAATTGGGAGCCAACCGTCCAGAGCAATGGCAAACTATTGAACGTAAATTTGCCTAGAGAAACCACACAACAGCCAGTGGCTGCTGGGGTTGGTTCTGCAACGTCCTGTAAAGGATACGCAACTAACCTAATCATGCGTGAACAAATTAGGCTGTTAGTAATTAAACATGTGTCTTCTTAATGGATGTTATCAAGTTTATATATGGATATTTTGTTTCGTTTCACACAACATTAAAACACTAACTATACATTGTCTAAACCGGTACCTCCACTAATGCCGTCTACGACCCGCCATTTGTCTTTATCGTCAGTCTTCGTCAGGTTTTTGTTTGCCGTGTCGAGAAACATTGTTGGCCTTTTTTTTTTAAATTCAAGCTATTCACACCCCCGCTTGTACCGTGTGCGTGTTTGTCTCTAATAAAATATGCCATTCACATTTAAGTGCCCAAAATTGTTAGGTATAGCCAGCGACGACCAATTCGTATGTGTAAGCATTAGCAGGTAGCAGTTACACTGGAGATTGTATCAGGCGATACTTTCCTGCTCGTAGCTTGGCTGTTAACACTTTGTGTATGCGGTTAGCATAGTAGTACTTGGTAGCTTTCATACCTGACGGTTTCTGCATAAGGGTGCAAGCATGCAGCAAGTGTTCATTCGCTATGTTCGATATCTAAAAAGAGTGGCGTTTTTTTAAGTTTAAAGTTTGAAAATTGAACAACGGACCAACATCATGGCACACAGGTAGCAATCCATAGGTGCTTCGTTCTTCTTCTAACTCAAGTCTGAGTCCGAAGAAACTCAGCACAGTGCACAGACTCAGTTACACCGGCAATGATCCTGAAATATTTTAGGTAGATTTTTAACTGCAAATTTTAGGCGTATTTTTAATAAATAGTTAAGTTTAACAAAGTTAGTAGCGTAGATTTTTAACTGCAAATTTTAGGCGTATTTTTAATAAATAGTTAAGTTTAACAAAGTTAGTAGCGTAGATTTTTAACTCCAAATTTTAGGCGTATTTTTAATAAATAGTTAAGTTTAACAAAGTTAGTAGCGTGTCCTTTACATGACATAGCAGAACGAACCCAGCACTTTTTGGCTGTTGTGGTTTCTCTAGGCAAATTTGTACGTTCAGTAGTTTGCCATTGCTTAATGAACGGTCAGCTGTCACTACCACTGTTGAAAGCAAAGCAAGACAAACGGTCAGCAGCTGGGAGCGAACTCGGCACCCCGGCATTACGAAAGGCGTTTGCAACGTCTAAGCCACAGACGCTGACTAATAAATAGTAATCAGTAATAATAAATAATAAAATAATGCAGTTTTCTTTGGCAATGGAAAGTGTCACGTGCCATTACAGCCGTTGAGGAGTCATTGGAAGGGCACAACAGAGGACTATGGGAATGTTGTGTATGAAATACCGACGAAGACTTTTGGGTGGTGGATGGAGGGGGGGGGGGGGGGGGGAAGAGGGGGCACCTTGGAGAGTGGTGGTTAATTTGCACACGCGCGTTGACCAGGCCATTTTTCTCCAGAGTTAGCCGCTCCTGGTGCATATGTTTAATCACTATCTGCCCAAATGTCCCCACTTCAAGCATGATACATTCGTTTAAAAACCAAATCTATTCTTCTTGTTTTACTGTGTGCGAACAGAATAATCAAACAGGATCAGCTTACAATGCGTTTTGCGACAGTGCTACATGTGCACGCATGGACACTGGTTATACAGCCAGTTTTCCTGTCGCACTTATCGTTTTACTATCTGCGCCTTGGTGTTTGGTTTTATTTATTCACTCATTTGCAATTTTTAGTAAATATTTTTTTCACAATTATGTTTTCTGGCTGACTTATTATCTTGTTTTCACATAAATGCTCAAAAGAGAAAGTAGAGGGACAAGCATAAATGCGTCGTTAGCTTCAGATTTATGTAATAACTGTTAACCAAGCCATTTTCCCCCAGAGTTTGCCGCTCCCGGCCCATGAAAAAATCCCTATATTTGATGTCAGGCCACAGAATACCATGTCTCCATTTCGCTGTCACTCACTTCCAGCGAAGCCCTCAAGGTAATTTGCATAATTACGTTTTAGTGTGGAAAAAAATTTGAAATCTGAACATCTTGTCCTTGTAATAAAGTCGAGCTTGTCCCCACCGGTTCAAGCAAATTATGGGACATATAATTACCAAGTTCCTACGTGATAAATTTCGCCAGCCCTTCAGCGGAACGCTTCTTGCAGTCTAATGTTACACATTCGCCTTCTGGTAACCATAGCAACGCCAGCGTCTCGCGCGTAATAGGGTGTCATTTTCACAGTGCCGTTCGCGCCAAAACTCACCACCTAGAGGGCCCTACAAAACAAGGGGAGGTGACGATGCCGTAAAAATTGTTGACAAGTTCCCGAGAGTTCTGTGCCCTGAGGACTCTTTTCCCAACATTACTCTCGATTTTAAGACAAGAATAAAACTCGCTTTGCTCAATTTTGCTCTGCTCTTTTGCAACAATTCACGACAAAAGAATAGGAGTGCGACAAATATATGTCCACGTCGTTATTATGCCCGAACTGGCATACAGGGATCGATGAAAGAGATGTGTCTGGCACATTCTACTTTCTAATTATGGCGGGACTTGACTTACAACACTCCCAGTACTGGACACCTTGTTATTCCTAATTATCCTCACAATCAGAACAAGCAAAAGGCTTTAAATTATGGCTGTCACACGAAGGCGGTCCCTTGGAGCCAATATCACGCACAGTAAATTTTTACATGAGTCCTTTGCTAGAAAAAAAAAACGCTGTGATGGACAGACCGAGAATTGCCCCCGAGATGCATAAGTCGCTGCATTTATCATTAGACTATTCAAAGATATATTGGTCGTCAGATAGATGATTACAATATGATAACAGATTTCAGTGTGTGCCGCTTGAGAGGGTTAAATTATCTGAAGTCTGCTTGAATATCTGTCAAGAAATTTAACCTGCACATCTTTCAAATTGTCTTTAAGATATTTTTTAAAAAAAGAAAAGAAGTTCAGTCGGTTGTGTTGGTGAGCAAAGTCTGCGGAAATACAACTTAATGTGCAAGTCTGCTGTATGGTAAGTCTGCTGTATGATAAGTCTGCTGTATGATATGATAAGTCTGCTGTATGATATGATATTCTGCTGTATGATATGATATGTCTGCTAATTGAAATGGTAAGTCTGCTGTATGATAAGTCTGCTGTGTGATACGTCTTCTATTTGAAACGTCTGCTGTTTGATACGTCTGCTGCATAAGTCTGCTGTGTGATAAGTCTGCTGTGTGATAAGTCTGTTGTATGATCTACTCTTGCTAGCTAAGGGGAGTACGGCGCTTACTGACAGACAAACACTGGGCGAATGTAGCGTAGGCTAGAGAAACTGAGCCCCAGTTGTATGCTACCAACCTAGCAAGAGACCAGGGATCAGGATAGCTCGTGCTAGAGCAGCTTATGAAAGTGAAGAAAATATTTCCACCTTCGAACACATTTCATAACATGTTATTATTCAGAATAGGTCATATTTATGCTTTACAGCGGTAACACATATCCCCTTCCCCCCCCCCCCCCACACACACACACACACCAATCCCCCCCCCCCCCACCACCCTCCCCCATCTCCCTCCCCTATCTCTAACATTTAGGGGAGAATATGCTAAACTTCATACCCAAAACAGTAAAAGATACATTGCTCAGCCAAGCCGAAGGGTACAACAAATACTCAATGAATTATATCTAACGCTTTTTGTTATTTTATATTTGATTATGTTCTTCAGACAACCGTGTTATTCATAAACAAATATATTGACTTTTTTTAAACAGATACCTTAAGTTATGAGTGCCCCCCTTCCCTCGTACGGACCCATTGTGGGAGAAGGAATAGACCCATGGCCCTATTGGGGGGGGGGGGAGAATAGACCCACTGTCCCACCCCACCCCTCCCCTAACAAGCATGTCGCAACAGTTTTTTAATGAGGGGTATTTTCTTCGAAGTCGATGTGCATCTGCCTGAGAAGCAAGGAACCAGCAGTCTGCATACAAATACGCCAAATTCGATGTGCACGCAAAGTGAAGATTAGAACAGACTGAAGTCAAGAAGTGGAAGAACGATCAGAACTTTCTGCTAGAGACTACAGATGAATGCCAAGAAAAAGAAGGTAGTTTTGTTTAATACACATCTTTAATACTTTAGGGCCGTCTATCTTTCGTATTCTTTTAGTTGTCACAGGCGTATTGCAGTCAGCAGCTCATATAGTGAACAAATTAGTCGTGATTTTGGTTTTCATATTTTCTTCACTCAACTGAGACAATAAGTAATTGTTTTCGAACATCACAAGATTGC